>JAVSCE010010979.1:0-292053 GCA_032199065.1 Smutsia gigantea
TCTGCTGCTAAGCCCGTCGATCGCTTGTCTCATTTTTGCATTGTCTTTCCTCACTTCCCTCACTTTCTCCCTTAGCTCTTGCATATTTCTCTGTAGATCCATCAGTATCGTTAGGACTTTTATTCTGAATTCTTTTTCAGGACGATTGTACATGTCCATCCCATCAGGCTCCCTCTCTGGGGTTGTCTGGCTGATCTTAGTCTGGATCATATTCCTCTGTCTTTTCATGGCGATAGAAGTGGTCGCTGGTAGGCGCCACGTGTGTCAGCTGGGAGAACAAAGTCCCTTCCTGCTGTTGTTCTCCTTACCCTTCTCCCGGGCCTGAGCTGTTTTCCAGCACACCGGGAAACAGTGTCTGGGATAATCCCCTGAACTGCCTGTGTGTGGGTTTGCCTTCAGCCTAGCCTATAGCACTGCAGAGGTTTGCAGTTATGCTCGGTGCATTCTGGTCCCCTTGGTGCCTTCTGGACCTGGTTCTGGGGCTCTTCCCGCTTAGCTGCACACCCGCCAGGAGTAGATTCTGTGAGGTTGCTGTGGGTGGGGCCGCTTCTCCACTGTTCCGCAGCAGTGGCGGCTCTGCCGGACCCTTTGTGGCACCAGCCGGGGAGGGAATGAATGTTAGGCTGCTGATCTCTGTGGGAAGCCTCAGTGTGGCTGCTTTGCCCAGCCGCCAGCCAATGGGTCGGAAATTCCCCAAGACTCCCAGCCTGCTGGGATGAGCGTACTGGGACGATTTTGTTCTGCAGTTGGGCCCTTGTCTCTTTAAGACTTTTAAAAAAGCGCCTGCTTTTCTTTTTTCCCGGGGAGCCGGCTGAGGGGACCCTCTTGTCTCCGTCTAGGATCCTGCCCTTCTGTTTCTCTAATCTCCGATACACCACGCGATGTGTGTCTGTGCGCCCGGTGCAGATCACCAGGGCTGGTTATTTGGCGGGCCTGTGCTTCCACTCCCGCCCTGCTCTGAATCTTTTCTTCCCGCTGGTGCGCTGGGATGGGGGAGTGCTCAGGTCCCCCTGGGTCGCAGCTTTGTGTCTTACCCACTTCGTGAGGCACTGAGTTCTCGCAGGTGTAGCTGTAGCCTGGTTGTTGTCCTGTATCTTCTGGTCTCTCTTTTAGGAATAGTTGTATTTGTTGTATTTTCATAAATATATATGGTTTTGGGAGATTTCCACTGCCCTGCTCACACCGCCATCTTCCCAGAAGTCCCCCTATTGCTTTTGGATAGCGTTTTCTGTAGATGTCCTTTAGGTCCATCTGTTCTAATACGTTGTTCAGTGCTCTGTCTCCGTACTTATTTTCTGTCTGGTTGATCTGTCCTTTGGAGTGAGTAGTATGTTGAATTCTCCTAAAATGAATGCATTGCATTGTATTTCCTCCTTTAATTCTGTTAGTATTTGTTTCACATATGTAGATGCTCCTGTGCTGGGTGCATAGATATTTATAATGGTTATGTCCTCTTGTTGGATTGACACCTTTATCATTATGTAATGTCCTTCTTTGTCTCTTGTGACTTTCTTTGTTTTGAAGTCTATTTTGTCTGATACAAGTACTGCAGCTCCTGCTTTTTTCTCACTATTAGTTGCATGAAATATCTTTTTCCATCCCTTAACTTTCAGTCTGTGTATATCTTTGCATTTGACGTGAGTCTCTTGTAGGCAGCGTATAGTTGGGTCTTGTTTTTTTATCCATTCAGTGACTCTATGTCTTTTGATTGGTGCATTCCGACCATTTACATTTAGGGTGATTATCGATAGGTGTGTACTTACTGTCATTTCAGGCTTTAGATTCATGGTTACCAAGGGTTCAAGGGTAATTCCCTTACTATCTAACAGTCTAATTTAACTCAGTTCGTATGCTATTACAAACACAACCTAAAGGTTCTTTTTTTTCCCCTCCTTTTTCTTCCTCCTCCATTCTTTATATATTAGGTATCATATTCTGTGCTCTTTCCCTTGATTGACTTTGGGGGTAGTTTATTTGATTTTGCATCTGCTTAGTGATTAGTTTTTCTACTTCCTTTACTGTGGTTTTATTTCCCCTGGTGACAGTTATTTAGCCTTTGGAACACTTCCATCTATGACACTTCCACCAAAATACACTGTAGAGGTAGTTTGTAGGAGGTAAATTCTCTCAGCTTTTGCTTGTCTGAAAATTGTTTAATCCCTCCTTCAAATTTAAATGATAATCTTGCCGGGTACAGTATTCTTGGTCCAAGGCCCTTCTGTTCATTGCGTTAAATATATCATGCCAGTCCCTTCTTGTCTGTAAGGTTTCTGTTGAGAAGTCTGATGATAGCCTGATGTGTTTTCCTTTGTATGTGATCTTTTTTCTCTCTCTAGCTGCTTTTAAACGTCTGGCCTTATCCTTGATCTTTGCCATTTTAATTACTATATGTCTTGGTGTTGTCTTCCTTGGGTCCCTGTGTTGGAAGATCTGTGCACCTCCATGGCCTGAGAGACTATCTCCTCCCCCAAATTGGGGAAGTTTTCAGCAATTACCTCCTCAAAGACACTTTCTGTCCCTTTTTCTCTCTCTTCATCTTCTGGTACTACTATAATGTGAATATTGGTCTGTTTGGATTTGTCACACAGTTTTCTCAATATTCTTTCATTCTTAGAGATTCTTTTTTCTCTCTGTGCCTCAGCTTTGTATTCCTCTTCTCTAATTTCTATTTCATTTACCGTTTCCTTTACTACATCTAATCTGCTTTTAAATCCCTCCATTGTGTATTTCATTTCAGATATGGAATTTCTTAATGATTGAATATCCGTCCTTATTTTGTCCCTGAAATCTTGAATATTTTTCTGTACATCCATGAGCATGTTTATGATTTTATTTTGAACTCTCAGGAAGATTGGTGAGTTCAGTTTTAATTTGCTCTTTTTCTGTTTTTTTTTTGAGATTTCAGTTTGAACCAGGTACCTTTGACATTTCATATTTGTATGTCGCGCCCTCTAGTGCCCAGAGCTCTAGTCTCTGGAGCTGCTCAGCCCCTGGAGTGATGTCGGGGGTTGCAAGGGAGCAGCGCTGGTGCCTGGGTGGAGGAAAGAGCTATTTCCTGATTCCCGGCTGTGGTGCCTATCCCCACTTTCAGAACCAGTGGGCTGAGCACACAGGTGTAAGCCTCTGTGCTTTGTGTTTGTAGCTGCCGTAGGCGGGGCCTCCCTCTGGCTGGCCTGAACCCAGGGCAGGGACTGCTGGTTTACTAGCTGGTGCCCGCAGGTCCTGAGGAAGGCACAGCAGGCTGCGTATCACAGTAGGTGGCCTTGCAGCTGAGTAGCCAGCCAGGGGGATGGAGCGGCTGATGTTCCTGAAAGTTCCCAACCTGCTGGGGATAGCGAGCGCATCCAGACAACCTTGTCTACCTATCCCTTCTCTTGAGCATCAACCTCCGTGCAATCCCCGCCCCTTCAGCAGCCCTCTCATTGCTAGGAAGCCTCTCAGACCACCCCCTCTTTCCTTTGTCCCAGAGCAGCTGGATGTGGACCCCTGCCCTCCATAAACGGCTGGGATGTTAGTCTCTCCAAGTATTCTGCCTGTCTTAGCTTTCCAACCCCACTAATCTCCAGAGCACCATGCGTGGTAGGTTTGTGCTCCCAAAGAAGGTCTCCAGGGCTGGGTGTTCAGCAGTCCTTGGCTTCCATTCTCTCCCTGCTCCATTTCTCTTCCTCCCGCCAGCGAGCTGGGGTAGGGGAAGGGCTTGGGTCCTGCTGGATTAAATCTTTGGTACGTTTCCTTATATTGTGAGGTCTTCTCTGTTCTCCAGGTTTATGCAGTCTGGTGCAGCCTTCTTTCCTGTTCCTTTTTTTGGATTAGTTGTATTAACTATATTTTCATATTATATATGGTTTTGGGAGGGGTTCTGTGTCTCATGTCTCATTCCGCCATCTTTAATCTTCCATCGTTCTCTTTTTTTTTCAGATGCTTAATCATTTGTTTAAAGGAACGTCCTAGGTAGAACAATTAATCAAGATGAATAGGAGTGGTGAAAGTGGGAATCCTTGGCTTATTTCTAATTATAGTGGAAATGCTTTCAGCTTTTCTCTGTTGAGTTTAATGCTAATTGTGGCTTTGTTGTAATTGGTCTCAATTATTATGAGGTTTGTTTCTTCTTTACCCAATCCCCAACATCATGAAAGGATGTTGCGTATTTGGTCAAATGATTTTTCTGCATCTATTGAGATCATTTGATTTTCATCTTTCATTTTATTAATGTGATATATTACATTTATTGATTTGAATATGTTGAACATCCATACATCCCAAGGATAAATCCCACTTTGTCATGGTATATAATCCTTTTAATGTGTTCTTGAATTTGGTTTGCTAATATTTTGCTGAGAATTTTTGCATCTCTCATCAGGGATATTATTGGTCTATAGTTTTCTTTTCTTATGGTATCCTTATCTGGTTTTATTATCAGTAATGCTGGCTTTCAGAATGAGTTTGAATGTGTTCTCTCCTTGGTAGGTTGAACAAGTTTGAGGAGGATTGATGTTAATTCCCCTTTCAATGTTTCATAGAGTTCTCCAGTGGAGTTGCCTGGTCCTGGAATTTTCTGTGTTGGGAGTTTTTTTTGACTATTGATTCAATCTCTTTAATTGTTATTGGTCTGTTCAAGATTTTCTTTCTTCCTTATTTAGTCTTGGTAATTTGTGTGTTCCTAGAAATGTATTCATTTCTTCTAGGTTATGTAATTTGTTGATGTATAATCATTTGAGGTAGTCTCTTATGATTCTATGTATTTGTGTAGTATCAGTTGTAACATCTGCTCTTTCACTTATAGTTTTACTTATTTGAGTCATCTTTCCTTTTTTCTTAGTCTAGCTAAAGGTTTGTCAATTTTGTTTATCTTTCCAGAGAGCCAACTCTTAATTTTGTTGATACTTTCTATTATTTTTCTGGTCTCTATTTCATTCATTTGCACTCTGATCTTTATTATTTCCTCCATTCTATTAACTTTGGGCTTGCTTTGTTCTTTTTCTAGTTCCTTGCAGTGTAAAGGAACTAGGTTGTTTACTTGAAATTATCTTAATTTCTTAATATATGCTTTTATTGCTATAAACAGTGAGCTTCCTCACAGAACTGCTTTTGCTGTGTCCCACAATATTTGATATGTTGTATTTCCATTTTCATTTTTTCAAGATATTTTCCTTTTGATTTCTTCTTTGACCCAATTGTTTAGAATAGAAATGCATTGTTTACTTTTCATATACTTATAGATCTTCTTATTTTCTTGTTGATTTCTAGTTTCAGACCATTGTGGTCAAAGAAGATAGTTGGTATGATTACATTCTTCTGAGATTTGCTAATATTTGTTTTGTGGGGCCTATCATGCTCTCTCCTGGAGAATGTCGCATGTGTACTTGAGAAGAATGTATATTCTGCTGCTGTTGGATGGAATTTCTGTATATGTCTATTAAGTACATTTGTTCTAAAATGTAGTTCAATTCGAACGTTTCCATGCTGATTTTCTGTCTTGACAATGTATCCATTGCTGATAGAGAGGTATTGAAGTTCCCGACAATTACTGTATTGTCTCTTTCTCCCTTAAGGTCTGTTATTATTTGCCTAGCATCTGTTGGTGGTTGGGTGTTGGAAGCATATATATTTATGGCTGTTATACCTTTTTGATGTACTAACCCCTTTATCATTATATAATGACCTTCTTTGTCTCTTGTTACCCTTTTTGGCTTGAAGTCTCTTTTGTCTGATATAAATATGGCTAGGCCTGCCTTCTTTTGGTTTCTGTTTGCTTGGAATACCATTTTCCATCCTTTCACTTTGAACCTATGCATATCTTTAGAGCTGAGATGAGTCTCCTGTAGGTAGCATATAGTTGGATCTTGTTTTTTAATCCATACAGCCACTCTGTGCCTTTTGATTGAGTTTAATCCATTTATATTTAGGGTGATTATTGATATGTAAGGATTTACTACTGCCATTTTGCCTTATGCCTTCTGGTTATTTTGTTTCTTTTTCCTTGCTTCTGTTTCTGTCTACCTTTTTGTAAGTTGGTACTTTTCCATAGTGATTTTCTTAGTCTCCTCGTTTTTTAATGTTTGATGCCTCTGCTCTAGATTTTTGCGTTGTGGTTACCATGAGGTTTACATAAGACATTTCGTAAATAAAATAGTCTTTTTTCTGCTGATAGCAGTTTATCTTCAGTCACCTATAAAGGTTCCATTCTTTTGCTCTTCCTCTTTTCTATTTTTGATGTCACAGATTGTCTCTTTTCATGCTGTGATTTCATTACTAAGTTGTAGTGTAGCTAGTTATTTTTAAATGCTCTTTTCCATTATCTTTATGCTATATTTAAGAGTTTAATATACTACTTTTTAAAAGTCAGTTTTCTAATTATATGTATCACTTTAATCAGAGTTTTGTGTACTTCTGTCGTTTTGGTTCAACTTGAAGAGCTCCTTTCATCATTTTTTGTAAAGCAGGTCTAGTGATGGTGAACTCCCTCAGCTTTGTTTGTCTAGAAAGCCTTTATTTCTCCTTCATCTCTGACGGATAGCTTTACCAAATAGAGTATTCTTGGCTGAGGGTTTTTACCTTTCAGTATTTTGAATATGTCATTCCACTCTTTTCTGTTCTGTAAGAGTTCCTGCTGAGAAATCTGCTTATACCCTGGTGGGGGTTCTTGATGGGTTACTGTCTTTTTCCCCCTGTCTGCTGTTAAAGTTTGTTTTTCTTTCATTGACTTTTGACAGTGTTAGTATAATTTATCCTAGAGAAGGTCTTTTTGTGTTGAGATGATAAGGTGTTCTATTAATTTTATGGACTTGTATATCCAGTTCCTTCCCCAGGTTTGGGAGGTTCTCAGCTATTATTTTGTTAAATAAATTCTCTGTCCTCTTCTTCCTCTTTTCTCCTTCTGGAATACCCACTACTTTTATTATTAGCTTTTCTAATGTAGTGTGATAGCTTTCGTTGGGTTTCTTCACTTTTTAGAACTCTTAGTTCTCTCTTCCACCTGAATTATTTCTAGATTCCTGTCTTCCAACTTGCCAGTTCTTTTCCATCTGTTCTTCTCTATTTCCAGTTCTAATGCATTATTCATCTCATTTATTGAGTTCTTCAGCTCCATAATTTGTTTGGTTCTTTTTTAGAATTTCAATGTCTTTGGTAAAATACTCCTTCTGCTGATTAATTTTTTTCCCTGAGATCATTGTATTGCCTTACTGAGTTTTCTTGTAGTTCACTGGATTTCTTCATAACAGCTATGTAGACTCTTATTCCATGTCTTTGGGTTCAGTGGCTGGAAAATTGTCATTTCTTTTTGTGATTGAGTATTGCTGTGATTTTTCATACTGTTTGATGAAAAGTGCTTCTGCCACTGCATTTGAAGTAGGGAATACCTTTCTTATGTAGGCAACACTTTGTTTACTTTAATTCTAACAGTTCACAGGTTGATGATTAGGCACCTTGTTTTCGTTTTCCTTAAGGTGGCACTTGGTTTCTCTTACCAGAGCTAAGTCAATGCTAAGATTGGGGGCACGTGTAAAAACTGAACACCAAAAGAAAAAAAAAAGCACTGTCAATGTGGGAAAAAGGTGGTAGTAGAGTGGGGGCAAGTTTGTCCTTAGCACTTGGGGCTCTGGGTGTGCTCACCCACCTGTAGGGGAAACCTTGTAAGGGGGAGGGTCCCAGAGGTATGTGGGCTGTTCTCTTGCCAGAATCCCAGGGCAGACAGAGAAACTTCCCTTCAGTTCTCATTGCTTACTTTTCCTTTCCTTTCTCCTCAGTTTTTGTAGTCTTTAAGAGAGAGCAGTGGGTCCCTTCAACAGAACATGCAGAGCAGACCCTCACCACCTTTACCGTCTACCTCAGGATGCTCTGTCCCACTGCTAGACCTGCCACTGCTGGCTCTGCAGCATCCTCCCGTGGGCTAATCCACCCACTCTCAGATGCGTGGTTAGATTGATTTCTTAGGTGTTCTGGTATGCCGTGTAAAGGCACTTTTTTTTTGGTTATGGATGTTAGATTAGTTATAAGGTGAACAGAGAAAACAGTAACTCATACTACATGTTGCTGATGTTGTTCCCTCATTAACTTTTTAATCTTCAAGTCTCAATGTAAGTGTACTTCTCTTGGGGTATTTTCTGACTGGTTCCTTCTTTCAAACATTCTGTGTTTAGCTCTATCATTCCATGTTGAACTGGCTTAATTACATTGTATTGTACTAGACAGTGAGTGCCTGTTGATGAGGAATGTTCTTTTTACCCTTAATGTTAGATGGCATCTGATACATTAAAGGCTGCTGATTAAATACTTATTGGATAATACATATAGAATGAGTATAACTGGGAGAAGTTTGAAGTAGGCACCCAGGCATAAAACTGGCACAGCAGCTTTACTAAATAGGATAATAATTTTTCCTGTAGGGCTACTAGTGTGTGGGACTTAGTTTTCTTGGAGATGCAGCCATTTTTTCAGTCCATAAAACTATGTTTGTTGTTTATGTTTAACTTTTAAATTTGGATTTTTGAACAGGCAAATAGTTTTCATATTTCAGAATGCAAAAATACAAACAGTGAAGCATCTCCCTCATACTTTCTCTTCAGCTATTCAGAAACTGATAAAGTTTTGAGCTTTCCCTTCCCAGAAGCAACCAGTTTTATTAATTCAAAAATAGTGTTGGTTTGTGTGTGTGTGTGTGTACGGATTTGGATTTAAAAAAAAATTTTTTTTTTTTTTTGCTAAGCTGATAACTTGTGTTTCTGTAGTGTAATGAATAGCTGACTGAAAGTGTAATTTTTTTTTCAGATACATCAAATTACAGAATGGCTTGCAGGCACTTTTGATTTCAGACCTAAGTAATATGGAAGGTAAAATGGGAAATGTGACAGATGATGAAGAGGAAGGGGAAGAGGAAGAAGAAGAAGAAGATGATGATGATGAAGATTCTGGAGCTGAAATCGAAGACGATGAGGAAGAAGGTTTTGATGATGAAGATGAGTTTGATGATGAGCATGATGATGATGATCTTGATACTGAGGATAATGAATTGGAGGAATTAGAAGAGAGGACAGAAGCTAGAAAGAAAACTACTGAAAAACAGGTGCGAATCATGTCTTTTATGTCTTTTTGTAATTTTGGAACTCTTTGGGATACGTTCTAAACTCATGTTTTATTTTCTGATGGCAAAGGGGAAGTATATATTTATCTTGATTTTCAGTAAAGGTCTATTCGGTATAAAAATTACATTTTAAAGACTTTTCTTCTGACTGTAAAAGTGACAAGTGACTAATAGAAAATAAGGAGAAAACAAAACATAAAAGAGTCACCCATTAGGGAGAGGCGCTCAAGATGGCGGTGGGTGTAAGTTGACGGAAATCTCCGCAAACCATTTGTATATTTTAAAAATGCAGCAAATACAGCTATTCCTAAAAGAGAGACTAGAAGATACAGTATAACAGCCAGGCTACATCTACATCTGAGAGAACTCAGTATCTCATGAAACGGGTAAGATACAAAGCCGTGACCCAGCGGGACCCAAGCACTTCCCCCACCCCAGCTCACCCACGGGAAGAAAAGAATCAGTGGGGAGGGAGTGGAAGCACAGGACTGCTAAATAACCAGCCCTAGTAATCTGTACCGGCAGCACAGACACACATGCATGGTGTACTGGATATTAGAGAAACGGAAAAGTAAAATCTGAGACGGAGACTCTGAGCAGGTCCCCACAGCCGGCACCCCTGGGACAAAAGAAAAGCAGGTGCTTTAAAAGTCTTAAAGGGACAAGGTTTTAACAGATGAACAAAATCGTCCGGGCACACTCAGCCCAGCAGGCTGGGAAACTTAAGGAACTTCAGGCACCCTAACACCCTGGGTGACAACGGAGCTCTGAAGCCCCTCTTGGTGATAAGCAGCCTGCTGTTCATTCCCCTCCAACAGCACTGCAAGCAAACCAGCTGATCCGCCATTGCTGGGGAACAGCCCCACCCACAGCAACCACACAGTCTTCTCCCAGCTCACACTAACTGGGCCAGACCCAGAGGCTGCCGCCAGCATGCAGCTTCTCAGCACAGACAGAGGAAGCTGGCGCAAAGTCCAGAAGGCACGAAGGGGCACCGTTTTCACAGAACACACACGCCGCGCCTGTGACCCCTGGCAGAACCTGAGGCTGTCCTGAGGGCTGCCCCGCCCACGGTTGCTCAGGGAATTAACCCAGAGACTGCTCCCTGTGTGCAGGTAACTGGCACGGGCAGTGGAGAAGGGCAAGGTGACCAGCAAGTAGGAAGGGACTTTGTTCTCCCAGCTGACACACGCGCCACTTGCCGGTGATCACTGCTATTGCCATGAAAAGGCAGAACTTGGTAAAGTACAAAATCACTCAAACAATGCCAGAGGGGGGGCCTGGTGAGATAGATATAACAAATCTTCCTGAAAAAGAATACAAAATTAGTCATAACCATGCAGATGGAGCTGCAGAGAAATATGTAGGAGCTAAGGGATGAAGTCTGGAGGGAGATAACAGAAATGAAACAATCAATAGAAGGACTTAAGAGCAGACTGAACCATGTGCAAGAGATTGTTAATAGAATAGAAATCAGAGAACAAGAATACAGAGAAGCTGAGGCAGAGAGAGATAAAAGGATCTCTAGGAATGAAAGAATAGTAAGAGAACTGTGTGACCAATCCAAACAGAACAATATTTGCGTTATAGGGGTACCACAAGAAGAAGAGAGAAAAAGGGATAGAAAGTGTCTTTGAAGAAATATTTGAGGAAACCTTCCCCAAGCTGGGGAAAGAAATAGTCTCTCAGACCATGGAAACCCACAGATCTCCCAAAACAAGGGACCCAAGGAGGACAACACCAAGACATATGATAATTAAAATGGCAAAGATCAAAGACATGACAGGGTATTAAAGGCCGCCAGAGAGAGAAAAAAGATGACCTACAAAGGAAAACCCATCAGGCTATCATCAGACTTCTCAACAGAAACCTTACAGGCCAGAAGAGAATGCCATGATATATTTAATGTAATGAAACAGAAGGGCCTTGAACCAAGAATACTGTATCCAGCACAATTATTTAAATTTGAAGTAGGCATTAAACAATTTCCAGAGAAGCAAAAGTTGAGGGAATTTGCCTCCCACAAACCACCTGTACAAAGTATTTTAAAGGGACTGCTCTAGATGGAAGTACTCCTAAGGCTAAATAGATGTCACCAGAGAAAATAAAATCACAGCAAAGAAAGCAGACAAACCAAATACTAAGTAAAAACACAAAATAAAATCAGCTTTCCACAAAAGCAGTAAAAGGAAACCCAAAAGGGTACAGAATAAAACACCTAACATATAAAGAGGGGAGGAGTAAGAATAAGAAGGGAGAGAAATAAAGAATCATCAGACTGTGTTTATAATAGCATAATAAGTGAATTAAAGCTAGACGGTTAGGTAGTAGAGAAGCTACCCTTCAACCTTTGGTAACCACGAATCCAAAGCCTGCAATGGCAATAAGTACATATCTTTCTATAATCACCCGAAATGTAAATGTACTGAATGCACCAATCAAAAGACAGAGAGTAATAGAATGGATAAAAAAACCAAGCCCATCCATATGCAGCTTACAAGAGACTCACCGTGAACCCAAAGACATACACAGACTAAAAGTGAAGGAATGGAAAAAGATATTTCATGCAAACAATAGGGAGAAAAAGCAGGTGTTGCAGTACTTGAATCAGACAAAATAGACTTCAAAACAGAGAAAGTAACAAGAGATAAAGAAGGATATTACATAACGATCAAGGGATCAGTCCAACAAGAGGATATAACCATTATAAACATCTATGCTCCCAACACAGGAGCACCAACATATGTGAAACAAATACTAACAGAATTAAAGGAGGAAATAGAATGCAGTGCATTCATTCTAGGAGAGTTCAACACACCACTCACTCCAAAGGACAGATCAACCAGCAGAAAATAAGTAAGGACACAGAGGCACTGAACAACACACTAGAACTGATGTACCTGACAAACATCTACAGAACTCTACACCCAAAAGCAGCAGGATACACATTCTTTTTAAGTGCTCATGGAACATTTTCCAGAATAGACCACATACTAGGCCACAAAAAGAGCCTCAGTAAATTCAAAAAGATTGAAATTCTAACAACCAACTTCTCAGATCACAAAGGTATAAAACTAGAAAACAAAAAGGCTCACAAACTATGGAGGCTTAACAACATGCTCCTAAATAATCAATGGATATATGACCAAATTAAAACAGAGATTGAGTAATATATTGAGACAAATGAAAACAACAGCGCAAAGCCCCAACTTCTGTGGGATGCAGTGAAGGCAGTTCTAGGAGGAAAGTATATAGCAATCCAGGCCTATTTAAAGAAGGAAGAACATTCCCAAATGAATAGTCTAAAGTCACAATTATTGACACTGGAAAAAGAAGAACATATGAGGTCCAAAGTCAACAGAAGAAGGGACATAATAAAGATTAGAGAAGAAATAAATAAAATTGGGAAGAATAAAACAATAGAAAAAAATCAAAGAAACCAAGAGCTGGTTCTTTGAGAAAATAAACAAAATAGATAAACCCCTAGCCAGACTTATTAAGAGGAAAAGAGAATCTAAACACATAAACAGAATCAGAAATGAGAAAGGAAATATCATGAAGGACAACACAGAAATACAAAGAATTATTAGAGAATACCAGGAAAATCTATATGCTAACAAGGTGGAAAACCTAGAAGAAATGGACAACTTCTTAGAAAAATACCTTACAAGACTGACCAAACAAGAAACAGAAAAACTAAACAGACCAATCACCAGCAACGAAATTCAATGGGTAATCAAAAAACTACCCAAGAACAAAACCCCTGGACCAGATGGATTCCCTACTGAATTTTATCAGATATTTAGAGAAGACATACCCATTCTCCTTAAAGTTTTCCAAGAAACAGGAGAAGGAATACGTCCAAACTCATTCTATGAAGCATCAGTCTAATACCAAAACTAGGCAAAGACCCTACAAGAAAAGAAAATTACAGACCAATATCTCTGATGAACATAGATGCAAAAATACTCAACAAAATGTTAGCAAACTGAATTCAAAAATACATCAAGAGGATCATACATCATGATCAAGTGGGAATCATCTCTGAGATGGAAGGATGGTACAACATTCGAAAATCCATCAACATCATCCACCACATCAACAAAAAGAAGAACAAAAATCACATAGTCATCTCCACAGATGCTGAAAAAGCATTCGACAAAATTGAACATCCATTCATGATAAAAACTCAACAAAATGGGTACGGAGGGCAAGTATCTCAACATAATAAAGGCCATATATGACAAACCCATACCCGACATCATACTTAACAGTGAGAAGCTGAAAGCTTTTCACCTAAGATCGGGAACAAGGCAGGGATGCCCACTCTCCCCACTGTTATTCAACATAGTACTGGAGGTCCTAGCCGCGGCAATAAGGCAAAACAAAGAAATAAAAGGCATCCACATTGGTTAGGAAGAAGTCAAACTGTCACTATTTGCAGATGACATGATATTGTACATAAAAAACCCTAAAGAATCCACTCCAAAACTACTAGAAATAATATCTGAATTCAGCAAAGTTGCAGGATACAAAATTAACACACAGAAATCTGTTGCTTTCCTATACACTAACAATGAACTAGCAGAAGGAGAAATCAGGAAAACAATTCCATTCACAATTCCATCAAACAGAATAAAATACCTAGGAATAAACCTAACCAAGGAAGTGAAAGACCTATACCCTGAAAAGTCCAAGACACTCTTAAGAGAAATTAAAGAGGACGCTAACAAATGGAAATTATCCCATGCTCCTGGCTAGGAAGAATTAATATTGTCAAAACAGCGATCCTGCCTAAAGCAATCTACAGATTCAATGCAGTTCCTATCAAAATAGCAACAGCATTCTTCAACGAACTGGAATAAATAGTTCTAAAATTCACTTGGAACCACAAAAGACCCTGAATAGCCAAAGCAATCCTGGGAAGGAAAAATAAAGCAGGCAGGATCTTGCTTCCCAACTTCAAGCTCTACTACAAAGTCGTAGTAAGCAAGACAATTTTGTACTGGCACAAGAACAGACCCACAGACCAGTGGTACAGAATATAGAGTCCAGATATAAACCCAAACACCTGTGGTCAATTAATATATGATAAAGGAGCCATGGATATACAACGGGGAAATGACAGCCTCTTCCACAGCTGGTGTTGGCAAAACTGGACAGCTACATGTAAGAGAATGAAACTGAATTACTGTCTAACTCCATACAGAAAAGTAAACTTGAAATGGATCAAAGACCTGAATGTAAATCATGAAAGCATAAACCTCTTAGAAGAAAATATAGGCAAAACTCTCTTGAATATAAGCATGAGCAATTTCTTCATGAGCATATCTCCACGGGTAAGGGAAACAAAAGCAAAAGTGAACAAGTAGGACTATATCAAACTAAAATGCTTCTGTACCACAATGGACACTGTCAGTAGAACAAAAAGACATCCTACACTATGGGAGAATATATTCATAAATGACATATCCGATAAGTGGTTGACATCCAAAATATACAAAGAGCTCATGCACCTCAACAAAGAAAAAGCAAAAATCCAATTAAAAAATGTGCAGAGTATTTGAACAGACACCTCTCCAAAGAAAAAATTCAGATGGCCAACAGGTACATGAAAAGATGCTCCATATCGCTAATCATCAGAGAAATGTAGATTAAAACTACAAGAAGATATCACCTCACACCAGTTAGGATGTCCAACATTCAAAAGACAAAGAACAACAAATATTGGCGAGAATGTGGAGAAAGGGGAACCCTCCTATACTGCTGGTGGGAATGTATATTAGTTCAACCACTGTGGAAAGCAGTATGAAGGTTCCTCAAAAAACTCAAAATAGAAATACCATTTGACCCAGGAATTCCACTCCTAGAATTTACCCTTAGAATGCAGGAGCCCAGTTTGAAAAAGACATATGCACCCGTATGTTTATCACAGCACTATTTACAATAGCCAAGAAATGGAAGTAACCTACGTGTCCAACAGTAGATGAATGGATAAAGAAGATGGGGTACATATGCACAATGGAATATTATTCAGCCATAAGAAGAAGAAAAATCCTACCATTTGGAATAACATGGATGGAGCTAGAGGGTATTATGCTCAGTTAAATAAGCCAGGTGGAGAAAGACAAGTATCAAATGATTTCACTCCTCTGTGGAGTATAAGAACAAAGAAAAAACTGAAGGAACAAAACAGCAGCAGACTCACAGAACCCAAGAATGGACTAAGAGTTACCAAAGGGAAACAGACTGGGGAAGATGGGTGGAGAGGGAGGGACAAGGGGGAAAAAGGGGTATTACAATTAGCACACATAATGTAGCAGGGAGGGTGGAGGTATGGGGAAGGCAGTATGACACAGAAGACAAGTAGTGATTCTATAGCATCTTACTATGCTGATGGACAGTAACTGTAATGGGGTATGTGATGGGGACTTGATAATAGGGGGAGTCTAGTAACCATAATGT
The DNA here is from genome assembly GCA_032199065.1 of Smutsia gigantea. Lineage (NCBI taxonomy): Eukaryota > Metazoa > Chordata > Mammalia > Pholidota > Manidae > Smutsia > Smutsia gigantea. The sequence goes on from JAVSCE010010979.1 coordinate 15,548, forward strand.
TGCTCATGTACTTGTACATTAATGATACCAAAAAAACAAAGTCACCCATAATTATAATTCTCAGAGGTAATCACTGGTAATATTTGAATTTATGTGTATTTATACACATTCTGTGTTTTAAAGACAAATGCTGAGAGGTAGAATCTGCATTATTCTTATCCAGGGGTAGATGTATAAGAGAGTGTATTATTCTTGAAAAGAGAGTGGAGAATAACAAGAATAGGGCCAGTATCGAATCCTCACCTGGGCCTATTGCTCTACGAGTCCTCCTGGGTAATTTGTATCTAGGTAATTGAATGTGATTTATCTCACATTCAGTTTAGTACCAAAGGTCTGTATAAATAAAAAGTAAATAGGAATCAAAATAAAAATGGGCATTTGTGCTTAGTGAAATATATTTAAATTATATAACGAGTTAGTTAAATACATAACAATCAGTGAATATATAAATAGGGCTTGATAGGGAGAATTTCCCTCTCTGGATATCTTTTAAAGAATGCCGCCATTTTGCAGTAGGGAGTAAATGTTAAAGTGAGTTTCTTGAATACTGATAATACATTCAACATGGCACAGTCTACATACAAATGAATTAAATTCAGATTATGAAGACTAATGTCAAATGTATTATAAGGTGGTCGCTCCTCAAGGATGTGAAGATGTGAGACTATCAAGTAATAGATATATTTTAAATAAATCCTTTGATAATCACTCTTCCTAGAAAAAATTATTTTTCAAAGAAGATTGTGCCAGTTTTTTCACTTTGTTGGGGGTATTGAGCATGTTTATAAGGTCGTCTTTGGCTCTTGCTATTCAGATTATGAGTGATGCCTGTTTTGGGGTAGCATTAATATAGTCAAGGGTTTTATCTTGGGAAGCTTTAGGGATGAAAAGCAAAATAATGGGGAAAAAGTATATATATGCCACTTGATAGTCTATACTAAGGTCTTTATAAATTGGAAATTAATAAATACGCATGATTTAAAATAGAGCTCATCATTCCAAATAGAGCAATAACAGAAAAGAAGAAATTATAAAAGAGTGGAAAGAATTGACAGGAAACCTGAGTTCTAATTCTGGTTCTGGCCCTATCTTTATGGGTGATCTTAGGCCTTTTCATTTTTTTTTCATTTTTAAAACAAGAGGATTAGATTACATAATTTTAAGGGCCATTTTAACTTTTAGTCTGATTGTGTTATAACTTCATAACTGAGTATACCCATCTATAAGTGTCTTTCTCTGTCTATATTAGTAGCTTTTCCCATCCTTTAGACTTCTTTATATCTTCTATCAAATGGTAAGCGAAACTAAGGTTAAATTAAAAAATTGTTTTGACAGCCATTGTTATTGTCAAGACATAATAAAATGCCTTAGATTTATGCAACATTTATGAATCCCTTTGGCAAGTGAAGATTTGTATCCAGTATTTTGGGTACCCGTTTTATTTTGCTTAAGCGGATCAAACTCCAAATGTTTACCTCTTTTAGAAGCAGCAAGCTCAAACTAGTGATCATTAAAAAAAATGCCTGAGATGCTGCCTTTCTTTCCTGAGAATTCAGTATGATATATTCTCTCATGTTGATAGTTAAATTTCTAGATCATATTAGAAGGGAATGAAAGAACCTAATGTAGTTTGAAGAGGAGATCAAATTGTTTAATTCAGATGCAAGGATTACACTAGTGAAAGGAAAGATCCCGTGGTTGTAACAATGGAAAGTGGTTTATATTCACTGAAAGAATAAGTGTCTGCAAAAGGGAAATAAACTAGATAGTCTGGATAAGAAGTGACTTGGGAGTAGTATAAAGCTTTGCAGTGGTTTGATTTAATTTTTATTTGAAAAATGTGAACCTCGTTTAAGGTAAACATGAGAATTAATAAAAGAAGTAGGAAGAAATAAGTTTGGGTTTTTGGAGAATTACCTAAGTAAAAAGTTAACTACTATTCAGAGGCATCATTTTTATTCCCCTCGAAGTTGTTCTTGATTTGAAAGGTTTGATAAATCTTGATAAATCAACAAGATTGAAATTTAAGTATGATGTATACCAAATTAAGATTTGTTTAGAACTTTTTAAACTCAATTCTCAAGTATAAATTTTTCAAGTATTTCTTGGGTAGATAATTCTCAAGAAGGATTTCTTTTCTAGCAATTGCAGAGCCTGTTTTTGCTGTGGTCAGAACTGACTGATAGATTGTGTTTTAAATCATCTTACACAAAAATGTCTTCAACCTGCTGGTCAAGACAAGAAATCTTTATGGGGTAGCTGGAGCTGGAAGCAGGTTAGACATCTGTTAAACATCACAGAACAGGTTAGACTGTTGTGGCTTAAAGAAGTGGATATTCCTCATGTTTTAACTGAGTTATGTGCCTAAGTCTTCAAAATGGGATTTATAGTATCGAGTGAGGCTGTTTGGTTCTAAAAATGTACTTTAGTTTTCTGGCATATGGTTATATTTTACACCAGGGACATGGTGTTTTTTAAAACTCTCCAGGAGGGTAAGCATTTACCAAAACAATCTGTGTCACCAAATATGTTAACCCTTTAAATTGACGTTTGTAAAATTAGGGAAAGTTAATAATTCAACTTCCTATCCTCAAAGATTCAAATTGACTGCTTTTTTCCTCCTTTTTTGTGTTTTTTAACTTACCGTGACATAATGGTATGCCCTAATTATTTTAAGTGCACAGTTTGGTGTACCTTTTGACCATCTATTTTGTTAAAAACTAATTATCCCATGGCTTTGGGAGAATACTGAGAAGTAATGTCTTCTGTAATCATCAATAAGAAGTGAAGAACTAAAAAGCATCTTTAAAGTTCTGTAGTTTTTAGTAGTTAAATATTTTCTTTTTTACCCATTTATTATCTTTGTTAGATGTTTTCCTGACATGTTATCTTATGCCATTTTAATAAAAACAAAATTTTCTGATTAACATATTGAGAAGCTTCACATTAGTAACTGAGTTAATGAATAGAGACTAATTGCTTAGAGATCTTTAGAAATAATCTACTTAAGATATATTACTTCTACAGATTTCAGAAATCTAATAAATCAGGAAACATAAAATGCTGAAATGCTGACACGATATGATATTTGGATGGGCTGGCCAGTCCCTCTTCCCTTTTTTTCTGTTTCTGCTTTTTCCTTTTCAGCATTTGGCAGGAAGGCAAGAGGAGGAGCACTTTGCTGCTCTTCCTGATTCTCAGGGAAAGAATTTTGTTAACTTTCTGTTGGAAAACATCCATCTCCAAGTGAATCCTTAAAATGAGATGACAGTATTAGTCCTTTAGGATTGACTCAACATTTGTATGTGTTCTACTTACTCCAGTCTGCAGCGGCTCTTTGTGTTGGAGTTGGGAGTTTTGCTGATCCAGATGACCTGCCTGGACTGGCTCACTTTTTGGAGCACAGTAAGATCTTTATAAAATATAATTCCTCAGTGTTTTGTTTTCTTCCAAATTTGTATGACTTGATGTCAAAGATCAATAACTAATTTGATAGAAGCATGATATGTTTAATAAGAGATACGGCTAAGAAAAAGTCCTGATGAATATCATAGGGGAAGACTAAATCTCGTTGAATGTACTTACTTGAGGATTAGAATGAAACCACTTAGAAAATGATTTTACAATGTAGGTTTTATTATTACTCAGTTATGGTAAGGCCAGTAGTTCAGGAGACAATTGGCAATCTCAATGAATTTGGGCTATATACAGCCTTGGGAGGGGCAGTTTCTTCCGGGGTTAGCAAGGTCCTAAGATGTCAAAGCATCAGAAATACAGAAAAAAAAATGCATGATAATATCAAAACAAAACAGAACATCTTCAGTTTAATTATGAGTGTACCCAAGTAAAATCTGTTTGAATGTTATTTAAATCCATATTTGCTTTCCTGAATTACTCATTTTTTTATATTCTGGCTTTCTAAGCTATTTAAGGGTAAACTTTTCATCTCATGAGTTTTTATAATAGCAGTAAATTTACATATATTCTTATGTTTACATTTTAAACTTTTGCAAATCATTTTTTAAGTGTAGTTTTTAGTATAAAAGTAATATATGAATATTACAGAAAATTACAAAAGCAGAAGTGTAATGAAAGTATTATCCAGACATAACCATTGTTAATGTGTTGCTGTATTTTCCCAGTTTTTTTTGTATGTGAAAAATTTCATCCTTGACGATAAAAACATTGTCTATATCTTTGTGTTCTGTAACTTTGTGTTCTTTCCACTTAGTGGTATTTATGGGTAGTTTGAAATACCCAGATGAGAATGGGTTTGATGCCTTCCTGAAGAAGCATGGGGGTAGTGATAATGCTTCAACAGATTGTGAACGTACAGTCTTTCAGTTTGATGTCCAGAGAAAATACTTCAAGGAAGCCCTGGATAGGTAATTAACTCAAAATATATTTTATTTTAATCCTCTGATGCTACCATACAAACGGACATGTTGGGTATGGTTCTATGATATTTCTTTTCAAGCAGTATTCTAATTCTATAAAATTGTCATGTTTTATTTGGGAAGAAAGAGCAAACTATTAAATACTTTGGCTCTTGTTCTGTAATACTTAGTTTTGTATTTAAGATTAAACTGAAACCCTTAAACACGTTTTGAGTTTTGTAAATAATGTATTCTCTAGACTCATTATTGCAATTATTATTTCTCATTGAGTTAGAAAATATGGAAAACCCGAGAAGCAAAAAAGGGATTAAGATTGCTTCTAATTTTACAATCTAAAGCTAACCATGGTTAGCATTCTGGTATACAGCCATCTATATTTTTAAATGCACGGGGTAATATTATTCATATTCTTTTATATTTTTTAAATGATACATTTATATAACTTATAAAACATGATTTTAAGTGGTTGTGGATATTTTCATAGAGGTTCCATAATTAGGTCAATGAGTCACATATTAATGGACAGTTGTTTCCAGTTTTGTAGTATTTTAATGCTATGATGAATATCCCAATCTTTGTGAACATCCTTAATTACTGCTTTTAGTTAAACTTAAAGAAGTGAATTTGCTGAGTACATTTGCATGTATATCTTTAAGACTTTAAAAAAAAAACTTTTGATACTCACTGCAAAATTGTTTTCCAGAAAGTTTATGTCAGTATACTAGTAGTGTTTTGATGTCACAAGATTACAGACCAAGATTTACATTGGTAAAAGGAGTCAATTTATCCCAAATTCTATATATATATATATATAAGACTGAAATATAAAAAAAGAAATCTTGAGTTTGGCCAGTATAATGTAAGTCCCTTGAAGGCAGAAATTTTTGTCTATTTTTTTGGTATGTTTCCTGCATTAAGAATTTGGTAGACACTCAGATATTAAATGAATTAATCCATTTCTTTATAGAAAAATGACCATAAAATCAAACCATAATTGACCAAAAACTTCTCAAAACATGAGAAAGGTCCAGTTTTCTTAAAGAAATTGCCTTGTCCCTTAAAAGATTATTTTTACCCTGAGAAATCTTTTGGGTAAAGTCCCATAAGTCAAAGCATATTCCATTATTTTCAGTGGAATAAATATTTGTGTGCTCCTGAATCCTCAGATTAAACAGCCTTTTTGCTAAAGGTGGCTTTTCTTCATTATAATATGGCTGTCTGCCTGTTTTCAGTGAATTATTTTATATATAGCTATTTTTAATCGCATACTTAAGAACATGTGAACATGCTCACAGCACATACATTTGACACTCAGTACTTCTAAAATAACAGAATAGAGACAAAGGAATCAATGAAAGCAAAGCAAATAATGCCAAGATTATCTTTACTATAAACTTAGAAAACCAGGAATACTGGCGATGACTTCGTATTTGCCCTTATTTCAAAGTTCTTAGCTCTTAAGATTCATAAAATCCAAACAAGTCTTTTATATGTGAAGAAGTTTTAAGTATTAGACAAACTGAATTCTCATGACTTTATATTTGGTTAAAAAACAAACCCAAACAAACAAATACAAAAAATCCTCCCAAAGCCCCATATTTGACTGTGTCCAAATATAAAGAAGGAAAAACCTACTTCTTTGGAAAAAAAGAAAAAGCAAAGGATATGTTGAATAAATTCTGACCACCTTGGAGATGATGAACCTTGGTGTAAAGTCTAAAGAACTTGTTTCGTTTCTTTTTAAAGAGGTTCTATACATTTTGATTGAAGGACTGCTTCAGGAAATTAAGATATTTACATATTTATTAAAAACTTCTACTTAAAAAAGAACCTATCAGAATTAAGAGGAATGCTACTGTATTAATAGGAGAAATTAATAAGAATGGTAACATCATAAATGGTAGATAGTGGTATAGAATGTTAAGTATTGCATATACTATAATAAATATACTTTTAAAATTAGTAAGGAGTAATAAGTCTTTGGATCATTTACAAAAATATAGCATATATCAAGTGCCAGTATTATTTAATAGGTCAGTAAAACCAGTTCGTTCACACAGGTAGCATTGCTTATCAGTATCTTGGATAATTTAAGTAAAAATGACTGAATTTTTACTCCAGAAGTAAATAAAAATGGAAGCTGCTTTTGTCTGGGTAGTATTTGCTAATTTCATTAAATTTGAACTTTGCTTTACTAATATTTCAGGGCGAAGGCAAGAAATACCAAAGCGCAAATGTCCACAAAGTGGGATGTCTAATAGGAGCCCCTCCTCATAATCAGCCGGGACTCCAAAAGACTTCACCCTTAGGGTTGAGGAAATGGATCAGCCATCCTAAGAAATTATAGTCTACTTTCAAAACACCTGAATCTTGAATGTCAAGCCATGGTTGTTATGTAACGTGGTTCAGAACTGGTAGTGTTATCAAATGCACGAGAGGAGCAAGCACAAATCCTCTCAGAAGGAAAATGCTTCATCCCAGGTCTTACACTGTTCCTATAAATAGTTTTTCAAGTAAAGCGACCAGCATTTGGCCAAACATAATAAATAAGCACACAAGAAAACAAGACAACATGAGTGAGGACAGAAAACAGGAAAAATATTTCTACTGCCATAGCCATCTTAAGACATTGGAATAGTTAGATACAAATTACAAAAATGATTATACTTTGTTTTTAAAGAAATAAGGATGAGTTTGAATACAGTTGCAAGCTGAATATGTAGGAAACTAAAATGTGACCTGTGACATTTGAAAAATTAAAAAGAACATCTTGAACTTTGATCATTGAAATTGAGAAACAAATGGACAGGTTTAAGTAAAGAGTAAATATAGCTAAAGATATAATTAGTGAACCAGAAGACAGGCGAAAAGGCATCCCAAATACAGCAGAAAGAGGAAAAAAAGCTGAAAAATACAGAAAAAAATGAAAGAGGCATAGAGGATAGTGCAAAGCCTCAAAGTCCTAGAAGGAGGAAAGAAAAATGTAGAGGACACAGTATTCGAAGAGTAGGTCACTAGAAATTTTCCAGAACATCAAGTTGGGTTAGAGAGGTCTGACAAATCCCAGAAGTATACATTAAAAGAAATCCACATGTGGAAAAACATAGTGATACTAAAGAAAGCTAGATATAGAAAATCCTTACCAGATAAAAGGGCAAAATTCCTTCAGAGAACTATTAGTTATTAGATGGATGGATGACTATTTCACAGCAGTAGTGGAAGCTAAAAGACAGTGGGATATCTGCTATAGCCTGAAAAAAAAATAATAGCTCCCAACCATAGTCTACACCAAGCAAAAATTTCTTTTAAGAATGATTGTAAAGTAGATTATCACTCATTTGTGGGTGGGCAATCAACTGACTTACTAAAGGAAATTCTAAATTATTTCAGGCAGAAGGAAAATGAAGGTCAGAGATGAAAAAAGAATAAAGTCATTTTATGTGAATAAATTTAAATGCACGTGGATAATTTAAAACAATTATATTTTAAAAGTATATGAAATATATATACATATTTTTTTAATTTAAAGAATTACAATAGCTTATCAGGAGTAAGGGTAAATGGAGAAAAAGGTATTTTTTATAAGGCATTGATAAGTTAAAAGGATACATATAATATTTTCTAGGTAAGTTTTAAAAGAACAAAACTTGAGTGTAAAAATTCCAAACCAGTATAGAGAAACATTTAGAATAATTTTTTTTAAACCATTTAATGAAGTGCTAAATTGAGTGGCACCAATTCTAAATTCTAAAGGAGCTGCCTAGAAAAGATGGGAAGTAGAGCGAGGGTTCATGAAGGAGATTGTGTATTCTGGAACAGAAGGATAAGTAGGAACTGGCTTTAGGCTGGAGACAGCACACAGTCCAGACCCCTTTTTAATGACTATGATGGAGACTACTAGCTTTCGAACAGATTCCCTTCTCAATTGATAAGACTTGAAGCTGGGGTGTGGCTGCTCACCTTGAACTGAAATTTTCAGCCTCTGCTGCAGCTAGGTGTGCAGCCTGCTTTGGAGATAATTTCTGGCCCTGTACCTTAGTGGGAAAGGCAACAACTGATGAAGGTCATGTGTTAAAAAATAATGGAGCCATTTGAAAGTCCCAGTAGAGGAGAACTGCCTACTAATCTGGTTCATTCAATCTAGACTGTCACAGGTGCAAGAAATAAACTTCTTTCTTGATTGAGTCATCATATATTTGGTTCTTTGGTACAGTGCTAACATTACCCTAACATATATTTATGCATATGTATAAATACACCATTTTTACAAAAATATAAGTATACCTTACAGTTTCACTAAACAGTACATTTCACCAATGGAAATCTTTCTATAGTTTTTCAACCTTATTTTGAAAAATTTCAAATATACAGAGAGGTTGAAAGAATAGTTCAAATAACACCATTACACTTTATCTTGCCAATTTGCTTTATCTGTCTGTATTTGTCTAAACAATTTCAAAGTGACCAAACTTAATGATACTTCACCCCTAAATATTTCAACATGCATGTCCTATCAAAATAAACATTCTCTTACAAAGCCACAATACCGTTATCTTACTTAAGAAAATTTAGTAGTTCCATAACATTATCTAATATGTAGAGCATTTTCAAATTGAATTGTTCCCCAAATGTAGCTGTTTGATTTTATCTATGATCCAATCAAGGTGTTTGCATTACATGCAGTTTTTATGTCTTTTGGTCTTTAGTTCTCTGCCCTTTTTGCTTTTCCATGATTTTTACTGTTTTGAAGAGTTATAGAATGTCTTATATTCTGAATGTAATTATTTCCTCACAGTGACATTCAGGTTAATACAATTTAAAAAATAATAATAAATTCAAAGAAGATAAAAATGAAAGACAAAAAATAGGACAAGAGAGACAAATAGTACAAAGTAGGATAGAGATAGATGTAGATCTGTATGTATTATTAATTTCCATTAAATGTATATGAACTAACTTCTGACTAAAAGACAAGCATTGTCAGACTGGGTTTTTAAAAACCTAATTAAGTAGTTTTCAAGACTTAGATATAAACATAAGAATGCAGAAAGGTTGAAAGTAAAAGGTTCATAAAGTATACCTTGCAGATATGTATAATGTTGTGAAGAAGGCCAGTGTAGTTCTGTTGACATCAGGAAAAAATAGACTTTAAGAGAAAAAATTTCTTGCTGTTCAAGAGGCTGAACAAAATTTACTGGAAAATTTAACTAGAAAGACAAATGTTTCCAACTGGAACACATAACACAGCCTCAAAACATATCAGGTATTAGGACAATGCACAAGTAACCAACCACAATGGGTGATTTAATACTTCTCAGTAATTGACAGAAAAATTGCCAAAAGTTGTCAAAATCAACTTCCTTAGAACTCTCAAAATACCAAAAGCTTGCAACAATCCAGGGGATTGCAATTAAGCAAGTGGCTGAATCTAAGAACAGTCGGCTTTGTGGCATTTTAACTTGCCCTATTTCCATTCTCCTCTACCCAGCTCCACAGTAGTCTTGCAAGCTAACAGTTCCCACAATCACAGTAAAAGCCATATAACAGCTACTGGTAGAGGCTGGATGGATTTGGAGCTTTCTAAGAACATCATTCTGGAGAATTGTCATTATTTGACTTGTCTGACAGTTCCCTGGAAACCAGTACTCACAGGATTTTTCTGTATGTAACCTGAGTGAGCTCACCTATTGCAAAAATCTTTTTCTCTGGAGGCATATGTCCAAAATATTTAGAGGCAGTTGTTTAACTTTGTGACTGCCTAAGGCAATGGATAACAGTTAGGGTAAACAGATAAACTATTGAAAAATCTTTAAAGGAAAAACTGGGAAATGAGATGTCCAAAAGGCTTTGAAAAGCTTGAGCATATTCCTGGGAATCTTGAATGCCATATACATGCATTTGGCTGTGCTCAATCTCAAGAAAAACCTGAGGTCTTTAGTCTCTCACCTTGGCTAACCTCTGTGCAAACCGGATATGGTGGCTAAAGCAGGGTTGTAAATTGCCTAATTGAATGCTGAAGGCATAACATAGAGGCCCTTGGAAAGGCTGGGAGACTTACTGATTCCAGGCATTTGAAGAAGTCTCTGTGCAACCAGAGATTTCCACTAAGCTAACCAAGCAGTGGTTATACTTGTCAAAGAACACAGACTTTAAAGAATTAGTTTAAGAAAGTTTGTAACTAATCAGTAATAACAACAAACCCCGAGGAGGGAAAAGCATCTTGATTTCCAAAGTTGTGACATTATATTATCTAAAATATTGTTTTCAACAGAAAATTATCAGGGCTACAAAGTATGGCCCATACATGGGAAAAATAGCTGTCAATAGAAACTATCTGTGAGCCCAGATTCTAGACTTCCTAGACAAAAAAGTTAAATCAACTCTTTAAAATATGTTAAAAGAACTAAGAAAATTAAGTCTCAGAACTAAAGGGAAGTGTGAGAATGATGTCTCACTAAACAAAGATTATCAGTAGAGAGGTATAGATTATTAAGTTGAAACAAGTAGAAATTCTGGATTTGTAAAGTACAAATGAAAAATTCACTAGGAGGGCTCAATAGAAGATTAGAGCTAGCAGAGGAAAGAATCAATGAACTTGAATTTAGGTCATTTGAGATTATCTAGTCTGAGGAACAGAAAAAAAAGAATGAAGAAAAAACAGCCTCATAGGTCTGTGGGACACTGTTAAGCATACTAGCATGCATCATGGGAGTACTAAAAGGAAATGAGAAAGAGATAGGAATAATTCTTGAAGATATTATATGCAAACTTCCCAAATTTGATGAAAGACAAGAATCTGCACAATCAAGAAGCTCACCAGATTTCCAAGAGGATAAACATAATGACATCCATAACAATGACATCCACAAATATATGCATTATAGTTAAATTTTCAAAAGTCAAATATTAAGGGAATCTTGAAAGTAGCAAGAGAGAAGCAGCTCTTCTCATACAAGATAATCTCAATAAGGAAAATGGCTGATTTCCCATCAGAAACCATGAAGGCAAGAAGGCAGTGGTATGACAAATTCATAGAAAAACACTATCAACCAAGAATTCTGTATCTGGCAAAAATATCTTTCTAAATGGAGAAATTAACATATCCTTAGAAAAACTAAAAACTAAGCTTGTCAGTTGATCTCTATATGACATTAAATGGAGTCTTTCATGCTGTAATAAAGAGATACTCAAATCCATATGAAGAAATGAAGTGGAGCTGGTAAGATAACTCTTAGGTAAATATAAAAGAATATAAATATACTTTTTGTTAGTAAACTTTTTCCTATATGATTTAAAAGACATCTAACTGTATAAAGCAAAAATTATAAATCTGTTAATAGGAATATGATGTATAAAGATATGATTTGTATGACAATAGCACAGGAGGGGTGAGAGAACAGACATATAGAGCAAAATTTTTTTAATACTAGTGAAATTAAGTATGTCCTGATTCAGAATGGATTGTTCCAAGTTAAGATGTTATGGTTTATTCATAGATACCCTTTCTTACTTTGAGGAAATTCAAAAAATATAGTAAAATAAATAACAAAGGAATTAAAATGGTACACTATAAAATATCTATTTTAACAAAAACAATTCAGCAGTGGAGGACTTGGGGGCAAAGATATGACTTATGGAAAGCAAATAGCAAAGGTAAGCAAATCCTGCCTCGTTAGTAATTAAATATTAGACAAAAGAGACTTTAAAGTGAAAATTGTTACTAGAGACAAAGGAATTTTATAATTATAAAAGGGTCAATCCACCAAGAAGACAGCAGTTATAAACATACTTTCATCTATTAAAATAGCCACAAAATACATGAAGCAAAACTGACAGATTGAAAGTAGAAATACATAATTCTATAGTAGTTGGAAATGTAAATATCCCACTTTTAATAAGTATAGAACAGCTAGGTAGATTGGCAAATACAAGACATGAATAACAGTATAAACGAATTGACATCTTTAGAACACTCCACTCCAGCTAGACACAATACACATTCTTCTTAAGTGCAGCGTGGTGGTTCTCCAGCATGCACATGTGTTAGGTCACAAAACAATAGAATTGAAATTATACAATGATTGTTCTATAACTATAATGGAATGCAATTAGAAGTCAGTAATAGAAGGAAACTTGGGAAATTCTACAAATCTGTACAAATTGGTACACTCCTAAATAATCAATAGGTCAAAGAAGAAGTCACAAAGGAAATTCAAAAACACTTAGTGACAAATGTAAACAATATACAAAAACTCCTGGGAGCATCAAAAGCAGTGCACAGGGAGAAATTTATAGTTGTAAATGCCTCCATTAAGAAAGAAAGATCTCAAGTCAGTAACCTAAACTTTCACCTCATTTGTCTAGGTAAAGAAAAGTAACCTCAACCCAAGTAAGCAGAAGGAAGGATATAATAAAAAAAAGTGGAAAGAAAAAGAATAGAAAACAATAAAGAAAATAAACAGAAATTGGTTGTTTGAAAAGATCGACAAATTGACAGACTTTCATCTAGATTGGCTAAGAAAAAGGAAGACTCAAAATCTGAAATGAAAGTGTGAACATTACTATGATTTTACCACAATAAAAAAGACTATAATGGAATACTGTGAACAGTTGTATGCCAGTAGATAACCCTGATGAAATGGACAAATTATCTAGAAAGATAAAAACTACTGAAACTGACTGAAGAAGACAGAAAATCTGAATAGACCTGTAATAAGAGACTGGATTAGTAATCAGAAAACTTTCCAGTGAGACATGTAGGCATGGATGGCTTCATTGGTGAATTCTACCAAACATTTAAGGGAGATTTAACACTAATGCTTCATCATAAATTCTTCCAAAAAGGAGGGACACTTCCTAACTAATTGTATGAAGCTAGTGTTACTGATACCAAAATTAAGACAGTGATGCCACAGGAACACTATAGACTAATATCCCTTATGAATATAGATGCGGAAATCCTCAACAAAATACTGTGAAACTGAATCCAACAGCATATGGAAAGGACTATATACCATGATCACGTGGGATTTATCCCAGGAATTCAAGGTTAGTTCACAAAAATTAACCAATGTAATATGTCATGTTCATAGAAGAAGGGACAAAAGATACATCACAATATATCATCTCAATACAAACTGAAAAAGCATTTGACAAAATCTAGCACCCGTCCATGATTAAACACTTAATAAATTAAAAATAAAAGGGGACTTCCTCAAGCTGAGGAAGGGTATCTATGAATAACCCACAAATAAACGTAATGGTAACAGATTGAAAGCTTTTCCCTGAAGGTCAGGATCAAGATAAGATGTCAGTTCTCACCACTTCTATTCAACATTGTTGTGGAGGTTTTAACTAGGGCAATTAGACAAGAAAATTAAAAGACATGCAGATTGAAAAGAAGTAAAGTCATCTCTATTTGCAGATGACATAATCTTGTGCAGTTCATTTTTATTATTTGTGAAGAATTCACAATAAATTATCCGCAAAGAATTCATAATAAATTACTAGAATTTATTTGTAAATCCAAAATCAATACTGATGATGCTTTGGTAGTCATTCTTGGACATGTGAAAATTTTGAAATTTTTTGAAAATTGTAAAAATTTTGAGTTGCCTGGCACACACATTTTCAGCAGAGGTTGATCAAAGCAACATTTTGCCCTTTTTTTTCAGCTTTCATATAGAGGTGACCAGAAGATGGAGACCTAGGGGACAGTGCAATATAGTAAAAGAAGCTCTGGCTCTGGAGCCAGTATTGATCGAATTTGAATCCCAACTCTGCTACCCATTAGTGAGGTGGCCTCAAGCAAGTTAACATTTCTGAACATCATTCTCTCTTTTGTGAAATAAAGAGAATTTTCTAGGATGAGATACCTTTAGGATTAAGATCATTATATTTGTGTATACATATTTCCTGTAGAAGAGTGGCTCAGTATTGACCAATTCAACAGTCATGGCAACTTTAGAGAATGTAAGAATGTAACTAACACAAATAATGAGAATTCACTGTATAGGGAGAATTCTGCAGATTCCACCAAAGAACTATTAGCGTTAATCAAGTTCAAGGTTACAAGATACAAGATCAATTACAAAAGTCAGTTGTATTTCTATACACTAGCAATGCCAAAACCAAAAATGAAATTTAAGGAAAAATTCCTTTTACAATAACATCAAAAAATAAAATAATAAATTTAACAAAAGAAGTACAAGAGTTGTATGTGAAAAGCCACACACACACAAAATGTTGAATTAAAGAAGACCTAAATTAATGAAAAGACTACCCCATATTCATGGATTGGAAGACCTAATATTCTTAAGATGGCAGTACTTCCCAAATTGATATACAGATTCAACTTAATACTTACCAAAATTTAACTGCCTTTTTTGAAGAAATTGATGAGCTGATCATAAAACTCATATAGAATAAAAGAGACTTCGAAAATCTTGAAAAAGAACAAAAGTGAAGGACTCGTATCCAATTTCAAAACATACTCAAAGTTATGGTAATTTTGACAACATGGTACTGGCATAAAAACAGACTTAGATCAGTGGGACATAACTGAGACTCCAGAAAAAACAGTTATATTTATGGTCAGTTGCAAGGGTGCCAATTCAATGGGGAAGAATGTTTTCAACAAATGAACTGTGACAACTGAATATCTACATGCAGAAGAATGATGTTGGATTCTTTGTTCACTCCATATACAAAAATTAACAAATTAAGTCATAGACTTAAATTTAAGGTTAAAAAACTATAAAGCTCTGAAGAAAACATGGGCATAAGTCTTTGCGACCTTCAACTTGGCAATAGTTTTTCAGATGGGACACCAAGAGTAGAAATGGCAAAGGAAAAACTAGGTTAGGTGGACTCCATTAAAATTAAAAACTTCTTTGCTTTGAAATGCCCCATGATGACAACTTATAGAATGGAAGAAAATACAAAGCATTTATCTGGTAAGGGACTAATATCCAGGATATATATAGAGCTCTTCCAGTTCAACAATAAAAAGACAACCCTCTTTAAAAGTGGGCAAAGTACTTGAATAGACATTTCTTCAAAGAAGTTTTGCAGATGGCCAGTAGGCACATAAAAAGATGCTCAGGACTTCTGGTGGGAAAGATGGCACAGTAGGAAAGCAAGGTGGAAACCTCCCACATACACACCAAGAAAGCAACTACAGCAAATACAACTAATCCTGAAAATGACCTGAAGACTGCAGAACAGACCTACACCTGGTGAGGAAGACCACACAGAGAAGGCTGTTCTTACACCTATGGTTAAAGATGTGTATATTGTAAACAGTGTATTGCTGTACAAGATACACTGCAAAGGTCAATAAAGCTAAATGGTAATTCTGTTGAAAGTTTAATAGAATTGTCCTACCTCTGAAAAAAAAAGCTTAGCCTTATTAGTCACTTGGAAAATGAAAAATCAAAACCACAATGAGAAACTGCTTCACACCACTTCAGAAAGAGTAACAATAACAATTATTGGTGAATATACAGAGAAATTTGGAAGCTTCATACACTACTGGTAGTACAGTTTTGTTGAAAATGGTTTTGCACTTCCTCAAAAAGTTAAATGTAAGAGTTACTGTATGACCCTGCAATTCCACACCGAGTACATACCCTAGAGAACCGAAAACATGTCTACATAAGAACTTGTATATGAATATTTACAGCAACATTATTCATAATAGGTCAGAAGTGGAAGTAACCAAAATGCCCATCAACTACTGGTCTGATCAACTGAATGGATAAAAAGTGGTTTATCCATACAGGGGAATATTACTTGGCAGTAAGAAGAGAATGAAATCCTGATTAAGTGCTGCAACATGAATGTATCTTATCTTGAAAACATTATACTGTGAAAGGTCAGGCACAAAAGGCCCCATAGTGTGTGATTCCAATTACATGAAATGCCCAGATTAGGCAAATCCACAGAGACCAAAGGTAGATAAGTGGTTGCCAGGGGCTGGGAGGATGGGGGAATGGGGAATGACTATTAATGGCCACAGGGTATATTTTTGAGGTAATGGAAAATTTCTGAACTTAGTGGTTATTGCACATTCCTTTGAATGTAGTAAAATACACATAACTGCACTATAAAAGGAGGTATCTCGTAGTATGTGAATTATTTCTCAGAAAAAAAGATTAAGAAAGCTAAATTTTGTTTCGTTGAAGAAACTGATAAAATAGATAAATCTTTCATGAGACTGGTCAAGGGGAGAGAGAGAGTATGTGCAAATATCAGGAATGAAAAAATATGACTTACAATCTTGGCAGATATTGTATAAAGTATTTTGAACAACCTATGCCAGTATATGAATAAAATTAAATGAAGTGCATAAATTCTTAGTGTATAAAACTGTACAAGAGAAACTACAAAAGCTTGAGTAATCTTATAACCATTAAGAAATGAATGAGTTTCAAAAAATCTTGTAAAAAAATAAACCTTTAAGGGAGATTCTCAAGATGGCGGCGTGAGTAGGGTGGCAGAAATCTCCCCAAAGCATATATATTTTGAAAATACAGCAAATACAACTACTCCTAAAAGAGAGACCAGAAGGTACAGTACAATAGGGAGGCTACATCTACATCTGCGAGAACTCAGCATCTCATGAAAAGGGTAAGATACAAAGCCGTGACCCAGTGGGACCCGAGCACTCCCCCCACCCCAGCTCACTGGCAGGAGGAGGAAAATCAGAGTGGGGAGGGAGTGGAAGCACAGGACTGCTAAATAACCAGCCCTAGTAATCTGCATCGGGAGCACAGACACACATTGCATGGTGTACTGGATATTAAAGAAATGGAAAAGTAAAATCCGAGACTGAGATGCGAACAGATCCCCACAGCTGGCTTGGAACAAAAGAAAAGTGGATGCTTTAAAAAGTCTTAAAGGGACAAGGGTTTAACAGGTGGACAAAGTCCTCCTGGCACATTCAGCCCAGCAGGCTGGGAACTTTAAGGAACTTTAGGTGCCCTAACCACCTGGGTGGCAATGCAGCTCTGAAGCCCCTCACAGCGATAAACAGCCTGCTGTTCATTCGCCCCCGCCGACAGTGCAAGGAAACCAGCTGACCCGCCATTGCTGCGGAGCAGCTGGGTAGCAGCCCCACCCACAGCAACCACACAGAGTCTTCTCCCAGCTAACCAAGCCAGACCCAGAGCCTGCGTGCAGCTGCCCGGCACAGACAGCGGAGAGACAGTGCAGAGCCCGGAAGGCACAAAGGGGCTTTATTCTCACGGAGAACACATACTGATTGCCTGCAACTCCTGCCAGTGCCCTAGGCCATCCTGAGACACGCCCCGCCCACGGCAGTTCAGGGGATCAACCAAGAGGCTGCCTTCTGCACCTGGTTGATTGGCACAGGCAGAGGAAGCTGGCACAGAGTCTGGAAGGCACATAGGGGCTCTGCTCTCATGGCAACACGTGCTGATTGCCTGCAACCCCCACCAGTGCCCTAGGCCATCCCAGGGCTGCCCTGCCCACAGCAGCTTGGGGTTAACCCAGAGGCTGCCACCTGCACCCAGTTGACCAGCACAGGCAGAGGAAGCAAGCGCAGAGTCTGGAAAGCACATAGGGGTTCTGTTCTTGCAGTGAACACACGTTGCTCACCTGCAACCCCCGTCAGTGCCTTAGGCCATCCCAAGGGCCACCCGCACACGGCAGCTCAGGGGGTTAACCCAGAGGCTGCTCCCTGTTTGCGGCTGACTGGCAGAGGCAGCGGAGATGGGCAAGGTGACCAGCAAGCCGGAAGAGACTTTGTTCTCCCAGCTGACACAAGCGCCACTCACTGGTGATCACTTCTATTGCCATGAAAGGGCAGAAGAACCTGATTCCAAAATCACTCAAACGCCAGAGAGAGGGCCTGGTGAGACCGAAATAACCAATATTCCTGAAAATGAATTCAAAATAAAAGTCATTACCATGTTGATGGACCTGCAGAGAAATATGCAAGAGCTAAGGGAGATAACAGAAATGACACAAACAATGGAAGGAGTTAAGAGCAGACTGGATGAACTGGAATAGACTGTTAATAGAATAGAAATCAGAGAACAGGAATACAGAGAAGCTGAGGCAGAGAGATAAAAGGATCTCTAGGAATGAAAGAATAGTAAGAGAACTGTGTGACCAAACCAAATGGAACAACATTAGCGTTATAGGGGTTACCAGAAGAAGAAGAGAGAGAAAAAGGGATAGAAAGTATCTTAGAAGAAATAATTGCTGAAAAATTTGCAAATCTGGGGAAGGAAATAGACTCTCAGACCATGGAAATCCACAGATCTCCCAACACAGGGACCCAAGCAGTACAACACCAAGACATATAATAATTAAAATGGCAAAGATCAAAGAAAAGGACAGGGTATTAAAAGCAGGCAGAGAGAGAAAAAAGATCACATACAAAGGAAAACCCATCAGGCTATCATCAGACTTCTCAACAGAAATCTTACAGGCTAGAACAGAATGGCATGATATATTTATTGCAATGAAACAGAAGGGCCTCAAATCAAGAACACTGTATCCAGCAAGATTATCATTTACATTTGAAAGAGGGATTAAACAATTCCTAGATAAGCAAAATTTGAGGGAATTTACCTCCCACAAACCACCTGTACAGAGTATTTTAAAGGGACTGCTCTAGATGGAAGTACTCCTAAGGCTAAATAGATGTCACCAGAAGCAAAGAAAGTAGACCAAATACTAAGTAAAGGCAAAATAAAATCAGGTATCCACAAAAGCAGTCAAAGGAAACACAAAAGAGTACAGAATAAAACACCTAACATATAAAGAGTGGAGGAGTAAGAAAAAGAAGGGAGAGAAATCATCATCAGACTGGGTTTATAATAGCTTAATAAGTGAGTTAAAGTTAGACGGATAGATAGTAAAGAATCTACCCTTAAACCTTTGGTAACAATGAACCCAAAGCCTGCAATGGCAATAAGTACATACCTATTGATAATCACCCTAAATGTAAATGGACTGAATGCACCAATCAAAAGACACAGAAAGAATGGATAAAAAAGCAAGACACATCTATATGCTGCTTACAAGACACTCACCTCAAACCCAAAGACATACACAGACTCAAAGTGAAGGGATGGAAAAAGATGTTTCATGCAAACAGTAGGGAGAAAAGAGCAGGTGTTGCAGTACTTGGAACAGACGAAATAGACTTCAAAACAAAGAAAGTGACAAGATAAATAAGGACATTTTATAATAATAAAGGGATCAGTCCAACAAGAGGATATAACCATTATAAATATCTGTGCACCCAACACAGGAGCACCAACATAAGTGAAACAAATATTAACACAATTAAAGGAGGAAATAGAATGCAATGCATTCATTTTAGGAGACTTCAACACACCACTCACTCCAAAGGACAGATCAACCAGACAGAAAATAAGTAAAGACACAGAGGCACTGAACAACACACTAGAACAGATGCACCTAACAGACATCTACAGAACTCTACACCCAAAAGCAGCAGGATACACATTCTTCTCAAGTGCACATGGAACATTTTCCAGACTAGACCACATACTAGGCCACAAAAAGAGCCTCAGTAAATTCAAAAAGATTGAAATTCTACCAACCACCTTCTCAGATCACCAAGGTATAAACCTAGAAATAAATTGTACAAAGAAAACAAAAAGGCTCACAACACATGGAGGCTTAAGAACATGCTACTAAATAATCAATGGATCAGTGACCAAATTGAAACAGACATCAAGCAATATATGGAGACAAATGACAGCAACAACACAAAGCCCCAACTTCTGTGGGACACAGCGAAGGCATTTCTATGAAGAAAGTGTATAGCAATCCTGGCCTATTTAAAGAAGGAGGAACAATCCCAAATGAATAGTCTAAAGTCATAATTACTGAAATTGGAAAAAGAAGAACAAATGAGGCCCAAAGTCACCAGAAGGAGGGACATAATAAAGATCAGAGAAGAAATAAATAAAATTGAGAAGAATAAAACAATAGAAAAAATCAATGAAACCAGGAGCTGGTTCTTTGAAAAAATAAATAAAATAGATAAACCCCAGTCAGACTTATTAAGAGAAAAAGAGAATCTACACACATAAACAGAATTAGAAATGAGAGGAAAAATCACGACAGACCCCACAGAAATACAAAAAATTATTAGAGAATACTATGAAAATCTATATGCTAACAAGCTGGAAAACCTAGAAGAAATTAACAACTTCTTAAAAAAATACAACCTTCCAAGACTGACCAAGGAAGAAACAGAAAATATAAACAGACCAATTACTAGCAATGAAAGTGAATTGATAATCAAAAAACTACCCAAGAACAAAACCCTTGGGCCAGATGGATTCACCGCTGAATTTTATCAGACATATAGAGAAGACATAATACCCATTCTCCTTAAAGTTCTCCAAAAAATAGAAGAGGAGGGAATACTTCCAAACTCATTCTATGAAGCCAGCATCACTCTAATACCAAAACCAGGCAAAGACCCTACTAAAAAAGAAAGTTACTGACCAATATCCCTGAAAAACACAGATGCAAAAATACTGAACAAAATATTAGCAAACCGAATTAAAAAATACATCAAGAGGATCATACACCATGACCAAGTGGGATTCATCTCAAGGATGCAAGGATGGTACAACATTCGAAAGTCCATCAACATCATACACCACTTCAACAAAAAGAAGAACAAAAATCACATGATCATCTCCATAGATGCTGAAAAAGCATTAGACAAAATTCAACATCCACTCATGATAAAAACTCTTAACAAAATGGGTATAGGGGACAAGTACCTCAACATAATAAAGGCCATATATGACAAACCCACAGCCAACATCATACGTAACAGCGAGAAGCTGAAAGCTTTTCTTCTTAGATCGGGAACAAGACAGGGATGCCCACTCTCCCCACTGTTATTCAGCATAGTAGTGGAGGTCCTAGCCACAGCAATCAGACAAAACAAAGAAATACAAGGCATCCAGATTGGTAAAGAAGATGTCAAATTGTCACTATTTGCAGATGACATGATATTGTACATAAAAAACCGTAAAGACTCCACTCTAAAACTACTAGAACTAATATCTGAATTCAGCAAAGTTGCAGGATACAAAATTAATACACAGAAATCTATTGTTTTCCTATACACTAACGATGAGCTAACAGAGGAACCCGGAAAACAATTCCATTCACAATTGCATCAAAAAGAATAAAATACCTAGGAATAAATCTAACGAAGGCAGTGAGAGACCTATACCCTGAAAACTACAAGACACTCCTAAGAGAAGTTAAAGAGGACACTAACAAATGGAAATTCATCCCACGCTCTTGGGTAGGAAGAGCAAATATTGTCAAAATAGCTATACTACCCAAAGCAATCTACAGGTTCAATGCAATCCCTATCAAAATACCAACAGCATTCTTCAATGGACTTGGACAAATAGTTCTAACATTCATATGGAACCACAAAAGACCCCAAATGGCAAAGCAATCTTGAGAAAGAAGAATGAAATGGGGGATCTTGCTTCCCAACTTCAAGCTCTGCTACAAAGCCACAGTAATCAAGACAATTTAGTACTGGCACAAAACAGACCCATAGACCAGTGGAACAGAATAGAAAGTCTAGATATTAGTGCAAACGTATATGGTCATTTAATATACAATAAAGGAGCCATGGGTATACACTTGGGAAATGGCAGCCTCTTCAACAGCTGGTGTTGGCAAAACTGGACAACTACATGTAAGAGAATGAAACTGAATCATTGTCTAAACCCATACACAAAAATAAACTCAAAATGGATCAAAGATCTTACTGTAAGCCATGAAACCATAAAACTCTTAGAAAAAAACATAGGCAAAATCTCTTGGACGTAAACATGAGCAACTTCTTCATCAACAAATCTCCCCAGGCAAGGGAAAGAAAAGCAAAAAAATGAACAAGTGGGACTATATCAAGCTGAAAAGCTTCTGTACAGCAAAGGACACAATCAATAGAAAAAAAAGGCATCCTGCAATATGGGAGAATATATTCATAAATGGCATATCCGATAAAGGGTTGACATCCAAAATATATAGAGTTCATGCACCTCAACAAACAAAAAGCAAATTATCCAATTAAAAAATGGGCAGAGGATCTGAATAGACACTTCTCCAAAGAAGAAATTCAGATGGCCAACAGGCATATGAAAAGATCTTCCACCTCGCTAGTGATCAGAGAAATGCAAATTAAAACCACAATGAGCTAGCACCCTACACCAGTTAGGATGGCCACCATCCAAAAGACAAACTACAACAAATGTTGGTGAGAATGTGGAGAAAGGGGGACCTTTCTACACTGCTGGTGGGAATGTAAATTAGTTCAACCATTGTGGAAAGCAGTATGGGGGTTCCTCAAAAAACTCAAAATAGAAATACCATTTGACCCAGGAATTACACTCCTAGGAATTTGCTCTAAGAATGCAGCACCCCAGTTTGAAAAAAACATATGCACCCCTATGTTTCTTGCAGCACTATTTACAATAGCCAAGAAATGGAAGCAACCTAAGTGTCCATCAGTAGATGAATGGATAAAGAAGATGTGGTACATATACACAATGGAATATTATTCAGCCATAAGAAGAAAACAAATCCTACCATTTGCAACAACATGGATGGAGTTAGAGAGTATTATGCTCAGTGAAATAAGCCAAGCCGAAAAAGACAAGTATCAAATGATTTCACTCATATGTGGAGTATAAGAACAGAAAAAAACTGGAGGAACAAAACAGCAGCAGACTCACAGAACCCAAGAACGGACTAATAGTTACCAAAGGGAAAGGGACTGGGGAAGAAGGGTGGGAAGGGAGGGATAAGAGGGAAAAAGGGGCATTACGATTAGCAGACGTAATGTTGGAGGGGCATGGGGAGGGCTGTACAACTCAGAGAAGACAAGTAGTGATTCTATAGCATCTCACTACACTGATGGACAGTGATTGTAATGGGGTTGGTGGGGGGGACCTGATGAAGGAGTAGTTTAATAACCGTAATATTGCAGATGTAATTGTAGATTAATGATACCGAAATAAATTATATTAAAAAACAAAATGGGCAGAGGATCTGAACAGACACTTCTCCAAAGAAGAAATTCAGATGGACAACAGGCGCTTGAAAAGATGCTCCACATCACTAGTCATCAGAGAAATGCAAATTAAAACCACAATGAGATATCACCTCACACCAGTTAGGATGGTAAAGAAGATGTGGTACATATATATAATGGAATATTATTCAGCCATAAGAGGAAAACAAATCCTACCATTTGCAACAGCATGGATGGAGCTAGAGGGTATTATGCTCAGTGAAATAAGCTAGGCGGAGAAAGACAAGTATCATATTATTTCACTCATCTTTGGAGTGTAAAAACAAAGAAAAGGCTGAAGGAACAAACAGGATCAGAGTCACAGAACCCAAGAATGGACTAAGAGTTACCAAAAGGAAAGGGACTGGGGATGACGGGTGGGAAGGGAGACATAAGGGGGAAAAGGGGCATTATGATTAACACACATAATGTGGGGGCTCGGAGGGCATGGGGAAGGCAGTACAATACAGAGAAGACAAGTAGTGATTCTATAGCATCTTACTATGCTGATGGACAGTGACTGTAATGGGGTATGTTGTGGGAACTTGATAATGGGGTAGTGAGTCTAGTAACCGTAATGTTGCTCATTAATTGTACATTAATGATACTAAAATAAAAAATGAATGAGCCAATACACACATGGATGAAGCTCAAAAAACTTTAAGTGAAAAAATCCATATATAAAAGTATATACTATATGATTCCATTCTATAAAAAACAAAACACATCTTTTACACGTAAAAATCGGAATGGTGCCTAGGTCCAGAGGAGTGGGGACCAGCTGGACAGGGCTAGGGGGAACTCTTTGGGATGCCAGGAATGTTCTATTTGTTGTTTGTAGTGGTGGTATGCTTATCATCAACTGTACATTTAAAATGGATGCATTGTATTATATATTCATTTTATGAAATAAAGTTGATTAAAATGAAAAAATAAATCTTTAAATTCAGAGTTCTACAAAAAAATTTAAGGAAGAAATAATTCCTCTCTCATTTATGAAGATAACCTGACCTTGCTGTAAGAAAGTGTAATATAAGAAAAATTACAGACTAGATTCACTCAAAAAATATAAAGGGTGATAGAACAATACTAAGTTGGATTCCTCCTAGAAATATGAGGTAGGATTAAAAATCCTACACTAGAAAATGAATTAATGCAGTTTGTCACAATACCAGATTGAAGGAGAAAAATGCTATCAGTATATGTAGAAAAAAATTATGTTATGAAGCCCAGTATCTCTTCAAGAAGATAGTAAAGCAAAGGTAACTTTCTCAATGGGCCATATGATATTTTAAACCAAATTTATATTTAATGGTGAAATCTTTTATTTAAATTTATTGAGTTTTAAATAGACAAGCTAAGCATAAAATTTATAAAGAAAAGCAGAGGGCTAAGTATCCCCAATCTACAATTGGGGTGAAAAAGTGTTTGACATAATGGTTTGTGGCCCTCCAAAGCTTAACTCCACCTGGCAGTATTTTTAGTATTTAATTTCTCTTAGTTTTCTTGAGTATTACATAAGTACCATTTATACTGACATTGAGTTTGTGGAAGGTATACAAAGCATATGTAAGGTCAGTGCTACAAAACTGGTAGGTCATTGGAGGAATTTGAGATGATTGCTTGATCTAGAAGTCATCACTAGAGGTGGTCTACACATGCCAGTAGGTTACCATTGGCTGCCTTTTAATATCGTTGATGTTTGATACTTCATGCTTTTGTGTGTGACTTCGGTTTTTAGAATTAAATTAAAATATCCTGTTTTATATAATCAAATAAAAATTATTCAATCAGTTATGTCAAGTACTGAAAAGAAAGAAAAAAGGTCAACAGTATCTTAATGAATATCTGGCAGCTAATTAATTTAAAAGCTTCTCAAGTTATGCAAAAGTTGAAAGTTTACAAAATACTGTAGGAAACTAGTTTTTTCAGTTGTTTTACATGGCTGTTAAAAGTAATTTTAATTTCTTAAAAATGCTCTTACTATATATTAATGCATAATTTGCATATATAATTTGATACAGCAGTTTATATAAGTAAATTATATTAAAAAGCAAATAATTAAGTGAAAAATTTATGGACTGAAATTTTAACTTTTAACTTAAAAATTTTATTTAGTCATTTGTAACCCTGTAGTGAATAAAAAGTAGACTTTATACACTTTTTATATATAAAATCACAGATATACATATAGTATATAAACAGTATACTAGTGGTATTAAAATTTCATAGGGGCATCATAAGGAGAAAATATCTGAAAGGCTCTTTAGGTGGATAATGGAAGAAAGAAAAGGCCAGGAAACACTTCCCTAGAAATATATATATATATATATATATAGGTGGTAAAACTGTGATTACCATAATATTCAGGATTAACACATGTACCTCTGAGGAAAAGGTAGGTGCTCTGTACTTCTAGAGTTTTGAGAGTGGTCTGTTTCTTGACCTGTGTGGTGGCCACTGAGGTGTTAACCTTATAGGTAAGCATTAGTTTCTGTTTATGTTTCATGTACTTTTTTGTATGGGTATTATATTTCATGGTGAAAAAAAGTAGTTTGTAGACTTTAAATTGTAGAGATGCAGAATATTATTTAGATTTTACATATGCATGATTAGGAGCTAAATCTCCAAGTAAGATTTCTTAATTAAAAAATAGATGTTATATGATGAAAGCTTTTATGAACAAAATAGAAAGTGCCAATTTTTTTTTCTCAGGTGGGCCCAGTTCTTCATCCATCCACTGATGATCAGAGATGCAATTGATCGTGAAGTTGAAGCTGTTGATAGTGGTAAGAGAAGTGCTTTATGTATTATAACTGCTTTTTCCTTAATTAAACCAGTTATTTAGCACATTTATTATTCTTTATCACTAGATCATTTTATCCCTGTATCATAAAAGGTTATATTGAAATAGATGTGTTATGTTTATTCCTAAAGCCATTAAATGTCTGATTCAGTATAGATTTGAAATAAATTAACCAGATGGTAGATTATCGTTTTTTCAGTCTTTATTTTTTGAGGGTTTTACCGTAGTGACTAATCTTTTGCAGGACTGTAGCCTAGTTTTTAAAGCTAATAGTGGATGTTAAAACTTTAAAAGTTCACATACTCTTTTTGCATTCAGAGACATTTTCCGAGACTTGAAATACAATCCTGATATTGAATAGTTCATCCTTTGTTATCTATGTGTTGGTGCTTTGTGGCTTGAATTTCAATAGTTCTGAGAACAATTATAATATATTTATGGATGAAGAAACTAAATCCCTGACCAGGAAATGCATTTAATTTTATTTTTTGACAGTTTTTCTTATCCTTTGGGATTTAAAGAATGAAGGCAATAATGAAACTGTGTGCTTACATAGAGCAAGGCTTCATTATAGAGCTGTGTTACAAATAACCCTTAATTACAATAAATAGAACCACTGCAGAATAAGCTGCTTGCCTTGTTTGAGCATTAGAAATAGTAATACTAGACTTAGGGGGACTATAGTTCTCATGGGTTAGGCTTGGCTAACAAAAACTGAAAAGGCAAGGGCTCTGTACTTGTTCTTTTGTTGCATTTTCCTCCTTGGCTTGATTTAGTGTCTAGTTCTAAAAATGAGTTAATGCATTCACTAGGCTGAGTAAACTGCAGATGGCTAGAAAGAGCCATCCGTCTGGAAGTTAGCAGACTTTTGTTTTATCTATAGAAAAATTACTAACTGTGGCCCTCAGTTTATTTGTAAAGTGGATGGGGTGGAGTTAGATTTCTTCCTAGCTCAATGAGCAGCTCATAATCAAGGATTTATTTTCTTCATTGTTGTTACTTGCCTATCAGTGTCTGTTTTATCATAGGCCCAGATAAATATTTGTTGAGTGGATGAAAACCAAAATAACCAACGAAAACTCTAAAAGCCTTTCCTCCTACTTGAGACCTAAGAACTATTCTCTGTCTTAAATGCTTTCAAGTATGTTTTTCTTCATACAGTTTTTAGAGTGGGTTGCAATTGGTATTTAGAAAATTAAACATTGAATTCAATTTTACAAGTTGAAGTCAAAATATATTTTATTGTATTTTGAAATATGCAGAAGTACATGTACATACATATACATATATGATATATAATAATGTACATACACATACAATAAATAATTTGGGTTTAAGATGAATTTTTTTTAATATAATTTATTTTATTATCATTAATCTACAATTACATGTGCAATATTACGGTTATTAAACTACCCCTTCATCAGGTCCCGCCCACCAACCCCATTACAGTCACTGTGCATCAGCGTAGTGAGATGCTATAGAATCACTACTTGTCTTCTCTGAGTTGTACTGCCCTCCCCGTGCCCCCCCAACATTATATCTTCTAATCGTAATGCCCCTTTTTCCCTCTTATCCCTCCCTTCCCGCCCATTTTCCCCAGTCCCTTTCCCTTTGGTAACTATTAGTCCGTTCTTGGGTTCTGTGAGTCTGCTGCTGTTTTGTTCCTTCAGTATTTTTTCTTTGTTCTTATACTCCACATATGAGTGAAATCATTTGATACTTGTCTTTTTCGGCTTGGCTTATTTCACTGAGCATAATACCCTCTAGCTCCATCCATGTTGTTGCAAATGGTAGGATTTGTTTTCTTCTTATGGCTGAATAATATTCCATTGTGTATATGTACCACATCTTCTTTATCCATTCATCTACTGATGGACACTTAGGTTGCTTCCATTTCTTGGCTATTGTAAATAGTGCTGCAATAAACATAGGGGTGCATCTGTCCTTTTCAAATTGGGCTGCTGCATTCTTAGGGTAAATTCCTAGGAGTGGAATTCCTGGGTCAAATGGTATTTCTATTTTGAGTTTTTTGAGGAACCTCCATACTGCTTTCCACAATGGTTGAACTAATTTGCAGTCCCACCAGCAGTGTAGGAGGGTTCCCTTTTCTCCACATCCTCGCCAACATTTGTTGTTGTTTGTGTTTTGGATGTTGGCCATCCTCACTGGTGTGAGGTGATATCTCATTGTGGTTTTAATCTGCATTTCTCTGATGATTAGCGATGTGGAGCATCTTTCCATGTGCCTGTTGGCCATCTGAATTTCTTCTTTGGAGAAGTGTCTATTCATGTCCTCTGCCCATTTCTTAATTGGATTATTTGCTTTCTGTTTGTTCAGGTGCATGAGTTCTTTATATATCTTGGATGTCAACCGTTTATCAGATACGTTTTTTATGAATATATTCTCCCATACTGTAGGATGTCTTTTTGTTCTACTGATAGTGTCCTTTGCTGTACAGAAGCTTTTCAGCTTGATATAGTCCCACTTGTTCATTTTTGCTTTTGTTCCCCTAGCCCGGGGAGATATGTTCATGAAGAAGTTGCTCATGTTTATGTCCAAGAGATTTTTGCCTATGTTTTTTTCTAAGAGTTTTATGGTTTCATGACTTACATTCAGGTCTTTGATCCACCTTGAGTTTACCTTTGTGTATGGGGCTAGACAGTAGTCCAGTTTCGTTCTCTTACATGTAGCTGTCCAGTTTTTCCAACACCAGCTGCTGAAGAGGCTGTCTTCTCCCCATTGTATATCCAAGGCACTTTTATCAAATATTAACTGACTGTATATGTTTGGGTTAATATTTGGATTTTCTATTCTGTTCCACTGGTCTGTGGGTCTGTTTTTGTGCCAATACCAAATTGACTTGATTACTGTGGCTTTGTAGTAGAGCTTGAAGTCAGGGAGTGTAATTCCCCCTGTTTTATTCCTCCTTCTCGGGATTGATTTGGCTATTCGGGGTCTTTTGTGGTTCCATATGAATTTTAGAATTATTTGCTCTAGTTCATTGAAGAAAGCTGTTGGTAGTTTGATAGGGATTGCATTGAATCTGTAGATTGCTTTAGGTAGTATAGCCATTTTGACAATATTCATTCTTCCTAGCCAAGAGCATGGGATGCATTTCCATTTGTTAGTGTCCTCTTTAATTTCTCTTAGGAGTGTCTTGTAGTTTTCAGAGTACAGGTCTTTCACTTCCTTCGTTAGGTTTATTCCTAGGTATTTTATTCTTTTTGATGCAATTGTGAATGGAATTGTTTTTCTGATTTCTCTTTCTGTTAGTTCATCGTTAGTGTATAGGAAAGCAACAGATTTCTGTGTGTTAATTTTGTATCCTGCAACTTTGCTGAATTCACATATTAGTTCTAGTAGTTTTGGAATGGAGTCTTTAGGGTTTTTATGTACAGTATCATGTCATCTGCAAATAGTGACAATTTGACTTCTTCTTTACCAATCTGGATGCCTTGTATGTCTTTGTTTTGTCTGATTGCTGTGGCTAGGACCTCCAGTACTATGTTGAATAACAGTGGAGAGAGTGGGCATCCCTGTCTTGTTCCCGATCTTAGATGAAAAGCTTTCAGCGTCTCGCCGTTAAGTATGATGTTAACTGTGGGTTTGTCATATATGACCTTTATGATGTTGAGGTACTTGCCGTCTATACCCATTTTGTTGAGAGTTTTAATCAGGAATGGATGCTGAATTTTGTCAAATGCTTATTCAGCATCTATGGAGATGATCATGTGGTTTTTGTTCTTCTTTTTGTTGATGTGGTGGGTGATGTTGATGGATTTTCGAATGTTGTACCATCCTTGCATCCCTGGGATGAATCCCACTTGATCATGGTGTATGATCCTCTTGATGTATTTTTGAATTCGGTTTGCTAATATTTTGTTGAGAATGTTTGCATCTACGTTCATCAGGGATATGGGTCTGTAATTTTCTTTTTTGGTGAGGTCTTTGCCCGGTTTTGGTATTAGAGTGATGCTGGCTTCATATGATGAGTTTGGAAGTATTCCCTCCTCTTCTATTTTTTGGAAAACTTTAAGGAGAATGGGTGTTATTTCTTCTCTATATGTCTGGTAGAATTCAGAGGTGAATCCATCAGGCCCAGGGGTTTTGTTCTTGGGTAGTTTTTTGATTACCAATTCGATTTCGTCACTGGTGATTGGTCTGTTTAGTTTTTCTGTTTCTTGCTTGGTCAGTCTTGGAAGGTTGTATTTTTCTAAGAAGTTGTCCATTTCTTCTATGTTTTCCAGCTTGTTAACATATAGATTCTCATAATATTCTCTTATGATTCTTTGTATTTCTGTGGGGTCCGTCGTGATTTTTCCTTTCTCATTTCTGATTGTGTTTATGTGTGTAGATTCTCTTTTTCTCTTAATGAGTCTGGCTAGGGGTTTATCTATTTTGTTTATTTTTTCAAAGAACCAGCTCTTGGTTTTATTGATTTTTTCTATTGTTTTATTCTTCTCAATTTTATTTATTTCTTCTCTAATCTTTATTATGTCCCTCCTTCTGGTGACTTTGGGCCTCATTTGTTCTTCTTTTTCCAATTTCAGTAATTGTGTCTTTAGACTATTCATTTGGGAATGTTCTTCCTTCTTTAAATAGGCCTGGATTGCAATATACTTTCCTCTTAGAACTGCCTTTGCTGCGTCCCACAGAAGTTGTGGCTTTGTGTTGTTGTTGTCATTAGTCTCCATATATTCTTTGATTTCTGTTTTGATTTGGTCGTTAACCCATTGATTAATTAGGAGAGTGTTGTTAAGTCTCCATGTATTTGTGAGCCTTTTTGATTTCTTTCTAAAATTTATTTCTAGTTTTATACCTTGGTGATCTGAGAGAAGTTGGTTGGTAGGATTTCAATATTTTTGAAATTACTGAGGTTCTTTTTGTGGCCTAGTATGTGGTCTATTCTGGAAAATGTTCCATGTGCACTTGGGAAGAATGTGTATCCTGTTGCTTTTGGGTGTAGAGTTCTGTAGATGTCTGTTAGGTCCATCTGTTCTAGTGTGTTGTTCACTGCCTCTGTGTCTTTACTTATTTTCTGTCTGGTTGATCTGTCCTCTGGAGTGAGTGGTGTGTTG
Source organism: Smutsia gigantea (assembly GCA_032199065.1). Lineage (NCBI taxonomy): Eukaryota > Metazoa > Chordata > Mammalia > Pholidota > Manidae > Smutsia > Smutsia gigantea. Next base: position 46,955 of record JAVSCE010010979.1, read on the forward strand.
AAGTCTCCTAAGATGTATGCATTGCTGTCTATTTCCTCCTTTAATTCTGTTAGTATTTGTTTCACATATGCTGGCGCTCCTGTGTTGGGTGCATATATATTTATAATGGTTATATCTTCTTGTTGGACTGACCCCTTTATCATTATGTAATGTCCTTCTTTATCTTTGCTACTTTCTTCGTTTTGAAGTCTATTTTGTCTGATACAAGTACTGCAACACCTGATTTTTTCTCTTTGTTGTTTGCATGAAATATCTTTTTCCATCCCTTCACTTTTAGTCTGTGTATATCTTTGGATTTGAGGTGAGTTTCTTGTAGGCAGCATATAGCTGGGTCTTGCTTTTTTATCCATTCTGTTACTCTGTGTCTTTTGATTGGTGCATTCAGTCCATTTACATTTAGGGTGATTATTGATAGATATGTACTTATTGCCATTGCTGGCTTTAGATTCGTGGTTACCAAGGGTTCAAGGGTTGCTTCTTTACTATCTAACAATCTAACTTAACTTTCTTGTTAAGTTATTGTAAACACAGTCTGATGTTTCTTTATTTCTCTCCCTTCTTATTCCTCCTCCTCCATTCTTTCTATAATAGGTGTTTTATTCTTTGCCTTTAGTTAGTATTTGGATGGTCTGCTTTCTTTGCTATGATTTTATTTTCTCTGGTGACATTTTTTTAGCCTTAGGTGTACTTCCATCTAGAGCAGTCCATTTAAGATATCCTGTAGTGGTGGTTTATGAGAGGCAAACTCTCTCAACTTTCGTTTGTCTGGAAATTGTTTAATCCCTCCATCATATTTAAATGATAATCGTGCTGGATACAATATTCTTGGTTCGAGGCCCTTCTGTTTCATAACGTTAAATATATCATGCCATTCTCTTCTGGCCTGTAAGGTTTCTGTTGAGAAGTCTGATGATAGTCTGATGGGTTTTCCTTTGTAGGTGATCTTTTTCTCTCTCTAGCTGCCTTTAATACCCTGTCTTTATCTTTGATCTTTGCCATCTTAATTATTATGTGTCTTGGTGTTGTCTTCCTTGGGTCCCTTGTGTTGGGAGATCTATGAGCTTCGGTGGACTGTGAGACTACTTCCTTCCCCAGCGAGGGAAAGTTTTTAGCAATTATTTCTTCAAAGACACTCTGTATCCCTTTTTCTCTCTCTTCTTCCTCTGGTACTCTTATAATGCAAATATTGTTCCGTTTGGATTGGTCACACAGTTCTCTTAATATTCTTTCATTCCTAGAAATCCTTTTATCTCTCTCTGCCTCAGCTGCTCTGTACTCCTGTTCTCTGTTTTCTATTCTATTAACAGTCTCTTGCATCTCATCCATTCTGCTGTTAAGCCCGTCGATCGCTTGTCTGATTTCTGTATTGTCTTTCCTCAGTTCCCTCACTTCGTCCCTCAGCTCTTGCACATTTCTCTGTAGGTCCATCAGCATGGTTATGACTTTTATTCTGAATTCTTTTTCAGGGAGGCTGTGCATTTCCATCCCTTCAGACTCCCTCTCTGGGGTTGTCTGGTTGATTTTGGTCTGAACCATATTCCTCTGTCTTCTCATGGCTACAGAATTGGTCACTGATAGTTGCCACGTATGTCAGCTGGGCTCTTTAAGACCGCCTCTTGGTGTGCCGAGTCCTCTCGGGTGTAGCTGCACGCTGTGCGCTTTCCTGTGTATTCTCGTCTGTCTTTTAGGAATAGATGTATTTGCTGTGTTTTCGTAGTTAAATATAGTGTTGGGAGGAGATTTCTGCCGCCCTGCTCACGCCGCCATCTTTCCGGAAGTCAAACCTAGTGCTCTTAACCACACTGCATGCTGCTCTTACTGCTCTAAGGTTCAGTGTCTGCGCAGTGAGGTTTCTTCAGTTACAGAATAGGGGTAACTGGAAGGGACAGGAGCAAGTGTGATCAAAGAGACACTGACAGAAGGGCCCCTGCTAAAATGGCTGGTCCCCTAGGTCCATGTGTGTGCAGACATGGGTCATAGATTACAGGCTCTCATTGCGACAAACATACATGCAATTAATTTGCCCCTCATCTAGGCATCAGACAGGTTGTTTAGAACAGGTTCTCTGTGAATCCTACACTCACTCAGAGGACTGTATTCTCAGGATTTTGGCAGTTTATATTCATCCTGGTGAGTAAAAACATGGGAGTCAGGAAGACCTCAAATCCAGTTAGTATTTTTTAACTGCCTGAGCAACCCTCTGTTTTGCTTTAAGAATTCCATGTGTATTTGAGTATAAATGTGAAAAAACAAGAAAGGGAGAATAAAGGACCTTTAATATGTTTCTGGTCTAGTGACATGTTACTCATAATCTTACAAAATTCAGCACAAAGTTTTTTGAGAGGTAGGATTTTCCCTGATTATTTTTCTAAAACAAATTATATTCTTCAGTTAGATTCACTATGAGGATGGAATCCCAAATTACATTTTATTTATTTCTCTTGTATTTATTTACCAGCTTGTTTTTGGTGTATTATCTCATGCTTTATGTGGACACTCCAGGGAAACACCTTGATCATTGGCCCTCGATGGTTTAACATGGCTGAATTGATCATGATGAAAATTTCATGTAAATGTTGAAAATGGATCTGGATGATGAAGGTCAGTGGGAAAAGAATCTGCTCAGCTTCTGACAACTGAGGTTTCAGCTCTGTTCATAGAGGTTTTATACTAATGGGGTGTGTGTGCATGTGTGTGTGTGTGTGTGTGTGTGTGTGTGTGTGTGTGTGTGAGAGAGAGAGACCTCTGTCAGTTCCCAAATCATATCTCCATGTGATCAGACAAATTGAGAAAGGAGCCAAAATCATTACAATATTTGCAAAATGGAGTACATGAGTTAGATGACCTTGGACAAGTGACAATGTCCTGGGGCCTCTGTTTCCCACCTATGAAACGAGAGCAGTCAGTTAAATCAGGGGAGGCAGCACACAGCTGGCCTATAATTAATATCAGCTCTTGGTGTTGCTTTTGCTGAGGATTTTGAAGTAAGATTTTCAGATAAAACCAAAAACTAACTTTAAGAATGGTAATAATAACCATTAGTTTCTCCAAATATTAGCCTTTCTGGGCTTTTGTTCAATAGTTTTCTCCTTGTTTCACTTCTGATTCATTTGGTTCTTACCAGGAATAATTTCTAATTTCTGGTTTTGTTGGTTTTATTAACTTGCATGAAATCTTACCAAGTTTCAAGTAGTAGGGCCTCAGCACCAAGGTCTGTAATGGATAATAACCGATGACCCTAGGGTGAGGACAGGTGGTCACTGCCCAGGGTCTAAATGTGCCTTGAGCTTTCCCTGTGATGATCCAGTCTCCTCTGGGTCCACACAGGCTCTCTTTGTCTGACTGCTGGCTCTGTCCAGGGACTGCTATGAGGAAATGCTACAGTGGTATCACCAGATGACCACAGTCATGTCAGGAGGTGAAGGGACTTGGAGGATCATTTACTCTGGGGATTGTAAAAATCTAAGATGTATACAGGGATCATCAGATCATGTAAATGAATATAGCTGGCTGGGCCCAAGGTGGTGAAAGGCCCTGCCTCATCCCAAGGACATGGAACTGCTCATATCACAGGGATTGTGGATGGGTGCTTTGTGGGGATGTGGGACTAGGTTACCAGTGAGATGCCACAAATCCAGATGGTTTTCTATGTGAAATCTCTTGGTTTTAAAGTGTTATCAATCAATTCCATTTTTAAGACACAGTACAGGCCATTTGCCACATCTGTTAGTTTTCACATTCTGACTTAGCCTTAGCATTGTGAATTTAAATGTAGTGCTTTCCCAATGATCCCTCCACCCTAGAGTGTAAGCTCCATGAAACAGGAACCTGTCGGTCTGGTTCACTTATATATCCTAAGAGCAGTTCTTGACTCACAGTAGGTACTCAATATTGTTTTCTTTTCTGAATGAAGGAATCAATGAGGTTAAGAAAGGTTGAGGAACATAAAGGTATTGATATGGGTTATAAGAGAGTCAGAAAGGGTAGTGCAAGGCTACGTGAGCTTTAGGACATAGCATGAGGGAAGCGTGAAGATGGAAATCAACAGATCGTGGGGGTTGGAGGAAAACAGATCAAAGCGAATAAAGGAGCTTAGTAAGAGCCAATGCTTGCTTCAGAGGGTTATCTTCAGGATGTAAAATCCAGAAGACATCCATACTACAGAGCTTCTGAGGGATGAGGCATGTGTAGCTCAAAGAGCATCCTCAGTAAAGCTAGGGTGTCAGTCCAAGTCTGCACCAAACTGTTGTGGGATATGTGTCAAGACACTCGAATTTTCTGAACCTGTTTCCTGATTGTAGAAATGGGTATGATACTACCCACTTTATCAATCTGGTAGCCAAAACCAAGGATTAAAAGAGAATGTTCTCAGAGCACTGGTAGTACACAGCAAGTTCTTAAGTGGGATCAACCCTGTAGTTGTTATTATAATCCATCTATGCATGTAATCCCTCATTGATAAAATGAGAGGGTTAGACCAGTGAAATCACTTGTTAGACCTATTTTGGCTAGAAAATGATCAGGCAGAGGCTGTGATAAGATTATACCATCCCCACTATGAAATAGCTCTCCTCATAAACTACTCATTCCCAGGAAGCCAAAAGCATAATAACTGCCACAAATATCATAGGGAATTTCAACATGCCTGTTTGTTTTTGCTTTATTTCAAAAATTTTGGAGCTCCTTTTAGGTAATGCATCTAAACACCATCTCCTAAAGAGTCTAAGAAGCTGTGTGAAAATAGGACTGAACTGTACTCTACTGTCAGAGTTTCCTTGGCAATGAGCTTGCTCTACTCCTGGGGCATCGCTGGGGAAAAAGGAGGGCAGGGGAATAGTAAATAGATACTAGTGAGGCTCTATATTGCCCTAGTCATATATCAGGCTGATAAATAAGACTCAAGCAGAGTGGAATTTAAATGGAGCAACTTTGTGTACAAAGAAAAAGGTTATCTCTACTCTTGGGATGAGTACAGCCAAATGTTTTCCATTAGGAACTGAAAAGCTCTATAAACTTCAGTAGCACATTCTGACTCTCCTAGCACACTAATGAAATAGTAAAAGTATAGTTGTCCTTTAAATGTTTGTGCCTGAAGTTATGACCTGTTTCAAATGACAGGAAGCTGGAGACAACAGTTTCATGGTAATGAATGCATTTAGAAAGAAGCCTAGGTGTCTGATGAGAGTTGAGAAGGCCCTACAATTCAGGAACAATTTACTACCAAGAAATCAATTTGAAAATTCTGTATAAGATTATCACCCATTAAACTGTCTTTCTTCAAAACTGCATGCCCTAAAATGGTACTTCTGGACAAGGAATTTTACAAACAATAAATGCTAATTAAGTAATCTATTCAAATGAGTTGATCGAAAGAAAAAAGAAAAAGGAATTACCTCCTGTGAAAAAGTCCCAATACTGGCAATATCACTGCTGTTGCTCCTCTCAGCTCTCTTTTCTTTATTGGAAACTAGGGCTGCTGGGCCATAAACTGGACCATGACCTTCATACATAACGGGTATAGCACAATGTGACTGCATGTCCACACCCACAGATTCGCGCGCACACACACATTCCACCACATACTCACACATAAAGACTTGTTTCCAATGTAAAGAACTTAAATGGACAGAGAGAGTTACATATTGCAGCAGCTCTAGGGGTACAGGAAAATGTCAGTGTCTGAGTAGGATACTGAGAAAACACCTGTGTACACATGTGCCCACACACACATACTCATCACACAACGCAAGATGAGTTTGTGGGTGACCAAGATTATTTAAGACCTTTTGCAAGCAGGGCAACAATCCTGAAAGGCAACAGATAATAAGAGAGGGCATGTGAATAAGAGCCACTCTTCAGCCAAGGAAGCCAATATTTTTCTAACCAAAATAAAGAATTGCCTGGCCTACAGCTAGCTGAAAGATAAAATAAAAACACTGAAGCAGACAAAAACATAAACACTTTCCTCTTCTCATAGCAGGAGTCCCTTGCATCAAGAGTCTTTCAGTAGATGTTGTTTTCTAAAAGAGCAAAGTGCTCCAGTTCCAGCTTGGCGGCACTGGGCACCCAGTGAGCCCTGCCCACTGGTCTCAGATCTGGGAGGATCACACCGTGCAAGAGATGAGACCAACCCTGAGCCAGCAAACAGCGATGAAACCAAAGCCAAAAAGCATTTAACAGCCTTATGGCCTTTTGGAAGTAAAGATGATAGGGCATTTATTTTCTCCAACAGTTGACTAAAAAACACATTCTTCTTTTCATTTGGTAACCTAGTGTCTAGGCTTTCCCTGGCACTTGCGGATATGAGTGAGTGACCGCAACACCTTCTGTCTTGTGTCGCTTTTGCACAGTTAGGCAAAGGGCATGAGTCAGTTTTTATTATTTGTGTGGTATCAACTTCTTGGATAATTATGGGAAACTTTAATATTGTGCCCTTTAACCTGAACACAGACAGAAAAGTATTGAATATAAGCATTGATTTAATATCGTGTGAAATTAAGCCTGAAGGACAGTATGTCCTCATAAAGCATAATTACTCCTGAAGTTTTATCTCAAATTGTCTCAGAGGAACTCTCACCAGCAGGTAATAAACAGACTTGAAAAAATGTCATTGGCCACATTAAACATCCCCCAGTCGAGACATGGAGGGCAATTTTATATTCAGCTAAGTGTAGCGGAAACAGCTGTTGGTTCTAAAAGTTACACTGTCCCAGTGACTTGTGAACCCAACAGGAAACAGGAAACGAAGAGAAGGTTCTCTGATAAACAGCTGATTGTAGGTCTATATGTATGTGAAGGCAATATAGCCTTAATAGGGATCTGAGGAAGGCACAAAACTCTTGAATTAATAATAATCTTTCTTTTCTAATCCTCTTTTTCTAAGTGTAGCACATACCAGACCTGCAAAATAAATTAACCGAAGACAGTATGTCAGTATAAAATAAAATAAAATAAAAATAAAAACATTAATGAAGGAGAATAAACCCAGAAAAGAAATGAAATCACTGAGATATTAGCAACCAAAACCATAGCTACCTACAAGTTTGCCAAAACCAACAAAAGCAGAAATACTTTTCAGGGGCAACTGGAGGGACCTGAGGGGTTTGCTCGCCACTGTCAACTCCAGATGACTCACACTCCAAATATATGAGGAGCTCAGAGACTGGGCTTTGTCCAAGACACTGGGATTGTTAACCTACTCTGGATGATAAACCAAGTGAGTGGGCTGGAGAGAGCCTAGGGTGCAGAGAGACCAGAATGGTGGCCTCACCAGAGATAGAAAGGACACCTGCCATTTTCTGTGGAAAGCTGTGGCCTGAAAAGTTCATGGCCATCAGTCCAAACTCCTCCAGGATCCAACCTGAAATGGCTTCTCTGCTCCCTTAGTCTTAGAGCTGGAGGTGTAATGGTTCATTCTGGGGATTTGGCTACCATGCCTCCCTCTGGGTCATCTGCTTTGAAGGCGGCACATTTTCACTCAGGGCTAAACACCTAGTGCCATGAACCTCAGAGAAGCTCCCTGGCACAGGGAGGAATGGGGCTGAAAACAGGTCATTGATGTTTTATGAATCAGGCCTGAGAAAAAGTAAGCATGTCTCCAATCACAGGCAGCACAATCAACCTGCTGATATATATTTTTTAAAGTTAGAGTAAGCAATTAATCAGCGGTGAGAGCTAGTTCCTTTGCCATTGAACTGTCTTGAGATACAATTTTAAATGACTTTGTAGTGACCTTGCCTATGTAATTTCAAGGCTCATGAGAAAATTTCCTCACATATTCCATGCAGTGACTCTCTTGGAAAAATACCGTGCTTCCCTCAGATGGCCACTTCTGACAATGAGATACCTGCATGGTAACTCTCCTCTCACTTGTGCATGGGCAGACTTGGGATCTGGACTTCTGATTCTAATCAGCTAAAGCTGAGAATGCCATCTGGGTTAGAGAGATGTGTCATAAGGACATATGGTTCAGCTAACACCAGGACACAGACGTGGAAACAAGTCTGGCTCTGGTGCCATTCAGAGTAAACTTCAAGTGGCATCACTGCTGTTCCATGGCAGACTTGTTCCAAGAATTGAGAGAAAGGCAACCTGGTGACTTGTAAACTCACAGAGGAACAGTTCTGGTGCAGAAGTTGAGTGGCATTTTGAAATGCAAGCACTAGTAGGGGCAACTAGGAGACAGAAAAGAGAAGAGGATCAGGCCCCAGGAAAGGACTCAGTGATGTCTAGCATAAAGTATGTTTTGTGAGATTCTGCTATTGTTTATCCACTCAGATCCTTCCGAAAGCTCCACATCTTATAAGTGATGATATTTGAGTGTGTCATATTCAGAGCAATATTAACTTTAGAGTAGAATCAAAGTTCTTATTTTTAGTGAGGATTCATTGTGTAGAACAAAACAGGTGTATGGGTTTGGAGAGCAGATTTGAATTTGAATCCTTGCTCTGCTGCTTAGAAGATGCGTATGTTGGTCAAGTAACTAAACCCCAGTTTCTTTATCCATAAAATGGGGATAATAATACCCGCCTTGCAGAACTGTCATAAGATTAGCATAAGGAAAATATCCCCTGCCTGATACCTGACTGAGAGTGGGTTCATAACAAACAGTTAAGCCTTCTTCCTTAGAAAGCAAAAAGTCAGACTTTTTTTTTAAGTTCATTTCAAATTGAGTAACACCTTTCTGAAATACTATATATCTCACAAGTTTTACTTCCTTAATTTAATCACTGATTCAATGTCGGTCAATAGAGGGAAATGGTATGCATTGTGCAATATCGTAGCCACTAACAACAGGTGGCTAGTAGCACTGGAAATGTGGCTAGTGTGACCAAGGAACTGAATTTTTAATTTTATTAAATTTTAATAAATTTTAATTTAAATAGCTTCATGTGGTAAGTGGCTCCCGTAGTTTTGGACAGCACATCAATGCTGAGCCCTGATAGGTAAAGAAGGAAGGAGTTGAAAATGTAGACATAGTAAAGGTGAGAAAATTATCCACAGGCTCTTCACATCAGCAGCAGACATTGAAGGCAGGCAGACCGTCTCACCTTGCTCATATTTACTCTAGGGACTGGCCATTATGATAGAAATAGCACCAGACAGTGGCTCTCTCTGCCAGAGCCAACTTCTGTGACCTTGGACATGTTCCCCAATTTTCCTGAACCTGTTTTCTCATCTATAAAATGGGGGCAGTGCCTCAGGGTTGTTTTCAAGGTGAAATGCTATAATAGACATCAAAATGTACTGAAATCTGTAACGTGAGGGACAAAAGGAAACACAATTCTCCTTATCCTTTATTTTGTAACATTGGTCATGATTCAGTATCTTTTTTTCCTGCTTTATTGGCAAATAAAATTGTAAGATATTTAAAGCATACAGCATGATGATTTGATACACCCATATATTGTGAAAGGATTCCCCCCCACTGAGTTAATTAACTCATCCATCACCTCACACTTGGGCCTTTTTGTTCTGCAGTAGGGGGAGGGTGCTGTGTGAGAGCATTTCAGTTCTACTCTTAGCAAATGACAATTATAAAATACAGTGTTATAAACTATAGTCATCATGTTACACATTAGATCCTCAGAACTTCTTCATTGTATAGCAAAAGTTTATACACCCTTTTTACCTGTCTCTGCCTACTTCTCTTACCCTCTAGATCCCGGCAACTGCTCTTCTACTCTCTGTTTCTATGAATTTGATTTTTTCTAATTCTACATATAAGTGATACCATGCAGTATTTATCTTTCTCTGTGTAACTTACTTCACTTACTTTAATGCCCTCCAGATTCATCCATGTTGTTTCAAGTGACAAGATTTCCTTCTTTTCTAAGGTTGAATAACAATCCGGTGTATAGATAAACTACATTTTTAAAATCCATTCATCTGTCAACAGACACTTAGTTGTTTCCATACCTTGGCTACTGTGAATAATGCTGCTGTGAACATAGAAGTACACATTATCTCCCTGAGGTACTGATTTCATTTCCTTTGAATATATAATCCAGAAATGGGATTGCTGCATTATGTGGTAGTTCTAACTTTAATTTCTTAAGGAACCTCCATATTTTTTTCCATACTGGCTATTTCAGTTCACATTCCCACCAACAGTGCCTAAGTACTCCCTTTATTGCCACATCCTTGCCAATACGTTATCTCTTGTCTTTTTTATGACAGCCATTCTTCAATAAGTGTGAGGTGATATCTGATTTTGGTTCTCATGGTTAGTGATGATAAGCAGCTTTTCATGTACCTGTTGGTCATGTATTTCTTTTTTGGAAAAAATGCCTATTCAGCAACTCTGCCAATTTTTTAATTAGGTTATTTGGGAGCTTTTGCTTTTGAGTTGTATGATTTTCATACATGTTTTTGAGATTGACACCTTACCATATATATGCAGTTTGCAAATATTTTCTCCCATTCCGTAGGTGGCCTTTTTATTTTGTTGACGGTTTCCTTCGCTGTTTAGAAGCTCTTCAGTTTGGTGTTGTCGCACTTGTTATTTTTGCTTTGCTTGCCTTTGCTTTTGGTGTCAAATAAAAAAAAACATTGCCAAAACCAATGTCAAGGAGTTTATGCCCCAAGTTTTCTTCTACTAGTTTTATATTTTCAGGGTTTACATTAAAATTTAATCCATTTTGAATTGATTTTTGCGTATGGTGTTAAGATAGGGGTCTAGTTTCGTTCTTTTGCAGGTGGCCATCCAGTTTTCCCAGCACCATTTATTGAAGAGACTACCCTTTCCCCATTGCATATTCTTAGCTTTTCTGCAATAAGTTAATGGACCATATATGCATGAGTTTATTTCTGGTGTCTCTATTCTGTCCCATTCACCTATATGCCAACAACATACTGTTTTGATTTCTAGAGCTTTGTAATAAACTTTGAAGTCAGGCAGTATTTTGCTTCCTGTTTCATTCTTTAACAAGATTGCTTTGGCTATTTGGGATATTTTTTGGTTCCATAAAAATTTTAGGATTATTTTTTCTATTTCTGCAAAAAAAACACCATTGGAATTTTGATAGGGATTTCACTGAATATGTAAATCACTCTAGGTAGTATGGACATTTTAACAATATCAGTTCTTCCAATCCATGAATGCGGAACATCCTTCCATTTATTGTATCCTCTTCAGTTTCTTTCATCAGTGTCTTATAGTTTTCAGTGTACAGATATCTCATCTCCTTGGTTAAATTTATTCCTAAGTATTTATTCTTTTTGATACTATTTTAAATGGGATTGTTTCCTTAATTTCTCTTTCTGATAGTATGTATAGAAATATAACTGATTTTTCTATATTGATTTTGTATCTTACAACTTCACTGAAATCATTTTAGTTCTAACAGTTTATTGGTGTCTTCAGGGTTTTCTATATGTAATATCATGTCTTCTGCAAATAGAGACAATTTTACTTCTTCCTTTCTGATTTGGATGTCTTTTAATTCCTTTTCCTGCATAAGTGCTCTGGTTAGGACACCCAGGACTATACGGAATAAAAGCGGTAAAAATGGGTATCCTTGTCTTTTTCCTGATCTTAGAGGAAAAGCTTTCCATGTTTCACCATTGAATATGTTAACTATGATCTTGTCGTATATGGTCTTTATTATGTTGAAGTATATTCCCTCTATACCCATTGTTTAGAGTTTTTAATCATGATAGTACATTGAATGTTATCAAATGTTTTTTCTGTACTTATTGAGATGATTATTATCCTTCATTTTGTTAGTGTGGTTTGTCATATCAATTAATTTGTGGCTGTTGAACCATTCTTGCATCCTTGGAATAAATCTCACTCAATCATAATATATGATCATTCTGTTGAATTCAGTTTGCTAACATTTTGTTGAGCATTTTTGTATCTGTACATCAGGGATATTGGCCTATAGTGTTGTTTGTTTATCTTTTTTTGTAGTGTCCTCATCTGGATTTGGTATCAGGGCCTTGTAATATGAGTTTGGAAGTGTTCCCTCCTTTTTGCTTTTTTGGAAGACTTTGTGAAGGATTAGTACTAGTTTTTTTTTTTCTTTAATATTTGGTAGAATTTACCTGTGAGGCCATCTGGTCCTGGAATTTTCTTTGTTGGGAGATTTTTCATCATTGCTAGTAACTGTTTTTCACATTTTCTGTCTCTTCATCCTTCAGTCTTGGTAGGTTGTATATTCTAGGAATTTATCCATTTCTTCTAGGTTGTCCAATTCATTGGCATAATATTGTTTATAGTAGTCTCTTATAATCCTTTGCATTTCTGTGGCCTCAGTGGTAATGTCTCTCTTTTCATATCTAATTTCATTTATTTTGTTGATTTGTCTCTTTTTTTTCTTTGTAAGTCTAGCCAAGGGTTTGTCTATTTTGTCCATCTTTTCAAAAAACCAGCTCAGTTTCATTGGTCTTTTCTATTGTCTTTTTAGCCTCTATTTATTTCTGCTCTGATCTTTGTGACTTCTTTCTTTCTATTAACTTTTGACTTAGTTTGTTCTTCTTTATCTAATTCCTTGAGTTGTGAGGTTATTTATTTGAGATCTTTCTTTCTTCTTAATATAGGTATTTATCACTGTAAGCTTCCCTCTTAGAACCATTTTTGCTGTATCTCATAAGTTTTGGTACATTATGTTTCCATTTTCATCTGTGTCAATATCTTTTGAGTTCTCTTTTGATTTCTTCTTTGACCCATTGGTTGTTCAAACATATGTTACTTAATCTCTATGTATTTGTGAATCTTCCAGTTTTCTTCTTGAGATTGATTTCTAGTTTCATACCACTGTGGTTGAAAAAGATGCTTGATAGGATTTCAATCCTTTTAAATTTATTAAGACTTGTTTTACAGAACATCAAGAATGTTCCATGTGTGCCGGAGAAGAATGTGTATTTTGCCACTGTCGGATGGAATATTTTTGCATATGTCTGTTCAGTTCATCTGGGCTAATGTGTAGCTTAAGTCCAATCATGATTCCATCTTACAGATAAGTTGTCTTTGTGAGTAGGCAAAAGTAACATCTAAAACTCATATAATTTGAGGAATTTTCCCCCCTAGCATTTGGGAATTTATTTATGTTCCTTTTTCTATTCATTCAAATCTTTGCCTATCTCATTACTTGGGAACCTTAATCAGGAGATCAACTGTCCTGATTTGGAAGTCAATTTTTAAATATAGAGCAGTTGAAAGCATATTCTTAGAGCATATGCCTATATGTCCATGAGGAGTCAGAATTATATTTACAAATAGCACAGGAATCACATGTGCTTAGGTACTTTTTTGATTTTCCTCAGCTGTTAAAATGCCTTAATAAATCTATTTGTTACCAAAAGACTAGCTATAAAACTAAACCCCAGCTTAAATTAAAGGTGAAGCTATTAACATTTGTCCTGTGGCCTATGAGACTCTAATGAGTTCCTTTCTGGCATTAGTGAACTTGAACCCTAGCTGAAGTGGGGCTGAAAAACCCATTGGGGTTTCCCTTGTTCTGTTCTTCATTAAAACTCTTCCTGGGAATGGCTTGGTCTAAATTGTTCTGTCTTGGGTTCTTAGATGAAGACAAAGCAAACGAGGATGTAAACACAACACTTCAACAGAGACTGGGAATATTTTATAAAATACAAAATGTTTCAGCAAGAAATGCCTGCACAAGAGATGTTTAGTGATGAAGGCAGAACAAGGGTATTCCCTGGGGATCTACTGTAGGGCTTCTCAAATGTGACTCTATTGTCATTTTAGGCTGGATAATTCTTCATTGTAGGGGGCTCTCTGGCATACTGTAGGATTTTTTAAACATCCCCCTAACCATTAGATGCCAGTAGCAACCTCCTCCCAATTGTGACAAACAAAAATGCCTCCAGACTTTCCAAAACGTCAAATTGTCAAAATTGTCCCTGGATTAGATCCACTGCTCTAGACAAAGTCCGACCTTGTTCAGTACCCCTCTGTCATTTTTCAGCTGTGTGACTTTGAGCAAGGATTTGATCTCTCTGAGCCTGAGTTGCCTCATGTGTAAAATAGGATAATTGCACTTCCAGTTGTACTGGTTTGTTTGTGAGGATTAAATTAGATAATGCATGTAAAGCATTTTCCATAATGTCTGGCAAATAGTCTTCACTAAGTGGTAGTTCTTATCATTAACTACTTTGACTTTCTAAAATGTTCCAAGCAAACAAGTCATAGACTTCAGCCCCTTCCCCGCATGTGCCCAATTATCAAGCACTTGGTCCAAACAGAGAGTAAACAGAGAAGTAGAAATGGCCAAAACAATCTTCCCGAAAGCTCCCTCCTAGAAATGCATTGTCTGACTCCAGGTAAAGCAGTCTCTTCTCCTAAGATTAGGCTTGTTGATTTGACCTGGACATTTTGATTTATCTTCAGGCATCCTAAGAATGGATGCAAACCAAACACAAAATCAAGTTGCCTGTCAATAAGCAAAAATCCATTTCATTAATGAACAAAATGACTCAATGGCCATCAGATGTAGGTCCCAAATGCATTTCCAGCCACATCTTTTGCTTCATTTTGATTGGGGTTCCTAAAACCTTACCCTCCTATTTGGAAAGACTTCCCAAAGTCTTTCCATCTGCAGATTGTGACAGACCATAAGCTCTGTGAGGGAAGTGACTTTACTCTGTTCACTGCTGTGTTCCTAGTGACAAGGACAATGCCTGGCTCAGAGAAGGATTCAGTAAATATTTATTGAATGATAGTATTTCTCTCTAAATAACATTTATATTCTCAGAACCCTGAATATTGCCCTTTCTCACATTTCCAGCCAGAGAGAGATGGCTGGCAGTCTTTCTTCCTCAGCTCCCAAATTCCCTGTAGCCTTTACAAGCTTAAATTTAGGCCTGCTTCTAATTCTTTTGGACAGTAAAGCAAGGAGGCCAGGAATGGTTTGCCCCAGCACGGTGAATTGGTAGAAAGACAATGGGCATTGGTGTCTGGCTGATTCCAATTTTAACGCTTGCTAGGTGTGTGACCTCAGACAAGTTAATCTATTGTTTTAAAACCTGATTTTCTCCTCTGTGAGATGTGTAGATAAAAGTAGCAACCCCAAAAGTTGTGTGATAATTCAGATGAAGGATCATGTGATGGTTAATATTTATTGAATGCTGACCTTGAGTATATACTGCCTTGTGTAATCCTTTGAATATCATGTGAGTTAGCACTATGACCATCCCCATTTCACATATGAGGAAATTGAGGCCCTGTTAGCAAGCATCAAAGTCTATATTTGGTCTCAGAACTTTTTGACTATCCAAGGTCCCTTGAACAATGCCTGATATATGGTACTCAGTATTTACTGATGAATTAATGAATTAATGAAAAGAAGGTCAAACCTGGGACTGCTTAGTAATTCTTAGTGCGAGAAAAGTGTCTTCATAATCATTTGCAATTAGTATCCAATTTACTTCCAATGGCCTAATACCTGATGAGATACTAAAGCTAGCATAAGAGAAAACATTTATGAGTACAATGGAATAGTGGCTTTCTCAAGGCAACAGACATTTTAGATATAGTTAGGTTCCAAAGAATTGATTTTAGGAAATCAATTTGAGTGTGCAAATGAAAGTTTAGACATCCTTTTGTGAGAAAGTTAAAACTATCTGGCTGCTAGAGTTACCCCAAACTGATCTCTTTGTTCAAGTCTGAGAGGGACACAGGAGCCACATCGCAGGACCACAGCACACACAAGTGATTTGGAACTCCTGGATGAAGATGCCACCACTTTGCTGGTCACCTGCTGGGGACACTTTACCACAGCATATGATACAATATGTGTCCAGTCCCTGCCCATACCTCTCTATTTCATTTTCATTCTGGACATTACACAAGTCCATACACAAGACCTGATGAGTGAGTTGTATTAACCTGGAAGGAGTAGGAGCATTTCATTGCTTCCAACCTGCCACAGATAGAGTTCACTCCCAACATGCTCTTTGCTGACAGCCTGGAGCTATTTATATTTAGGCCCTAGTTTTAAATCAGTTATTGAAGAAATATTAAACCAGAGGGTTGCAAAGGGGCAGCTTTCAGATGTATCTGGTTTGTCACACAATCCTCCCTCCCCCAATTGTTTAAAAATATTTAATTAGTTAACAACAATTGAAAGTTGCGATACTTAACACTAAATTCTGCCTTTTTCTCAAAAATTGTTGGCTCTAATAATATTGAATCTGGATTTCATTTGACAATGAGGGTTGTAGCTGAGTGGCAACAGTCCCCTTGATGGTATTTTTCTCTCTACCAATCTTTCCCCCAGCCTGCTTGATCCACTTATGTTACCCTGAAGGCATCTGGGTTTGAAACCCTTATTAAATGCAGCATAGGAAAAAAAAAAAGACAATAATGGTACTTCATATGTACTCAACACTTCACGTGGCCTCATATAATTCTGACCACAACTCAGTGACAGGGTTATGACTAGTACCTCTGTTTTGTAAATTTGTAACTGAGGCTCAGAGAGGTTCAATAGCTTGCTCAGGGTCACACAGTTGGAAAGTGGAATAGCAGGGATTCAAACCTGGGGACCCCTGGGTTTAGAGGCCAAGCCTTTCCCTAGCACTGAACTGCCTTATTTGGGGAGCTGTTGCAAGGAGCTCTTACTTCTCTGTGCAGACACTCCTATATGAGGATGAATTCTTGTTAGGAGTGATTTGAGGGTTAATAAACCCACAAATTATCTCCATAAAGTGTTACTGATGGAAATTCCAATGTGGCTAATGGAGTTAATGCTGTGAGCTGAGGCCACCCATGGTGTCTGGATCCAACTGTCACTGCCAGTGTAAATGATGGGGAGCCTTCTTAATTGACTGAGAGCTCTCATTAGAGGGAGGAATTGATTGGGAGGCCTCCATGTGACTGAGAAAGGATGAGCTGAGGGGGCTTCTGAGGC
The DNA here is from genome assembly GCA_032199065.1 of Smutsia gigantea. Classification (NCBI taxonomy): domain Eukaryota; kingdom Metazoa; phylum Chordata; class Mammalia; order Pholidota; family Manidae; genus Smutsia; species Smutsia gigantea. Next base: position 63,832 of record JAVSCE010010979.1, read on the forward strand.
TGCCAGTATCCCAAAGGCCCATAATCCCTACCAGCCCACTCTTTTGGGCTCCTACAGGACCCCCACCTACATCCCTTTCCCCCAACTGCCATTAAGTAGAAACTGCCCAGAAATGAGTTAGAGAGGTGTTTTTGAACACGCTGGGAGAAATTCCTTAGACAGAAGATGATATAGAGGGAACAAATAGCTCTTTAAAAAATAAAACACATCTCAGCTACTTGGCAAGCCCAATGTGGAGATGAGGAGGGACAACTTCCATTAAGACTCAGAGGGAAAACCCTCCTCAAGAGCCAAAAAAGCCACTTCCTGGGGGCCAGATCATCAGGCCTTGTGCCAAAGACTCCATCAGTGCATCACTTTAACCCAAGCAGTGTACAAAGGATCCAGATGCCCCAGAAAATGTGTTACCTTCTCCTCCCCTCAAACCCATGGAGGCTTTTCGTTGCCCTCAGGGTGAATGAAGTCCAGCTCCCTGACACAGATGACCTAGGCCCCACCAACCTTTGTGCAGACTCACCTCTGTTCTCTTGCCTGCCCTGAGTGCCTTCTACTTTCCAGTTCCTCCACAGAACCCTCTCTGTCTTATTTTCTTACTCAGAGGCCTTTGTGTCTAGTCTTTTCTGATGCAATTCCCCCCCACCCACGGCCCTCCCCCGTTTGCTCCTATTCCCCAGCGCCTTCTGCTATCTGTCTTACTCATCTTCCACGCTCACACTCAATGCCCCTGCCTTTGAAGATGCTCCCATTCAAACCACCACAAACACCTGTCAAGGATGTGCGCTGCTCTTATGGGTGCCGACAGCCTGCGTGACTTCCTCGTGTTGCGTGCTCATCACTCTGCTTTAAATTAGCCTTTTCCTTTTATGACTCTCTCACCATCGTGTGGGCTCTGGGGGAACAACCCAATCCCATGCTGTATCCCCAGTACCCATCCACATCTCTGCCGATCAAGGTGTGCTCAGGAAGGGTGTGAGGAAGGCACACTTGAACAGGTGCTGTCCACTGCACGAACACGCTGCATCACGTCAGCACCTCAGTTCCCAAATAGCCCCACAGAACCCCAGTACCATGCAGCCTATAGAGCAGCTGAGACTCAGTATTTCCTACTTGTCTCAACCCAGGTCAAGGTCCTCCCCTTTAGGAGGCCACTCTACATGATTTAATCACGTAGGGTACGTAAGTCTCTGGGTTCAAACCCCTGTACCGCTTACTGCTGTGAAAGGTTAGCAAAGTCACTCAACTTCTCTTTGGCTCAGCTTTCTAAAGTGGGGCTTGCCATATAGTTGTGAGGATTTAAATGGAATGGCATTCAGAACCTTTAAGAGAGGGCCTGGTCAGTGATGCTCATTATTATCATGCCTCTTTGCTCCTGTGAGTGGTAGGTTTTCTTGGCAATTCATCAGCTCTTCTCTGGGACAGCTGACCCATGCCTTGACTAACCTGTGATTACTCTCCTCCACTTTCTTTGGTCGTCTAGTGTTTCTGGGGGGTTTTCCACGAGAGATGCCACAATCCCTTTAGGTCAGGATGCAGTATCAGTTGTGTCATGGCCCCTATAGTGACCCTGCATAGAGAACTGGAGAACCAAGCAGTTACCACTCATGTTCCAAACAGTGTAAGGGAGGACATCACTGCCCCCAGAGCCATATACTCTTACAGCTGATTGCCACCCAGCAGAAGGGGGTGACTTCCTTGCCAAAAGATGTAAGCAAACATGGTAGTCATATCATAGTCCATAGTCTATGGCTGAGAACCCAGAAAATCTCTCCGAGTAGCCCTGGCAAATCCCAGCTGAAACCATCAGTCTAGATAACTCAAAATGTTGCTTCTCAAGGCAATTCAAATCAAGTAAATTTCCTCATTGTATATCTTTTCCCCCCTCACCAACATCTTGAATAACTAATCTGTTACCAAGATCACCCATAATATTTAAAAAATTTATCCAATTTGTACCATGTCCACCATTTCTCACCTGGGTGACTGTAATAGTCACTTTGCTGGTCACCTTACTTCCACTCTTGTCCCTGTCCAACCCACTTTTCTCAGGACAACAAGAAAATCCTTTTAAAATACAAATGTGCTCATGTGCGTTTCTTTGTCTCTCTCATACACACACCACTTAAACTCCTAAAGCCATCCTACTGTTTTCAGAGTCAACCAAAAATACTTAGCATAGCCTCAGGACCACCTTTATTGTTCCTGTTGTCTCTTTAGGGCCCACCTTGGCCTCCTCCCTGGGCTTCGGCCACAGTGGCCTCTACTTAGCTGTTACACAGGCCAAACACCTTCTTGCCTTAGAGCCGGTATTCACAGTACTCCTTTCCTGGAATACCTTCTTTCTCCATGACCATGCCTTCACTTAAATAGTGCCTACCACCCCTCCTGAACTTAAATGTCAGTTCCTCGGAAAAGGCACCTCCCTTACCTTTGATGTAAATTCAGTCTCCTATTATTCTCTCATAGGATCCCATTTTTTTCTCACAACACTTGGCACATTTTATAATTACACATTTATTTGTGTGTTTATTTGCTAAATATTGACCTTTCTGACCATAACTAAGTTCCAAAAGGGCAGGACCAAGGCTGTTTTATATATAAGTTGTATCCCAGGGTGACCCACAGGGCTAGGCATACGGTGAACTCCTAATCAATTATTTGCTTGTATCTGTTTATCAATTTATTTAAATTCAATTCCAGAACAGGTTTTATCTGCATCTTGTGATAGGTGGAAATAATTTTTGGCAGCCCTGATGACCATGTTAAATATTTTGGTTGACTGAAAACAATTTGGATGGCTTTAAGAGTTTTAAGTGGTATGTGTGTGAGTGAGAGGCAGGCCGATAGACACATGAGCACATTTGTATTTCAGAATGATTTTCTGGTTGTGCTAAGAAAGGTAGGTTGGACAGGGACAAAAGTGTAAGCAGGGCGACCAGAAAAGTGACTATTACAGTTATCCAGGTGAGAATAATTATCAATTTAAAAAATAGGTGAAATAAAATTTTTCACCACGAAGAGCCTTTTGTTGCTCTCCTTCTCCCCACAGACTGTATTGAAAGGTAGTAGATAGCAAATAATACCTATTAAGTCATAATTAACTTGTTTTAACACTTTATTAATCAAGGTTGTGTACAACTGCTAACCAAAGCTTCTAATTAGTAGCAGTGGACCAAGCAGGCAGCATCCCTGATACAGTAACAGTCAAAACAGAGAAATAACATTTAAGTTTGTTCATAAATATACAGTCTACCTAAGCTTTAAGATGTCAAAAGTAACTCCAGAAGATATGTTTGGCCTACAATGTCATTCATGTCCCGCCTCCTGCCAGCCGGTCCTCTCCTGACATTTTCCCCTTGACCCTCCTGCCCAACGACCAAGTTCAGGTGGAAGGAACAGCTTTCACTTCTCGGTAGAGATTAGGTACACCACTGAGTCTGCTGCTTCCCTCTTCTTCACCTACGTGGACTCGTACTCACACTGAAAAGTGTAGCTCAGGTATGTCTCCGCCAGGAAGCATCTCCTGACCACAGCAACAGGTGAGGCACCCTGAAGGTGGATTCGCAGTCCCTGAACTTGCTTGGACCACACTGTCTGTACCTTGCCTATTGCATCCTTTAGACTTGAGAATTGGGAGGTACTCTTGATGCACGACACGATTTGTGGCGCATAGTAGGTGCTTGACAGAAGTACATGGAAGGGAGAAAGGAAAGATGGAAGGAATTAAGGAAGGAAGGAGAGAACGAAAGGAAAAGAGAGGTTGTGGTTTCTAGTGTTAGGGAAAAAGATAGGACATTTTGTGAGAATCTCATGAACTTAGTGGAGAGAGATGGATGACGTGATTGAAAATCAATACCAGTTAGTATATGATTAGGGGAGAGACGCTTGATAGCATTGATTAGGCTGGAAGAGCCCAAATATTTTTTTCTAGTCACTTGAGACAAAGAAAGTAAAGCAAAAAACTTCTGGAGTTTAAAAAACCAGCAAAATATGAACATTAGGGAGATCCGTTTGTTAGGCAGTCTTTGTGCATCAACACGGAGTGGAAAAGAACGCTGTGAACCTCACCTTTGACAGCAATATCTTCCCTGAACAAAATGTGATATGCAGAGAGGTCTGTTTCCAGGAAACTAATATCAAACAAAACCAATCCAAAGCCAAGGGCCTTCCCAGACCTGCTCCGAATCCGAGTCTCTAAGCAGCTCAGCACAGCCCAGGACAAAAATTCATATTCTCCTTTCCTGATCTTTTGGCCCTGCTATCCTCAGATCTGCTCGAGGAGAGAAAGCCCGAAATGCCAAGGCTCAGTTCTGACTCACACAGGGACTGCAGGCATTGATATTGGTGCTGACTTCTCATAGGTAGTTGGTGGGCAGGCTCTCCCTCCATGGTCTCATTATAGCCCCCTCTGCAGGGAGAAAGCCAGGAGTCCTGGCCCCATTTACAGATAGTGTAATAAAAGGCTCAAGGCAGGGTGCCAGGCACTCTCAGGATCAAAAGCCTTTGCTCTACCTAATGAGCCATATTCTCTGGCATCCTTGAGGCAAGGGGAGCCCATGGTTCAGTTTGGTTTAGCTCAGTTCAAAAGTCACTGTGTCATCATTATCCTCACTGCCAATGTTTATTGAGCTCTTACTAAATGCTGGCCCTCCATCTCATTATCTCTTTTATTCCACACATCAACCATTTGAGATAGGTCCCTTTCATTTGCCATTTTGCACTTAATATATTAGGAAACCAAGGCTCTGAGAGCATATACCATTCACCCAAATCAGATTTAAACCTAGATCTATCTGATTCTACAGCCTGAGTTCTTAACCACTGGGTACTACTGTTGAAATCACCATTCTACCACCTTTTGTTTCTTCCCTTTAGCTTTTGTGGTTGCTTAAGTTTTCCACCTCGTCATCTGGCTTATTGCTTCATATAATTACATCAGTCAGCAAACTATGGTCTACATCTTGCCTACAGCCTGTTTGTATGAATAAGGTTCACTGGAATACCACCAGGCACATTCATTTATGTATTATCTAGAGGTGCTTTCATGTTTCAATGGCAGTTGAATAGTTGGAACAGAGACCCATGGCCTGCAAAACTGCAAATGCCTTCTATTTGACCCTTGATAGACAACCTCAAGCCACTCCTCACGGGATTTCAGAGGTCCTGGTATCTCAGATGAAAAGGGTCATGCTGTGGACTGGGAAGGTTCTGGGCGTCCTCCTGGGGAGTGGTGATGCAACCTTTGGGACTTGCTCGTTATGGCTCCCAGGCAGCATCTCCCCCAGGGTGGCTCACTCCTTGCCTGCCATTTGCTCTGGGCACTCCTTTCCGATTGTAGGACCTGCTCCACTAGCCAGGCTCAAACACAGGACTGGGATGCAGAGAGGGCCCTGTGGGGACCCTGGAGGCCGCCTGGCTTGAGACCATGTCATTCATATAAAGATCCATGGTCTATCAAAACAAGGGTGGGGTGGAGGGGACAGTCAGCGCACAATGTTCAGGCCAGAAAATAGGAAAGAAGGAAGAAAGAAAGCCAAGCGGTCTGCTGGCTGATCCTTACTATGCCTATTGCATGCCAGATACTTCATTATATAAGCCAGATATTCTCCTCATTCTAAAATGAGGAAATTGAGCTCACAGAGATTAGGTGACTTTTGTAGGTCATTCAGCAAGTTAAGTATAAACACAGGAATAACTTTGTAGGAAAAGAGTCCTCACCAAATAATTTTAAGTATTTCATTCCAGGACATGGAATGCCATCTCTATTCCTGGGGGCTGTGGTTGGAGCTAGGGATATGGAGGGAGGACAGAGCCCTTGCTGGCTAGAGTCAGGGAACTTATGGGACACTGGGGAGCTCAGGGAGTGTGGGTGACAAATGAATGCCGCTTCCTCTCTCCAGGAATGGGACAGGGGAGAAGACTTAGGTGAGTGCAGGCGGCTAGGAGTGAGGACACCCCAGGTCCTCAGGAAAGGGGTGTGCCCAGCTCAGGGCCTTTCTCTGTCTCTAACCCTGGAAGGTGGGGAGAGGGCTGGGGTGCAGGCTGGGCTGCTGCCATAGTAAAGCCTCGCGTTCTCTACCCACATGCCCATTCCCTTGTAAAAAGGAAGGGAAGGAAGATGGAAAGAAGGGAAGAGAAGGAAAGGAGAAGGAGGAGGAGGGAAGATATTTAAACATGAGGTTTTATGCTTTTGTAGTTCGATCAACATCAGTGTGTCACAGGACAGCCTTGTCATGAGACAAAGGCCATGAGCCCCCCAAGTGGGAGGCAATGAAGGGTATCCTCACCGATCTGTGAGGCAATGGGGCTTCATCACAAGCATTGGCAAAGAGCATATGGGAGGGCAGAAGGGGGCACTGATTCCAGCAACAGCCTCAGGTTCTGCACCAGAGTGCCAGGAAGCAGTCAGAAAGGAAGAAACGGACAGCAGAAAGCCACAGAGACATTCTTGGTCCCTTGGGAAAAACCTGGCCTCACAAAGAACACCACCAAAACTAGAGGAGACATTGAGAGCATTTTCTCCTCAAACTTCATTTTATTACTTCTACCCTTAATGTTACTTGAGATTTACCATAATCTCCAGCAGGGACTTTCAAGTTCTGAGATTTCGTCCTATTGCTGTGTGATCTGGTTCCCTGTGGAAAGCAGTAATCATGGTAAATATAAGAACAGCAGCAGCTGTTTATTGCATACCTACTATGTGTTGTACCTAATATTGGCCGGGCACACCATTTGCTTGTCTCAGAAATGAACAGTGGGCTCTTTAACAGCTCTGAAGTCCTGTACTTCTGCAACTGCTGGCTGCCACTGAGTTCTCAGTTAATCTGTGATTAGATCAGACCATAAACTTTCCCCCTTCCCTTCTCCTTGTGAAAATTCTGCGGTGGAGGCAGGGATCCAGAAGCTGGAACGCCTTCACTGTGGCTGTCTGCCAATGCTCTGCGGCATCAGGATGCATGGAGCACTGCAGGGTTCAGGACTTGGCGATGGTCCCTGGTGTGTGTTTGTGTTGGAGGTAGGGGTCCCCGACAAACCGGTGCTATAGGACACTCTGCCGGCCCTCACCCAAGGCACCTCGGATGGGCACTTGATTTCCTCCAGGCCCTATGGAGGCTCCCTGATCTAATCAAGTTTTGAGTCCTTTCGGCCCTGCCAGCCCACACTCACCTTGGGCAAACCTGCCCCTCCCTTCCACAGTTTCCATATTTGCAAAACAGGAGTGAGGATATCTGTCCTCGGCAGAGCTTGTGCAGCCAGATGGGGGAGTAAATCTGAAAACACTTCGAAAATCTTAGTATTGCTATTAAAAATCAAAGAATCATGGAGTCATTCTTATTTTTAGTGTTAAGTACCAGTATTTTAATCAACCAAATATGTTTGATGGGTTTACCTAGGAGCATAGATTCCTTTAGAATGGGAAGACTTTTCTCATTTTACCTTAACAACTTCAGACAATCTGCAGGATGAGATTACCAAGTATAAACTTGGACTAATTAATAGAGAAAGAGGTCCTGGATGTCACAAAACCAAAGAAGGTGATGCTGAGATGGGAAAGGGGTTGTCACTGGGTCCTCACTCTGTACTGAAACAGGAAGTACTGACATCTCAACGTTGAAAAAGAATCGAGGAGTGGACTGAGCCGTCTCCATAGCCTGTGAATAAATCTGTTAATAGTGATTCAAATCACTGGCTATCTAGCTTCTTATTGGCTTTTCTGGAGTTGAGCTGATGGAAAAGGGGAGTGAGATATAACCACTCAACTCTGTGCCCCCACCACCATCTGACATAGAGTTATTCCTCTGATGATAAATCCAAAAGGTCCAGATTCTCTCTACGTCTGAGCAGGCAACTCTCCCAGTGTCAAGAGTAAATCAAATTCTTTAAAATCAAAATAGTATAACCTAAAAAAATAGTAAGATGTCCTCAGTGATGTAGTGAAATAGAAATGCAGTGAGAGACATCAGAAAAACCTTCTGGAAGGAAATCAAAATGCTGAGTAAATATAGAGATCTATCAGGCTGTTGCTCTCACCTCTATGCAAAGCTGAATGAATGGGCCAGCAATTGCATCTGGTGGTAGTAAAACTTTTACCCTGGAGACAGCAAGCTGGAGGCGACCTTTCAGAGGGGCAACAGGAACACTCGGCGCCTCTCTCCAGGGTCAGTGTGGACCAGAGCGCTCTCTCTGTAGGGCAGGGACCCCAAGGTTTGTAGGAGAGGCAAGTCCAAGAGATACTGAGTTCTCACCGTTGACACTGAACAGCCAAAGGAATGAACCACTGACCCACACACACTCATTAAAGATGCCAGGGAGAGAAAGGCAACAGAATGGGAAGAAAGGAAAGGGAGAAGGGGAGGAGGATAAGGAGGGAGGGGTGTGATATAGAGGGAAGCAAAGAGAGGAATCAGGCAGAGAAGCGCATAAGAAAACAGAAGTGGAGAAGGAGGAGAGAAGACAGAAGGCGGAATAAAGGAAGGAGAAGGAACCGAGGACGAAGGGCTCTGATGGCTCGGTAACATTGTCTTTCTGAAGCTAGGATGTGGATCCACAGCGTTTGCTGTGTTCACTATACTCTCCTCTATGCTGTTTTGCATGCCTGAAACATTCAAAAATATTTTGTTTAAAAGGAAGAGCAAAAAAAAAAAAAGGGAGAAGAAAGAAGAGGAGGTAGAAGGAAGGGGCAATCGTATCTTTCCCAGTTTCTTTGACAGAGGCCTAGGGTGGTAGGAAAAAATAATATGTGGCCTGCCCATCCATGTGAGAGGCCTCCAGGAGCAGGAAGCTGGCCCCGTCCACTAGGTCTGGTTTCAGATAAGGTGTCTGAGCTTGAATCAGATGGAATCCATGGTCGCTGCACCATCCTCACTGCTGCACCAGAGAACAGAGGTTCTGGACTTGTACTTCTGTCTTGAACTCGGTGTGTCACCTGGACAGTTCAACAACTCACTGAATGCCTGCTCTGTGCCAGGGAATACCTGCTAGAGTCTGGGATACAAACCGGTGACCCTGCTCTTCTTGAGGACTTTACAAGTAGACGGGAGCTGCTTAGAGCCTCAGTTTCCCCAGCTGTAGAGTAAGAGGGTTTGTCTCAGTAGTTTTCAATCTAGGCTTGCCTAGAGCCCTAGGATTCCAGGGCTCTGAGTAAGTGGGGGAGTATTGCATTGTCCACTTTTTCTAGACTAGCTCAGCTAGTGTGTTAAATATCGGGATTGGGCTTAAGCTTGGATTTGGAAATATGATTCAACTGCTATAGATTTGAAAACCATTGACTGAGATGCTCTCCAAGGTGAAAAATTTTTAAGTTTTCTGATGTATTTCTAAGGTTCTATAATTCCTTGAAGACTCTAACTGTAAGAATTCATTCACTCATTCATGCAACAAATGCTTAGTCAGGTTCCTCAGTAAATGGGGACAGAGACAGACAATCAATCAATCAATAAACAAGCTAATAGAGAAGGTGCTGGGCCCAGAGGACATAGAGGATGGAGGAGGTTAGGAAGGCCTCCTGGAGAGAACATCCTTGTTGCTGAGGCTTCATAGATGGAATACCACCCTTGGAAAGATCTGGAGGAAGAGCAATCCAGACTAAAAGGACAGCCAGTGCAAAGGCCAGATGATAAGAATGAATCCAGCATGCCCAGGGTCAGGGATAAAGGTCATAGAAAGATAGAAGAAGAGTTGTATGATATGAGGTGAGGTCAGGAAGGTAGACAGGCCAGATGATGTAGGTTCTTGGAGATTTTGTAAAGAGTTTGGATTTTAATTTAAATTCAGTAGGATATCTTTGGAGGCTTTCAAAGAGGGGCCTGGCATGATCTGATTAAATTTTATAAAGATCACTCCAGCTGTTGTGTGGAGGATGGATGGCAGAAGGGGCAAGAATAGAGACCTTTCTTTCAGTGGTACAGATGAGAGATGATAGAAACCTGAGTATAAATAGCAGAAATTGTGAGAGAAGATCAAATGTGGCAAGTTGAAAAATGAGAAAAATATTTCATGGTCACTGCATAACCAATACCTTTTTAGACTCCAAATATATGAGTTTTGATCTTAACTTCACCTGTTGGTACCTAATTCTGCCCCCAAGTATACTTATGCTTAGTAAATGCAGATGGCAAAAAGAAACCCAATTCTCTTAGGCTTCTTGACCATTCAGGGAAAAGTGTAGATTCAGACAGTCCCCAAAATTTACCAGCCCTCTGTTCCTTATTGAGAAGGCTGCTGGGGAAATTTTCAAATTGGAAAGAAAAACAAAGTCTTGTACCACAAATATTAATTCTTTCAGATGGGTATGCAATATTCCTTGCCAATAGATTTGACCAAGCAATTAACTGAATACAAATTGAAGGGAGGGAATGCAGACTTTGATGTGAAAAGCCACAAAAGCTGGTGAGTAATCAATAGTTATTTTTGAAGTGACTCTGACAAACCTAGCGCTGTGCCTCTTACTGTGGAGGATATGAAGGGAGCGTAAGACATATTCCTACCCTTTAAGAATACACCCTTTGGCTGGGGAAAAAATGACCAATACATGAAATAGCTAGAATCTGGCCAGCTAAATGGATTGGGGTTGGTTGCTGGGCGGTTCCACTAGAGACCCAACACTGAAGTCAGGGCATTTGGGTTCCGGTTCTACCTGTGTGACTTAGGACAAGCCATCTAACTCTCTGGGGTTTGATTCCTCTTCTTTAAAATAGGGGTAATGTTTCCCAACCTTCCTAGTAGGGTTTGCATGGGATTTGAAAATGTTTTGTAAGTTATAAAGTATGTATAAATAGTGAGGGTTATTCTTACTTACTCTAAGAATAGAAGGAGAAGGGAGATGGTAATGCATCAGCAAATAGAGACTTCTCAGAAAAACAAAACCCTAATCAAGTGGCTCCTGGTCAAAAACCACCAGTGACTCCCCATTGCCTAAAGTGGGGTGGCCAGATCTGTTCCATTGCCTGTTTAATAAATTAAGTTTTATTGGAATACAATCACAACCCTTTGCTGACGTATTGTCTATGACTGCTTTCTGGCCACAGAGGTAGAGTGAATAGTTGTAACACAGACTGTCTGGATGGCAAAGCTGAAAATATATACCATCTGGCCCTTCACAGAAAAAAAAAAAATTGCTCACTTTGGAAAGTCCCCTGATATTTGAAGCAGGATTTGAATACATGAAATGAACCAAATATCTTCGTCCAAATCATCCCCAACTCTGTACATTTTGTACACTTCCCAGGGACTGATTCCATATGGGGCGGCATTACCAGGTCCCTTCTTTGTGCTACAATAGTGCTCAGGCATTATTCTCTTTGTAATCTCCACAATGTTTATCACAATGCCCGGGTCATAACAGGTTCTTAATAAAGTTTAATTAAATTCAATCTGAGTCATAAATAGAGCAAACATAATACACTAAGGGAAGACATAGTTCGTTTCTCCCAGAGGCCTATTGATGATATATCATCTATAATATATCATTAACAGGGAAAGCAAGTTGGAAGTGAATTAATTAATTTGCTCTTAATTAATGAGTTGCAAAGATATTTATTCCATGACAAGTATAAACTATTTAATGTCATAGAAGTGAAGGCAAATGAGGTCATATGGAATTATACTCTTTGCTTTGACAAAAATTTACTTAACACCTGCTCTGTGGTGAGCTGGGGTTAAGGGTTGGGGATTCTGAGTGGACTGTGGCTCTTTCTGCTCTCCGGACCTTGCAGTCTGGTTGAGGAGGCTGAACAGCAGCAGTTAATCACTGTGCAGGGAGACAAGCATAATGCCAAAGTGGTACACAAAGCATGGAGGTGGCAGGTAGATGGGCAGGATTCCTGGGAATGCTGTCCTTACAAATGTACAGTTTACTCTCCCAAGGGAAGGTAAATGGGAGAAGGTCCACTCAAGAGTTTCTCATGGTCTCCAGTTGGGATCTATCCAATGAACTAGCATGGACTTTGCTGATGATTTTACATAGATTATCTCATGTAATCCTCATAATAACGAAGGCCAAATCACTTGTTCCAGGTCAAACTCAGAAAGTAGAAGATGCTACTCCAAATCAATCATTGGCTAAAACTTATGCACTTAACCCTTCCTTCACTGTATAGACAAAGTACATGCCAGAGAAGAGAACTGGATTCTTTTCTAAAGAGTCTTAAGGTTTGTGACCTCCAGGGATAGTATCAAATGTCCGTACCAACTAAATGAGCACTGATTTCATCTATCTGATGTGGACCAACGGCGCAGTCAGAATGTAAACAGTTTGTGTTTGATAACTCAGTAATCAATGGAAGAGAGAATCAAGTGTTGCAAAGATCAGCAATAACTCCCAGCCACAGGGCATGCAATGGGCTGCAGCAACTACTTCTAGGGAGTGATTCTGGACTCTGGCCAGAATATTTATTACACCCTAACCACCAAAGCCCACGGGACTCCCTATCAATTAATGGCCAACCGGAAGCTTGTGAGACCTGAGGCTTAGAGAGGGTCATTCCCTTTGGCCAGGTGTACACCCCAGGACATGTCTTTATGAAAGTCATGGTGGGCATTAGGGGCAGAAGAACTGGGATATAAACGTGCAATTTTTTTAAAGTAGAAGTTTTTATATTTGCTGAGCTGCCTAGATCATACCTAAGACTCAAGAGTTTCCACATTAGCTTAATTGTTCAAATTGTCACTTTCAACTTTTCATTCTTTACCTATACTAAATTTTGTGTAAAACCAATAAACACATGGAAAAATGCCCAATATTAAATTTCATTATGAGAATAATGAGATACAATTTCTCTCCCATTTTATTGGCTGTAGTGAAAAAAATCATCAGAAACTGACCAAACAGAGTGACAAAGAGGCTCTGGTGAAAAGGCCTCATGCAGTTATAGTGGGGCTACACATTAGAACTTTCTAGAAGGAAAGATGATAATATCAACAAGATGTAAAATGTATGACTACTTTGACCCACTAATTCTTCTTCTAGGCATTTATTCCAAGGAAATAATTAGACAAGTGCTCCAAGGTTCACATACCAAAAATTGTTACTTACAGCATTATTAATAATATCAAATATTTAGGAACAACATAAATACACACAAAAGGATACCATTTAAATAGTTCCTGGTATAACTAGAGGGCAGAGTACTATTAGCCTACTTAAAAGAAGAGAGTGAATCAATATGCCATAATGTGGAACTTTCTCCATATCGTTCAGTAAAAAAAAAAGGCTTCCTGTGAGTCTGTTTGTGCAATGGCATAGGATGAACATGCAGATGCTGCGCTGCAAGATGCCTAGAATGAATTTCACCAAATCCTTGGTGTATAATGGCTCTTTCTGGGTCGTAAGATGTAGGTGATTTTTTTTCTTCCTTTTTTAATTTACCTACCTTATTTCAATTTTTATAATGAACACTTAATATCTTTAAAAACAGAAAACCTATTTCAGAGGTCAAAAGAAAACATCTCAAGGGTACATAAATTTCATGGAGAAAAAGCAAAGCTAAAGTCAGAATAATGGCTAACTTTCAGAAGGAAAATGTGAAGGGACTTCAAAACCTGCCTCACAGCCTTGCACGAGATCAGTCCTTTCCTAGTTCTGGAGAAACCATTGGTTCAAATGGGGTCAATCACTGGGTTCAAATGCCAGCTCTGTCCCTTACCAGGGGAAAGACTTGGGGCAAATTACCTAACCTTCTGTGACTCAGTTTCCTAATTTATAAAATGAGGGACTGATAGCACTGCCCCTAAGACTGTCATGATGATTAAGGAACAGAGTAAGTGAAAAACACCTATCATAATGCCTGGCACATAATCAATGTTCACTAAACATTAGATCTTATAAAAACCAGCTTCAGACAATTGTAACCTAACTGAGTTAACTTTTCCAGAATGAAGCACAGTGAAGGAGAAGGAGAAGGTAGAGGACAAATTAAGCAAAGAAATCCACAAAAGTAGATATATAAAATATCTAGGCTCTGCAGCACAAGAGTTAAGGGTATGGGCTGTGTGGTTTCAGGCATGTGACTTAACCTTACAAGTTTTAATTGCTCATTCTGCAAAATGGAGGTCATATATAGATGGCTAGTTGAAGGATTACCAAGTGCCAAGTGCTAACAAAGTGCTTGGTAATAGTAAGTTTTCAATACATATTTATTACTATAAATAAAAATAATTATTATTCAACTATGAGATCAGGTAGTGAGTTCCCAGTCACTGCAGGTATCCAGGAAGGCTAAGCTGCACAGAGTCAAGGAATGAGATACAGAGTACTAGATTCTTCCAGACCTAAGAATTCTGCAGTCATTGAAACATGAAACTGATTTTAAAAGTGGAGTTGTTTGGGATTATTGTGCAGACTGAAGGGGAACTCACTGTCTGCAGGCCGTCTCCCCGGAGTGTGAAGGAATGATGCAACTCTCAGAGGCCAGCCTGCCTTTCTGACAGCTGGGGCAAGTGCAAGGTGGTTCCCCCAGACCCTGTCCATTCTCTGTCCCAAGAGTACCTCTACCTGCTCTGGTTAAACTGTGGATGGTGGTTCTTCCACACACTGTGTGGCATTTACAGCAAGGAAACCTGACAACAGATGATGACAAGGATAGTAACAGCAATAGCTAACCCACACTGATTGCTGACAGCATGCTGAACTCTGTGCTAAGGACGTCTCATGCACTGTCTCATTGCCTCCTTGCATCGGACCCATGCATCTGTGTCTATGCTATGAGTGTCACCTGCATTTTACAGATGAAAAACTGAGGCTCAGAGAGAAGTATTGCTCCAAGCCCTTCAGCCATTAAGGCTCTGAGGTTTGACCCAGATGTAGGGTACACTCAGAATATGAGCAGTAGTTTCAGGGCCTCATGACAAGTTGACAACTCATTAGCATTATAGATGGATCCTATTCTCTTTCAGAACCTGTCATTCACTGCCCCAGTCCTACTGGGCTTGGTGGTCCCTCTCAAAGCATCCAGGAGCAGGGAAAGACAAAATTGCCATTGGCATTATCTAATAATTCCTGGGAAAAGCAGAAGACTGAGAAACAAGGCTTAGGTTGCCCCCACAAAATAGGTATCCCAAACAGCAGGATGAAGAATGTTTTGAAAGCAAAGCCCCCATACTTAGAGAAGCCAGAGGTTTCCACCCTTATGATAAGGCCACACACTACACACAGAATACTCAAAGATATCCAAATACTTGTGGACTGTTTCATTATTTTCATTTTCTTTTCAAACTCCTTGGTCAGCCCAGATAGGCTTCAAACTTGCCATACCCCGGTTCTATGAGAGCCCTCAGACTTGAAACGACAGGATTGCTTTACCATGGCAAGGCCAAGGGACAGTCCCCTACATCTCTTCGGACCCGAACACGTCTTCAAACTCCATACACAAATCACTGATCTCACCTGACCCACACACCAGGCAGCTCTCAAGGGGCAAAGTCACAGCTAAGAACCCAGTCTCTGGAATCACAGACTCCTGGGTTCACATTTCATCTCCTCCACTGAGTACTTACCCTCTCTGATCCTCATCCATCCAATAGGGCTCATGAAACCTCTCGGGTTTCTTGTACGGATTAAATGAGATAATTCACTGTCGGAAAAGCAATGGAGTGTAGAAGTTAAGAACACAGGTCCTGTGCCATATTGTTTAAGTCTTTTAGACCCTGGCTCTATTACTAGCTGTGTGTCCTTGAGAAAATAACATAACCTTTCTGGGCCTCAACTTCTTCAACTGTAAAAGGGGAAAATAATAGTATCCACCTCTATAGGGTAGGAAATGAATGCAGTATCTCTTAGAACAGCTTAGAAAGGACTTAGAACAGTACTCATTTAGAGTACTCAGTAAATGTGAGTTGTTATGATTAATGCATGTAAAGTCCTCAGCATGGTAAAAATAAGTTTTCAACAAAAGGTAACTTTCCGTGGACAATTGTATGCACATTTATCTCCTGGAAAGCAATTTAAAAAATGAAGATTTCAGGGAAAAATCTTGTCCTCAAGTAAATGATACAGTTAACGCAGAGAGAACTCTCCATCCTGTTGCCCTGGCACGATACCCTAGGAACCCCCATGTCCAGGCTCCTCTTTGCTTCTAAAGGATCGGCCCTTCATTCAGTCGGCCACTCTTACAAGAAATGTTCATTAAGCACCCAGAGTGAGCCTAAAGGAGTGCTGGAAGTACCCAACCAGTGAATAAATGGCTCTAGCCCCTGCCATCCTGGAGTTTGCAGGCTAGTGGTAGGGGATGAAGAGATACACACTAAATAAATACATACACAAATGATTACTTAAGAATAACTGCAACTTGTGTGATGAAGAACGTGATGAGAAGGTATAATGGGGTCCTGATGTGGTCTTTCACTCAAGGCATATATGAAGGAGGAGTCATTGGAAAGCTTCTCTGAGGAAGTGACATGTAAACTGGGACTTCATGGATGAATAGGAGCTGGCCAGGTAATGCCTAGGAGGGAAGGAGGGAATGATCCAGGGGGACAGATATTTTGTTCCAAGGCCCTGCAGCCATAAGGTGGCTGGCTCACTAGGAGAATAAAAAGCTCTTAGCTGGGAGGTTGGAATTGAGAGAGAAACCCAGGTCCACAGGAGCTGTGTTCTCAGTTGCAACTATTGTCTCTTCCCTTTCAGACTCTCCTTGTCTACTGGCAAAGACTGCCAGGTCCCAGACCCCTACCCCCAAGGCCAAGTGAACACAGTTCTCTGCTCAGATTCAAAAAAGCTGCAGACATGGCTCCCTTTCCCCACATATGAAGTTCAGCCAAGACACCACGTCAGGGACTTTCCTTCTGGATGCCTTTGGACGCCTCAATCCTGTTCTGGTCACACCCCACTGGGTTTTGCGAGATTATTTAGGAAGATAAGTTTCCCTCACTGAAGGAAAGGGAAATAGCATGGAAGAAAACAATGGCTCTAAAGGAGGAATTTGTGGGTGACATAAATGGGGATGTTCTCTTAGGAACATAATGTATCATGGAAGAAGCCAACACCCAGGTCATTTATTTCTCTGCCTGTTTACATGCTACAGTAGGAAGATATGTGTAAGTTTTCTGTAGTTCTACACTGAAAATTGATGCTCTTGGAAAGGCACTCATATGCTCCAGATGTAGCAAGTTTCTTTTGGAATTCACACGTTGGGAGTCTGTGCTGTCTTCTAAATGGTACTTTGGTGGTCTTTTTGTTCAAGACAGCAAGCTTCCTCTAGCATCAGAACTGCCTGCTGGCTTCCCTTGATAAGCAGCCCACCAGCTCTCTTGGCAAATAAGTTGTCTAATAATTAGCCTAACTCACTGTTGATCTAAGTGGCAATCATCACTATAGTGAAATAATATTTTAACTGCAGGCAAAGCATTACCAGGTGAGTATTAGGTAGCCCCCAAGTGGAATCTACTGGCTGGGAATGGCTGACAGAGCTGAGCATACTCAGAGGACAAGATCACTCCATCCTAGCTGACAGATCTCCATGTCTGAGATGCCATCATTAGTTGCTGCTGCAAACACCTAAGGAAATGTGCCTAGGAGAAGTGTATGGTCCCAATCCTTTCAACTAAGGCTCAATGGCCCAGCAAAATATGAAAGTGAGGCCTGTGCTTCTAAAGCGTAACAGTCTAGAGTCAGTAGAGCTTGTGAAGCAGCCACACCACCGCAGGAGCAAATCTCAGCAGGTACGATTCAAAGAAGATGGGACCAGTAAGACTCCACCTGGCCTAGCTGAGGTTGATGTCCAAACTTCTGAGGACCTGGTTGTAATGGGCACAACTCAAGCACCCAGGCACCATCACCTCCCCACCTACTCAGTCTCCTTCCCCAGGTCCCAGAAGGCAGGGGGCTTTAGGAACATTGCAATCCAAACCTCCCCTAGTCTCAGGAAGCATTTCCCAGTTTTCAAGAGGAAGAGACTCACAGCTAGCAAGTCCCTGGTGGAAATGCCAACAGCATCCCAAAGTGCCATCCAGGTCAATGGCAACCTGTCTGAACAGGACACTGTGTCCTCTGACCTTGCCTACTTAAGGCTGGCTCAACATCTTGAGGATGGGCTTCAAAGGGTCAAGGTGCCCCATCCATTTCTCCCTAGAATGTCCAAGGTGCAAAGCAATGGGCCTGTTAGTATATGCTTGGAAGCAGGGACTTGGAGGACCTCAGAGAAAGCAACAGCTGCCAGTCAGGTTCCAGATGATATTTATCACAGTCCAACCTGGGCAGCCAGCAAGTCCGCTCTCAGCCCAGACAGGGCAGTGGAGGTAAGCATCTCCCGACACCATTTGGCTGACATGTGCCCAGGTGATGGGAGAAGGGTGCCACTATCAGATTCAGAAAGACCCCCCTCCTGCTCAAATGCCACCAGCAGTGCCAACTTTATGCCAGGTACAGGGGAACTTAAATCCGAATTGCTTTTGCCCAAAGACAGCTCTGACAAGAAAGATCTTGGCCCATTGTCATCTCAGGCAAAGGCAACATGTGTTCCCTTACCTCCACGGACTCCCAGCTCCCCCTCACCTGGTTCCCACAGCCAGCCAGCCTGTCCAGGAGGGCCATCAGACTGTTCTCCATCAAGTACCAACCATCAGGATCTGCTGTCCCTCAAAACTAACAGCGCGTCAAAATCTGCCTCCATGAGTCCTGAGCAGACGGCAGTGAACCCCACCCAGTCAGACACCCCTGAGTTTCAAAACTGTCCAGGAAGCAATCACCTCCCATCTTCTCTTCCAAGGAGGGACACCAAACTTCACAGCAACAGGGAGATTGGGGGGATTAATCAAATTCACCTGGCACGGGGTGAACTCTGTGACCTCCAAGGCAGGCTGCAATCCGTGGAGGAATCTCTGCACTCGAACCAAGAGAAAATTAAAGTCCTTTTGAATGTAATTCAAGACTTGGAGAAAGCTCGAGCTCTCACAGAAGGGTAAGGTGAAAAATTTTTTTTATATTAAAAACTACTGGGTTAAGTCATTTGCCAGGACAGGAGCAGAGAAAGAGCATTGGTTTCTGTTAGTAAAATGTCTCCAAAGTGTTTGAAGTTCTGTGGTTTCCCCAGTCATAACTAATGGCCTCCCTTTGTTCCGACAGGGTTTCATTTGATTCTAGGCTTTGGTGGATTTCCACTGTTATTTGTTTTTGTTTACAGCTAGCAACAGATTGCAGAAAGGAGGCATTGAAGTGGCAGGATCAAAAATGATTTTTATAAAGATGGGGGTCAGTTGGTAAATGATGGGAGAAAATGATAGCATGCAGGCACTTCCCCCACTCCATCCTCTTAGCAAGTTACTGTATTTCCATAATATTCTAGTTATGTATGTTTGTTACAAAGGACTTGAGGTGACCACTAGGCTTACTGTTGACTCTCCCCACCACTGACCACTTCAATGGCTTAGGTCAGTCCATCACTGATCAGCGAAGTAAGAAATGAAATGAGATCACAATTCTGCAAAGAGAAAAAGTCAAAAAATGCTTTCCTGGGTGTCTCAGCCCCAGTCTGGGAAGAGGAAGGCAGTTATTTGTTTGGGTATAGAATGCTTGTCCCTCAAAAAAGTACTCCCTAAATACTGAGAAGAAGGAATGGCTAAAGCTAGTCAACAAAAAGGTAGGACAGGGAAGAAGTAATTAGCATTTGCTGATATGAATCAGAACCAGCATTGCCTTATAAATAGAGAAGCACTGTGGTGATGCAAGAGAAATGCACTGAACTACGGGGTCAGGAGTTTTAACAGTTTTTCGACTCACTCACAAATTTTCTGTTTCCCTATCTATCAGGTGAGGATAAGAATAATTGACTCATCTCATAGGATTGTTGTCAGCATGAAGAAAACCTCAGATGTGAAAGTACTTAAACATTTATAAAACCCTCTAGCAATGTAAGGTCCTATTATTGTGGGTTTCTTCTTTATTTGTAATGGTCATGCAACTCCAGAGCACTGTTACCTGTCAGGGTAGCAATGCTGTGATGCGGGAAATGAACTGGTAGAATGCTTGCATCCCATGGAACTTTTGCCCATAGATTTATATAGAAATGTTCTATCTTACAGGCGCAACTTTTATCGAACTGGCCAAGATCTCAACAATTGCAGTACCTGCCAGAACACTGCATGCATCATATACAGGTACCTGGCCACAACTGAAGCCAGCTCTGTAGAGCACGGAAGCTGCCGGGACCACAGAACACTGCCATAAACTTAGAAACAGAAAAGGGAGAGAGAGAGGCAAAGGCAGGAGGCCTTTGAATATTTGAGACTTAAGAAACAAGGTGTTTAACTGAAATGTTTGACATCTGGTTCGAAGGCAGGCATTGCTTTGTTTCCTTATGATAAGGTCTGTGAGCAAATCCTTTTGAGGCAATCACCCCTGCATGTACTGAACACTAGGTAGAGGTGCTCTGCTGAGCTCTGCATGCATACCTGCCTCTCATTCACAATTCTATCTTGGGAGGTAGGTGTTAATGGCCTCATGTAAGTTGAGCCATTTGACCCAGCTTGTGTAAAACATTTTCAGAGGGAAGGCTTATCCAGAACATTCTGCTCAATTACAGATCTTTCTGCTCCCAAACCCTGTGATCCCGATCATTCCACCACACTGCCTCTTCCTCAACAGTGACTATTGCACACAAGTGCTCACTATGCGCCGAGAACTGTGCTAAGCCCTGTGTGTTCATTTCCAAGTACACCGTTTCCTTCTAGCAGAGGGTAAGGTTGCCGCAATAAAGCAGATACTTATAAGTGATCGAAGGGAAAACTAAATAGTGCTCAAATCATATAGAGTCACAGTCTCCAAGTCTGACACCTGCTAACTTGTCTGTTGGCAGTTTTGTCATCTGTAGAGTGGGGACAATTACCCCTATTAAGAGTTGCCATGAGAAGCAAGTGAGATAATACATGTGAATGCCTTTTGTTAACTGCAAACCTCTGTACAAATCCCAGGGCTTATTACTGTTATTATTGGAAAGGTCAATGCCCCCTTAGCTGGAAGACTAACTTTCAGTGGTATGGTAGAAAAGTGGTCAAAAGCAATTGTTTCAGTTGATGGCATCTAATTTTATTTGACTAAAGTGTACAGTTCTGCTTTCTCTACTACTTTTCTTTCTCAGATGAAAAAGACAGCTAGGGCCTGAGCAGAAGGAAGCCGCACTGGGTTGCTTGTGTCTCCTTTCTTAAATTTCTCATTCTCTCACAGAATCCCAAGATCATCTTAACAAGGGACCAAGGGACAGGAGACCTGGAAGTCAGAGGTCCCTGCACTTAGGCAGAGGCTTGGGCATTTTCTTATACAGGCTGTCAACTGCTTACACCTGGGAGCCATAGGAACACATATTTTCACCAAATAACAGAAGTTTCAGGACCACTTACAGAAAATTCCCTTTACTTCAGGATAAAATATCGCCTCAGTAAAAGGAACCCTGAGAAAGCCTTATGGCATTGGAAAATAGAAGTATATAGTCTCATCAATTGCTTACCTTTTTCCTCCTTTTTTTAAATCTACTCTCTTAGGTGGATTTCCTAACCACTAGAAGGACAAAAATTATTAACTATCTAGACAGCTAGGGAGGACAAAAAAATTATTCATCATACACAGAAGAATAATTATTAACTAATCTCCACTTAATGTGCTTTCTCTCACATTATATAACTTTTATTTAGACTATATAAGTGAAAACTTTCTATTTAAACTATATAGGTGAAAAGGACAAGTGGTTATTTTCTTGTTTACTGTGAGTTTCATAGCCTGATCCTGAGCAAATCATTTCTGGCCTCTGAGTTTCCTCATCTGAAAAATGATGACTTTTAATTAGATGGTCCCTATAGTCTCTTTTCAGTTCTGATATTTGGAAGCTTAATGCTGAATTAAAAGTGGCAATATTTAGCTAAACTATGACCTTCCAACAAGTCTGAGAATGTTTACATTTTTCTAGTACTTATTTCAAGCATCCGAAGCAAACATTCTAAATCAAGTTACACCCCTGGCTGGGTTAGCAAACTTTCATGCACACATCCCTTTCCAGTTTTCCAAGGAGAACAACCGTTGTATGCATCCATCCCTCATTACTATTCAAAACCAGACTGTTCTCGCAGATAGTGTCTATAGCCTTGTATCTAAGCCATTGCGAAGGAACAGACAATTAATTTGACGAAAGTCAAAGAGATCAGAACAACATCCCTGTCATAGTAACAGTGGGATGAGGAGAGTTGTCTTTTTTTTTTAAGCATTTCAAATGACTTCAAACCCTGTGTTGTGTCCTGGGAAGTCAGACCTAACAAACTAATGAATAAGTGATGTGAATAATCATCCTCAGGCCTTGTTATGCTGCAGTCCCGCACCCTGATGATGGATGGGCCCAGCGCATGTCACTGTACATAAAGCACATGGGTGACTGATGGATTGCCTGCCAGGTTTTCTCCTCCAGAGAGGTTACTGCAAAGTTAGCAACACATAAGGTTTTCTAAGTGGTTTCATCAGCCAAAGGCTATGGCTATGTTACTTGCTTTCATTAAGACATGGGGTCATCAGTTCTTTCCAACTCACTCTCTTTGCTCCAAGAGGAGACTCTGCTCCCCGCAGCCAAAGCCTCTTCGGCTTCCTTCCTACCAGGGGTCACTTTGGTAAATCCTGCCTCCCCAAGGAGAACAGCACCAACACCAAAGACTAAAGATTCCATACACGGCTCTCAAGGGCTTCCAGAGGCCTCCTTCTGTACACCAGGGAGAATGGACTCCTCTGAGTTCCGACAACCGCAGGCCCCAAGGGAAGTGTGTGGGAACTGGCTGCATGCCTCAGGCTGGAGCCAGGCTCTCCAGTCCCCAGCCACCCTCCCTACCTGTCCGCAGCATTGATCCTACAAGGTAATCAAAGGGTCAGGTGAATGCCACCTGTGGTACTCAAGATGCAATAACATCGAATTACTTAGCGAGAAGGCTGTTCTCTTTTCCATTTATTTCAATCCTTCCGATGATCTAGAGGAAAAGTTTGAGTTTGATGCTAGGATGTCTTCAAGACCGTTCTAAGGCTTGCTCATTACACATCCTTGCCGGGAGAGAGCAGGTCTCGTGTTCATGGCCGTAGGCAAACAACAGCGTCTGGCCAGAATGTAATCATTTACATTTTTTTCTTGAAGCTCTTAACTTTTAAAACCAGTCCCCTATATGTTCATTGTAAGTGATGCAGGTCTCCATTTTCAAAAGTGGTATTACCTGTTTGGTATGGACATTTTTAAGTTTAGAAAGTAAATTGATTCAGAAAGAAAAAATTAAGTAAATAATTGTGCAGATGGTGTGGGGAGTTTTGCAAAAACTGTGAAGGCGGTGAACAAATGATGGAAGTCTGGGCAAGGGTGCCCTAAGGAATCAGCTCTCCTTCCTCTTCTCAAGGGCCTGAGGTCTCTCAGCCACATCCCTCTTCTTTCCCTCACCCTGCTCTCTCCTCCACCCATACGTCCCTGCACCTCATCCTCAGGTTCACTCTAAAAATAATCACAGAGCCTCTTTGAAGGGCTTTGACTACACCAATATGCATTTATTTTCTAGATGTAGCTCCCAGGAAAAATCTGCTTGGTTTAAGTTGCAAAAATGCCTCAAATGTTTTAAGAGAAAAGAATAGGAAGTCTTTCTCAGAAAAAATTTTCTTCTACCATCCAAGTACATTGCTCAAGAAATGGAATTAAAGAGCAAACAGAAAACTTATAGTTTTCAGTGGCTGCAAGAGAGGTTGGCCATGTAAGATTTGAAAGGTGCTAGAAGACTTGTTTGTACAGGTATCTACCTAGACAGGCTGTCTTCTCTTTTCATCCTTAGCCTCGTTTCATGGATTCAACCGCAGTCATGAACTTCAAAAGTTTACTTGTGTGACATCACCTTTCCTTACCTTTTCCACAAGTGTTCCATCCCATCTCTCCAAATATATGTATATTGAACTACCTACAGATATAGCCTTTTTGATATCTCAAAGGTACCTCAAATTCATAACACACTCATTTCCCCCCACAAAAAATTAATTCTTTCTATTTTCCTCATTTTGTTCAATACCATTAACCGTGACTCCATAAAGAAACTACAGTCCCCATTGCTTCACTCTTCCCTTCATGACATACATCAAATTGGCAACTGTTTCTACCTGCTATTTCCAGTCCCTTAGCTTCATCCCCATGGTCTCTGGTCAGTAAAGGCCCTTATGATTTGTCACCCGAACACTAACTTGTCTTTCGGCCGTTGGTTCCTTTTGCCCCATCCCAAGTAATCTCAACATAGACTATTACATTAACTGAAAAGTAGAATCTGACTGTGTCACTCCCCTACTAGATATTCTTGTCCTGGTTCCTATCATTGCCTTGAGCTAATTTTTCAAGGCCCTTTGAATGTGATATTAACCTTACCTGCTGAGTCTCCTCTGTTTCTCTCCAGCCACGGGGAACTACTCACTGGCTTCAAATACTGTGCGTTCTCACTTCATGCAATGTCTTTTCTGCCCTGCTTTGTCTGGACATTTCCTAGTCTTGCAGCTTGAAAGGCAGCCCCTCTGGATAGTTTACCCTCCTTCCTGAGAAGGACCCCCAGGCATGCACATTCCTCTTTTATACCATTTACCCTATTGCACAGTAATGCAGTTTATGAATTTCTTTCCTTCAGCAAATGCTTAGTATCTCAAAGTTGTGAGCCAGTGTCTAAAACATAGCTGGTGTTTAATAGAGTCATCTCAAAGAAGGAATGACTATATTGACTTAGGGAGAAATGAAAAGCAGAGGTGAGCTTGAGTCAGCAATTAGATTGCCCAAAGTCATTGTTATCATTTGTGTGTGCCCCTATGGGAAAGAGGATCTCAGTTAATCAAATGTTGTTATTAGGGAGGGATGGCAGGTCCTTGGTAGATCTTCTTGAACTGAATCAAAAAACAACAGAAGGTAATACATGGATTGTCAGTATCCAAATACCTGGAATGCCAACATACTCTCAACAATGGAACCTAATCAGATCTTCCTTTGATAACTCATAGAGCTTGTTGCAATTTCATAGGACATAGGGATCCTCATTCATCATGGCCATTCAATATTACTGTCCAGTACTTCTGTACTGGCTGTGGTAGGAAAGGCTAGTTTGATTTGTGGAAAACCAAACTCCCTCCAAGCTAAAATAACTCCCTTCTATGGTATCTGAACTGCCTCAGTGATCTTTTTGAGAGAGGGGGTTAAGGTATTAGATCTGCAGGTTCTCTTGGTAAAATATCAAATATCATTTGTGAGGGGCAGAATAA
Organism: Smutsia gigantea; assembly: GCA_032199065.1. NCBI lineage: Eukaryota > Metazoa > Chordata > Mammalia > Pholidota > Manidae > Smutsia > Smutsia gigantea. Next base: position 89,048 of record JAVSCE010010979.1, read on the forward strand.
TGGCCTTACAAAACATGCACATTCTAATTCCTGGACCCTGTTAATGTGTCACCTTACATGGCAGAAGGATTTTGCAGATGTGATTAAGTCAGGGATCTTGGGGAGTAGCTTGGATTGTCCAGGTGAGCCCAAGGTAATTATAAGGATCAATATAAGGGAAAAAAGGAGGCAGAAGAAGCAGAGTCAGAGAAGGAGATGTGATAACAGAAGCAGAGGTTAAAGTGACATGGTCATAAGCTAAGAATGTGGACAGTCTCTAAAAGCTGGAAAAGGCTAGGGATAGATTCTCTCTTAGAGCCTCCAGAAGGAACACAGCTCTGCTGACACCCTGATTTACAGTTCTGGAGGACTTCTGACCTCCAGAACTCTACAGTAGAAGCTGTATCATTTTAAACAACTAAATGTGTGGTAATTTGTTTCATCAGAAATAGGAAACAAATACGCCCAGCTTAAATCCTTATAATTCATAGACTACTCACATCTAATTTGAGGTCAGTTTATTGGATTTTATTTGAAGATTTTTACAACTATGATAGATGAGGGCAGGGATCTGTTGGGATGAAAATCAGGGGAAAGAAATGAGGAGAGCTACCATTTACAGGGTGTCTATCATTACTGGTCATTATAAATACCTTTTGTGTTTACAGTTAATCCCCACAAACATGCAAGATAGATAGAAATATATCCCCATTTTACAGATAAGGTAACTGAGATCAGACACTTGCACAATTATTCTAAAACTAATAAGTGATAATGGTAAGATCAGAACTCAGTTCCATCTGCCTGCTGGCCAGATTCCACGGCATGATGCCTTCAGAGGTCAGGTCTGGTTGTGGGGTATTAGGGCTCAGCAGAATATTATGTACTGAGTTCTCTTCAGCCAACAGCATCATGAAAATTTAAGATGCTGCCCCTAAATATCGTTCTCAAAGTGTGATCCTGGACCATATGCATCAGAGTCTCCTGGGTATCTGTGAATACTGGTTGCTGGCCTTTCCCCCAAAACCTGCTGGATTAGAGGTGTGGAGTAGGAGACATAAATCTGCAATTACAGCAAGTCCCCTGGGAAAGTCTGACTCCAGTGAAGTTTGTGAAACATTCAGCTAGGTAAAATCAGGGTCTTAAAAGGAAGATGTGGGGCAGTTGACTTACTAGAAAACTTTTTGACAACCAGCCTACATGATCATGAACAGGAAATTCTTGTTAACAGCCCAGAAACTAGCTTTTGCTTTAAATATGTCATTGGAAATATAATTTACCATTCTCTGTAGCTTCGGTTATAGAGTTGGGTGATCATATATAGCCCTAACTAAGGGTGCAGGTGAGAGTGGAGGCAGAGGGAAAAAGGAGTGGAGGGGGGGGCCTTACTCATAGAGTAAACATATTATTTTGATGCCTACTATTTCCAATGAGAAGAGAAAATGAGTCTCTGTCAGCCCATTTTGGGGCCCAGGCCTGCATTATAAATTACTTAAGGGATTCATTTGTAGCTTCTCCTGCCTCCCACATCTCCCAGCATCTTGGGCTTCATCTGAGATCAGGAACAGAATGGTAACCCCAGCTGACATTTCTCCTCTAATTAAGGTTAAGACCAATTAAAGCCCAAGTCTGCTCACAGGCCAAAAGCTCAAATATGAAGAATTGCCCTGTGGTGAGTCCTGGAGAAGCAATTACAGTCATCTGATAGGGGGTGGGTGCAAAGTGCTACCCGGCACCTCCCCTTCAGGAGAGGAGTGGACTCATCCCATACCCCTAACCTAGGTAATTTGCAGGAAGCTGAATGCCTTATCCTCCACCACCATCCTCTCATGTCCTCAAACTCACAGACCAGAGGCTACTTTTTCATTATTATTGGTTCCTCCGTGGTTACAACTCCTTCTGAATCAGAAAGAGAAGAAGCTATGGATCTTCAGTAAGGGATTCCACAAGTGCCTCCCTTTGTACCTGGCAACCAGTATTCCCATTCCTGGCATTGCCCTCTCACAGTTTTGTATTCAGAACTTATTATAGGCTAACTCATCTAGGAGTTTCTGGAACAAAGGCCAAAGCACAGCTGTGTGCCCTGCAGGAGAAAAGCCAGGCGTTTTCCTTCACCATACCAAGGAAAGAGGTTCTGGAGAGTTACCTGAGTCTCCTAGGCTTGTGCAGTCAGTGGCGCTGAAGGCCTTTCTTGTGTCTCCTTCTACGGTCAAGCTTTTTGGCTAGCGAGTCTTGGTCTTGCCTGCCACTTAAAGCTACCGCCAAATCAAAGAAAAAGGCATTTCACTATCAATGTAATATAAATCCAGGCCTGTGGCTTTAGCAACCAACTTTCCACTTAAATTATTTCCTGTTTTCCTTGTGTCTGCATATGACGTTCTCCCAGCATGGAGCCAGGTGAACCATGAGAGTCTTGCCTTCCAGTCAAAGTCCTCTCTCTGGCCAGCCGGGAAGTCCACAATGAAAAATAATTGTAAAGCACACAGCGTGTCTGTTCTTTCTAGTAATCACAGATGCAGTTTGCAGTTCTCACCACATTTCAGTACGGACGGACAACACTCATTTCAAATGCTGGAATGCGAATGTGATGGCAGTACCCTCCAGCATCCCCCAAAGGGTCTCCTTAGGAGTTGTTTCAAGCCGTCTCTTTAGGGAACAGGCATAAAGTTTGGGGTACATGTGGAATTTCTCTGATCCCTGACAGGTTGATCCCCAAGACACTGGCCTCTAGTCCCTGTTTCTACCTGTAGTTTCATCCCTTTCTTCTCTCTGGAGTATAAGGAGAAACAAGTAAGATTTATAGCATCAGCAATTTATCTGCAATAAAATGAAACCTACTTTAATGTATTAATAGCTAAAGAGGCTGAAACACGCCATAAATATAAAATCAATCAAGTTGAGAATTTCACAGGAATAACAAATGGATGGCTGCTGGCATGGAGGCCACAGCTGACCGCAGAATGACACAATCTTTATTTCTCTGTCAAGTTAATGTAATAATCATTACCATTTGTTGAACCAGGCACTGTGCCAGGCATTTTGCTAAACACTGTACATGTATCATCTCATTTCAGACTCCCAACAGACCTAAAGTTTGGGTTTGGCTATTATTCCCATTTTACAGATGAGAAAACTGAGACTCAGAGTGGTTATGTGACTTGTCCAAGATCCAACAAAGCCAGGGCTTAAACAGGTCCTGCTTTCAAGAGGTGTTCTTGCCCCTTCCCCTCTTACCTCTTGACCTGGCATATTCAGTGAAAATATGTGTTAAAGTTCTCTGAGATGACCTACCCCTTCTGAGGGCTTAACATGAAGAACAGAGCCACAGAACCCAGAGCACAGATCTTATTCACACAGAAACCATGAGCAGTGAAGATTTCTGCAGTTTGGTCCTGCCTATTTATGTGCTGAGAAGAGAACCTGTAATTCTCTGAGGACTTGTCAGCAGACAGATGCCCTAGGAGAAGGGGTGCATTTGGCAACTTGAAATGGCTGCAAGTTGTGAAGCTTAAATTATACCCTATAAATAATGAGCAAACTGGTCATTAGAAGAAAGTTTTAGGAACAATATCCCTTCCAGGCTGGGGTGACAGGGAACTAACTAAAGCTCTTACTTTTCACAGACAGTAATTCTTCCCTTAAGACACTTTCCAAAGTGACGTGATTTATCCAGGTGGAAGGGAACCAAACTACCCTCGCTGATTCCATTGATTCACAGAGCTAATTCTTTCAAAAAGAAAGTTGCAGGAGGTCAATAAATCTGTGGTGCACCTAGGTTCTACGGCAAGCAGGACCACAGAAACACTCCAACAGAGATGAAGAGATGGAAATGAGTTTGGAAGATGGTTCTTCTTCAGGGGAATGCCATGGATTATTAATTTCTCAGCCAACTTTCTTAGAGTATATGGTTTATAGCAGTGGCTTATAGCCATTTCTCTTTACAAAAGAGCAAGACACACCTGCTAAGAAGGAAGTATAAAGGGCCCATTGCAGACCTCAACAGCCTACACCACAGCCAAGATTGCTGAGCTCAGATCTTACCTTGAGTGAACTACCTCCTAAAGAGGTGCCCATCTCCTTGGAGTATGCATCCCACTGGTCAGAATTATCCTACAATCTAGAAACACTATTGCAGGGTGGGCCAGACAGCTAGCTGGGTCATAAAGGGCACTCCATGCAGCCCACTCCCAGGTTGAGTCTGGTTCCACAGGGGGGCTTAGAGGTTGTTTAGGTGCACCAGGCCTTTGTCACCACCACTCCACCACCCCACCTCACACACGTTGGGCAACCAGGATCTCACAGAAATAAAGGACTGTGTTATTTCAGTGCATTATACCTTAGTATACAAGCTTTGGAGCCAGACAATCTGGGCTCAAATCCTGGTGCTGTTACTTACTTGTAGGAAGCCCCTTGCCTCAGTTTCTTCATTTGTGAAATAAAGATACTATCTATCTCATGGGGCTCTGAGAATGAGGCTCTCATGAGACACATGAATTACCAAACTTATAGTATAGCATCTACAATACAGATTTCACTCCAAAAATGGTAGTCATTCTTCTCCTCCTTTCCTCCTCCTCCTCCTTCTTCTCCTCTTTCTTCTTCTTATCATCATTATTATTCACTGAAATTACCATGTGTCCTGACCTAATATGTCTAGGTATTCTCTTGTTATTTCTTTCCTCTTAGAATAAGACCGTGATAATAGCTAAGCCCTGAGCTAAAACCTTTGATCCCTCTTTAAGAGAAACAGTGGACTAGGAGTCGGGAAACTGGGTTTAGATTCTGATCGTAATTCATGGTGTGACTTCCCTTGGCCAACTTGCCTTGTCCATTAAATGGGAATAACAACCTTCCCATTTTCCTGGACCATTGTGAGGATAAAATGAAAACACAGTTCTGAAGTGTTTGCAATTTGCAGGTACAATATAAAAGTGAAAGGTTCCTATTGTTTGTTTCTATATAAACTTTTATCTCCTTTGGGCTCACCTAACTTCAATTTGCCCAGCCAAGATATTGCCTCCAGATCCTGGCTTTGATGTTTGCTTATGTATTTATATATTTATCTGCTTTTTGCTTCTCACTTTTTCTTCTTCCAGACAAGCCATGACTTAGGTTTCTCACTGCTTCCAGTTACCTAGAAAATCATCTTTCTGCTTTTCATCTAGTAGGATGGCTGGAGCATTGATCTGTCAGCTAGATTAGTGAGATGCCCTCAAGAGGTAAACCTGAAAGCTCTCTTCCATTCCCAGTTTACACACAGCTCACTCCCTAACTGCGCTGTGACACTGTGCACAGACGTCATGGATGGGAAGGGCTCTAAGGCTCCCTGGTCAGTTAGTCAGGAACCCTTGAACCAGGTATTCTGTGCATCCTCGGAGGACCAACTTCACAGAACTTGAATGCTCTGGCTCCGGACTATCTCAGTGGCTCCAGGCCTGAATCCTGTATTGTAGACATTTCTTGATGACCATTTGGCCTCCACTCCCCACTGTGAGCCAGAGCTCTGCACAAATGAAGCACTCGGCCCTCCTTTTCATCCACATGGAATATGGATGGCAGAAGATGGTAAGGGTGTGAGTGTAGGGAGATTAAGAGGAAGGAGAAAAGGGGAGGTGAAGTTGGAAAAGTTACTGGTATTCTACTTTGATACCAGACCCAAGGTAGACAGTCATTCCCCAGAATGAACAAAGAACCCTCAACTAAGAGTTTACTTGAATTCTCATCACTTATTCTCCTATTTTCAGTTGTTCCCCTACTCAAGAGGTTGTTGAATATGGTATGGGTTGGCTAGGTAGGAAGTTGAGGGGTATCTCCTCTACTCCACCCAACCTCAAAATGAAAAACAGATGAGAGAAGGTACTGCCCCTGTCCATTTGTACAGAAGCTGCTGCCAAAAAAAAAAAATACACTCCCTCTCTCCCCTCCAAACTAAACAGTAGTTTGTCAAACAGATGAATAAGAAGAAAAGTAAGAATTTTCCTTTATGTTAATAAATTGCTTTGGCCTTAAAAACCTTCATCAATTTCTTTCCAAAGCACACAGGCTTCTCTATATCTGTTATTTGCCTGGCCTTGAAAAGAAAGTCACTTTCAATCCCCTTTAAATTGTCAGGACCAGTGGGGGCAGCTTCAAGAGGCGGTGCAGAGCTTCTCAAGCCTCCATGATTATAATGGAGCCCTGTGGTGTTTCCATAGAAACCTAAAGAGTGTATTCTTCCCTGAATCTATATGGAGGGAAGGAGTAAAGACTGATGTTGCTGGCAATGTGTACGATTACTGAAGAGCTGAAGAAGGTATGAGTGAGGAGGTAAGGCATTCACTCCCTACGACAGGAAGACAAAGGAGTGAAGAGTGGAGTGGGCAGAGATTGTATCCCACATGAGGACATGTCATCCGTTATCGTGCCCCATCTGCACGACTACCCAGTGAGGTGGCTTAATAACCCCACTTTCAAATGAGTCTCAGAAAGAGAAGCCCAAGGTGACCAGCCAGTAAGCGGGGCAGCCTTAGTTCAAATGCAGTAGTGTCCCTTGTGAACCCTTGCTCTGTCCTCTATACTGGGCTGCACTCTAAATTGTGATGATGAGAGAGTTCACATTCTATCTCCTGGCTCTTCTCTCCCCAGGCCTGCCAGTTCCATGCACATTCTGGAATCACCCAGGTCATTATTTTCTCCTAACAGGTATTAGGACAGCATTTGTGAGTCTTGACAAACTCAGGTGGTGGTGTTAGTGTCATTTTTTTTTTTGTTTGAATTATGAAGTCAGAGAAATGTTACATATAAGTAGAAGGCTGGTATATGTATGTGTTCTTATAATTTGGCAGAGTTATGTGGATGAAGAGCTGGACAGTAGAGGCAGTTGAGATAAATACAAAGCATATTGCTAAAGTACTTAGTCTCACTCACACGCTGGGAAGTAAGGTCCACAGGAGCAGTATCTACATCTGTCTATCTTACAGGCAGATCCCTGCAACTGAGGGCAACTGAGTGCAGTGTCAGTGCATGGACAGATGGATGGATGGATGCGAAGGAAGGATGGATGAATGGATGGATGGATGCGATGGATGGGTGGGTGGATGGATGGATGGATGGATGGTTGGGTGGGTGGATGAATGGATGAAATGTCCTCTACCAGACAGCACAGGGAATTCCTAGAAGGAGAAGGAGGTACCCCTTTTCTTTGGCTCCATATGTTGTTCTTAGATGAAGGTTACTTTTCTGCCTCGGGATGGGGAGGGCAGGGCTATTTCTAGAGGTAAAACTGTGAATGTGACTGTTCCCTATATGTGAGCTAGTGCTAGAGGAGGTGAGAATCAGAGTTTGCAACTCACTTAAATTCATTCCTTGAAGAAATGCAGTTGTCATAGACAACTTTTCCCCTGTCTCTGAGTCCAGCTCCATAAGTTTGTGCTGGGGAGAGTATGGTGGTGCAGACAGAAACTCACCCTAGGCCCAGAGACAAACAGGGGTGGTACAGTGCTGTGGAGTACATCCCAGAAGCAGAAGACTCAGTGTGTGAGTCTGTGGAAGTCTCTGCCCACTGACTTGGCAAATCCTGAGTTTTGGCAAGATCTCTAATAGCTCTTGATATTGGCTCAAGTTTGCTGAGGACACAGAGCCAATGGACCAGTGCCAGGAGGTCAGGGATAATGTTTGTCTGTTTGTTTGTCTACCACTCCTCCCCTGATATCTGGTACTGAGCCAGGAACATGGGAGAGAGTCAATAAATGTTTGTTGAATGACTGGATGAATACTTGGTGCTTACCTCTGAGCTGTGTGTTGTACATGCATTATGTTATTTAAACTTCACTGAGATGCTATGAGTAGGTACCATGCTCATTTTGAAGATGACACTGTAGCTTGAAAATGAGAAATGACTTCCCCAAGATCTCACAGTCAATCAGTTGTGGAGCCTTGCTTTGAGAAACACAGCTTGTGTTTCATCCATTATATGGGTCACCCAGCCAGAAGTATGTCTCTATAGAGGGAACCGGGGAGGAACAGAAAGTGAAAGGATGTAATCCAAGGAGAAAATCTGGGTGAATCTTATAAAACATACAGAAGCAAAACAGACACCCCTTCCCGATGTTCTGCAAGCCCTGGCACCCCATTGGTCTGGCTATAAAAGAGGCCACCTGGCTCCCTGACTCTAGCTTCTTCCATCTCTCAGTGCTCAGTGACAAGGCACCATCTGGGGGCTTCACCAGTCATGTGTGGCAATTACGATTTTCTCTTTCAGCAATACTTACCTAATCCTGGGTCTCTGGGAGATGACATGGGGATGGTAGACAAGGACAAGTGTCTCTTTAATGACAGCTCCTTTCTAGCCCTTGCTAGGTAGAAAGGCTTTGGCCAGTCATGTCACATCAGAGACCAATGTGGGGGTCTTTCGTCTTCCATGTGAAACCTTTCATTTGCCTCCTTGCTAAACAAGGAGAATGCACTGTTTTCAGGATTCTGTATTTACTCCACTTTCCACACTCCCAAGCTGGCTTCTCACCTTTGGGCCTTCAGAGAGCTCTAGTATGAAACTAGGTAACACATGCAGTCAACAGCTTAAGAGCCTTCTGACAAGCATCCCAGCACTGGAAGGAAACTCTTCTATAAGTAAATCTCTGGAGGGAAGTGGAGGACGATTAAGGGCAAAGGGATTCCAGGCACAGCCTGCAGGGATGCTTGTAGGATTCATTCTTTCTGGCCCAACTCTCCAGGTTCTGAGAAGGCTGAGCCGGACTTTTGAATCAAGCCAAGAGTCCCTAATGTTTGCTAGCCTTCGGAGGTTAGGGGAAGCCTGAATACCCCTGTGAGCAGGCCAGAGCTTCTGTACCCACCAGCCTCTGACTCTCTCAGTCTTGGGCAACCCTGGCCCTGATGCATCATATTTACCTCACAAACCCGCATACAGATGATGGAATGGACTCTGTACATTGACTCTGTATGTTAATGACACACAAATATAATAGAAAAGAAATGGAGATTAGGAAATGCCAACCAAAAGAGAAGGTTTAAATATGTCTGTGTTGAGGAATACTATGGGGTAAGCTCTCCAAGACACATTGTTCAGAAGCGAGACAAGGAGCAAGACATAATATATTATTCGTAGTAAATGAATGGTGATAATAACAACAGTAATAGAAGCTAACACATATGGAAGGCTTACCACATGCCAGGCACTGCTCTGAGCACTCCATGTATATTCTCTCACTTAATTAATATACATATTAATTCCAAAGAATGCCTTTGAGATAGGTGCTATTATTATGCCCATTTTATAGTTGAGGAAACTGAGTCTCAGTTTTATTGTATATTCCTCTGTATTAATAACTCTTTTGTAATGAGGCAGCTTTTGTACATGACATGTAAAAAGAATTAACAATTAGAACCATCAAATAAATGCAAGAAAGAGAATGGAGCAATATTAACTGAACACTTACTATCAGGCTGCCATGTTACAAGTCTTAAACTTAATATTCCCAGGAGGAAGGTATTATAGGTGCCAATACAATCAATGAGGAATTGGAGGTTCAGAGAGGTGAGACAATTTTCCCAAGGTCACAAAGCCAATGGGTATCTAAGCATCTGGGATTTAATCTCAAAGCCCATGCTTTTCCCTGTCAGTTGATGCTTGGTGAGCTAGATCAGGATGTGCTAATTTGAATTTACCTTCCTTCCTTCCTCTCTGTGTTTTTCAGTGTAGAATATGATTTTCGGCAGCAGGAAGGCAGGTTCCATGAAGTTCTGCAGAGTCTGGAGGAAGTGGAACCGGCTGAGGAGGCATATCACCAACCAAAGTCTGCAGCAGAACCAGTTGCTGAGAAACAGGACTTAAGGCGGAAAACCAAGAAGGTGAAGAAGAAATGCTTTTGGTGGATCTGAGCTTGTTGGGACCATTCTCTATGTCCTCCCTAAATACCTACCGAGGTAGGGAAACCACGGCCCTCAGGCCTTCTCTACTTATGAGCAAAGGCCCCAGGCTGTGAGCCACTTGACCTGAGAAACAGGAAAGACTTGGGCTGGTTTCACTGCTGCTGGACACCTGACCACCAACCTCACGTAAGAGAGGGCCACTGTTGCTGAGGACTTCACAGACCTTCGAGTGACCACTTGCCTAGTTCCCTGTCATACGTCCTGTTCCTAGGCCAATGTCCTGGTTTATAAGTCTAGATTCCCACCATGAGCAAAGCCCCCATCGCATTTTCCAACACCTCCATGATACGGAGCACTTCTCCCATCCTGGGCTTATCACCCCAAAAGAGAGAGAAAAAAAGTGTTGTGCAGAGCAGGAAGACAGAGGAGGATTATAAGCAGATACCCCCCACCCCAAAAATAGATGTATGATCTGGCAGTCTTCTAAGATTTTGGCATATATAAGCACAACAGAAGAGGGAAGGGCATAAAAATGCAAGACCTCCTGGTGGGTTGGGTCCTTTTCATTTTTAATTAGCCCCTTAATCCCCAAACAATGGTTTGTCATCTCATGCTGTGTGGGCCTTACAGGCTGTGGCAGAGTGAGGTCACTGCAGGATAAGAAGAGCTTGGTATGGCTATCCTGCAGATACAGCTGCTCCGGGCCCGCCTGACACCAACACGCTTCTCATCCAGGGGCCTGAGACCACTTAGCAAATGGGTGGGGCTTGAACTTTAAGATTCCACCACTAATTTCCCTGCAACATTTCAGATCATAAGATCCAGCAGCCTGTTTCATCTCACCAATAACATAAATAAGGCCAAGATAAAAATGCAACACTGGTTCTTGTGCATTCAACCCTGCATCAGCCTTGCAGATATGTTCAAAAGTATAGCACTCTATACCCTCTCCCTTCACAGTAACCAGGCAGTGGTCACCTGATTGAAGAAGCCACAGGACTGGGGATGAGCATATATTTTTTTCCCATTTTAGTATGAAAGATGTTTCCTTCCCAAAGTCTGAATTCTTTTAAAGTCTGGCTCATTCTTTTGATAAGACCCCATACATGTGGGTCCAGTTAAACTTGCATGGCTAAAAAAACTACTAAAGTAATCTAATTAAGTAATTGCTACATACTCTTGGAGATGGGGGGTAAGTTGGCAAAACCCATATTCCTTCTTATTAAATTCTCTACTAGCCTGTGGTTGGATTGATGCTGCTTAGAAAAGGGATCCTAAATGTCTACATGCATTCAGTGAAGAAGGCATTTCATGACCCTCTTTGCTGGAGATGAGGCATCTGAGTCAGAGTCCTTGCAGAGTACAGCATCCTGGTTGAACGTGGGATGCACGCACCCCACTGCAAATTGAGACTAATTGAGCAAACCACTCCGACAGTCTCACCTTCCCCTGTCACAGTGCTGCAGTGCACAGAGCTATTTCAGTGAGAGTGAGATGGAAATTTGGCAAGGAATCTCAGCTTGCACTATTTAAGTCTTGGAATGTCATTCAAAATATTCTTGTTCTGTTTCTAGTGTAATGTTTAAACCCACAAAATGAGACCAGAATATATAACGCTAAGTTGGAATTAAGATAAATACACTTGTCATACTTAAGAAGCCACATTTCAGTAAGATATGCTACCACTGGCTCAAAGCCACAGATCTTTCTGTATCCACACAATCAGCTCTCAGTTGGCCCCAACAATGGAAAAGAACAGCACAGAGGATAATCCAATAAAGCAAAATCATTTGGGATTTCTTACATAATTTTATCTTGTAATAGAGCTTCCATTTTAATTTCTTTGCTTACGCTAATTTTCAAATTAATTTACATTCTTGGGCAGCAGGATAGAATGAAATAATCCTGTTCCCGGAATTAAGAGACCCAGGCAACAGAACAGTCTATTCCACTAACCTTTGGCAAACTGCTTAAATTTTCAGGGCCTGTTTGTCCACTCTCGAATGGAGATAAAAATACCTACTCTACCTACTTTATAAGCTCTGTGCATGTTCCAACATCAGACGAACAGAACGACCCAGAGCTGAGCTGGATCGTTTGCCAGTTAGCCTGGAATGATGGAGGAGAGGTGGAGGTAACTCACACAAATAGGATAATCCGACTCTTAGATAATTAAGCTCACATTTTCATATGCTTATGTAGAGTTGGGGGCCTCAGATAAACCCTCACCTTAACTAAGTGAAATCAGGGTTGGAAAATGTTGACATTTCTAGAAACAAAACCAAACGAGACTATAATGATTCTATACCAAAGCACAACACAGTACAGCTCGGGCCACCAACCTGAAACTGGGAAGGAGGTCTCTTCTGAAAATTGAACATTTAAAAATGTTGTGAGGGAAATGGATTCAGTAAATACCACCCTGCTAAACAAAAATGATCATTTATTTGTTTAAAAGCAACACACATATACATGTACCAAACCTCTACACTTATCTACTCATGTGAAAATCACTGCTTTGTAAAATATGTAAAATCTACCATGATATTCTAAAGAAATGCTGTACTTGAGGTAATATGGTTTTATAGAGAGATATTAATTTAGCAAAAATTACTTTTATAAAAGTGAAGGGTAAAAGACCAATACATCAACTTAAGTTGCAGGAGTTTATGTAGCTGCTTTCTCTGTAGTTAAAAGAAAAAAATATGTACTCAAATACTTGGAACTTAATATCAGCTCATCTATACAGCACCTTCTTAAAGACTATGTACTAATGTAAGGTTTTGTAAATTTCTAAACTGTTTTAAATGGAATATTATCTTTTGCAATAAACTTACATATTTTTCCTAGGTTTTAAGTCTCCATTACTAGCTTGAGTTGATTTGGATTATAAAAATTCAGCTTAAGAAAGATGATTCAATGGTTTTAATGACAGGGATAGTTTCCATTATAATTGCTTCGATATGTTTTCCAGGGAAACAAACAAACAAAGATCGGATTCAGAACTTCACACTGCAGTGAGCACATGAAACTCCACTTGCACTGGGAGCAAGGGAATTAGAGTAAAGCAATGGGATAGTTCCCAGCTTAAATCAGATGGATACACATTCATGATTTTTTTCATTATTATGCCCATACAGCTGAACTATAATTTATTCAATATTTTTTTTCCCATAATTTTCTTCCTTAAATGGCAACTTTATATCATCACCATGGGGAAAACAAATATGATGTTCTAAAAATAGAAGATGAAATACAAATAATTTTATTAAATTCTTCCTAGAGACTGTTGAACATTGAATGTGCTAAGCTTGAGACCAGCTCTCCTTGTTAAAAGGGGAGATTAGCAAATATCCAACATGTGCTAGAGCCACTTTAACACCAAATACATTTTCTACTTGACTAATCAGGATTTTTGAGAGAGACTCGAAAAGAAAACAGCTTTCCCATGTGATTCCTTTTTTTTCCCTGCATTGAACATGAGCCATCTAAAACCATCTTGTTTACTAATTTAGGGAGGAAAAAACAAAACACCTGATCATAGAATCAGAAGTCTTGGGTTTGATATTATTCTGCTACCTTCTTCTTGCTGGGTAGGTAACCTTGGCAAAGTTAACCTCTGTGAGCTTCTGAGTTCTTTTCCTATAATGCTGAATATAACCTTTGCCTTATAAGAATGTCTAACAATTAAGTAGGAGAAAGCTCTGAATATTTATTTATTTGTTGATTTAAGTAAACTGGGAGAGAAGATGGAAGATGCCTTCATGGGGCTGCAATGGGTTTTCAGAAACTGACTTAATAATTTTCTCAGGGCAAAATGTGGTCCTGATGTGGAATGAACTCTTCCTGGCTCATTAAGACCAGAAGCCATGACAGTTAACATTAAATAACGAAAGTCTTCATTGCCCAGAAGAATATGAAGACATATCACTCTGGGAAATGAAGGATTCTTCTGTGAAATCAAATATCCTAGAGGTGAAAGACAATGTAAAAGCTGAGTCCCTGCCACTTTGAGCATCAGGTAATTAAATAAGGCTAGGTGATTTGTCCAAGGGTTACAGCTATCACATGGGAAGTCAGTGTTGAGAGCAATGTGATTGGTGGGTGGAATGTGTTAGTCTACCAGACACCATGGCCCAGGGCAGCCCTAGGAGCCCCTATCTAATAGACTTGAGACCCATTCTGACCTCCAGTAGTTTCCTCATTAGCTGAACAGAAGCCTCAATACACCCTTTGCTTGAAAAGGCTCTCATTTTAAGCTGCTCAAAGCAACTTGCATTATGCTAAAAACATATTTCTATATTTAAGTTCCAAGAAATGTAGATATTTTATGGTCACTATGCTCATTAAGTATGGGTTGCAATTAAGAACTGAGGGAGAAATCCACACCCAACACTGTTCATACTTGGTGCAAACCAGGCTTGGCCAGCTTAATGCTCATAACTCCTTTTGGGTGCTTCCATCCCAACTTACTCCCTGTCTTCTTTCAACCAACTTGCAGACTGAATTGTTATTGATTACATCTATCACCCTACTCCTAAGGTTTCCCAAATATATGATTTCTTCGTGCCTCCTGCAAGGCCCTCAGCCCATGAAGGGTAAACTAGAACTTGGTTTTCTGAGGACCAGACTAAGCCAGGTTCTGTTAGCAAGCCTCTCCATGCCTGCTCCAAGTCCCTTCTTCTCTAAGCTGGCCTCCATAGAAGCGGCCCACGTAGTCTCCCCACATGTACTCCCTTTCCCTTCTAGCACATCCTACATATAGCAGGGAAAGCAATCACTGCAAATTTTAGAGCTGAACCATGTCACACTCTGGCTGTCACAATATGGCTTCCTAATAAACTTAGGCGGTAAGACCAGGTCTGTCACTAGGACCCTGATGGGCCCACATGCCTCTCCTGTGGAAGCCGTCATCACTGCCTGCTCTCAGTCACACTGAGTCACCTAGGTTCCTTGGACCCACTATCCTAACACTCCCTGAAGGGTCTGTGTACACCCTTCCTCTGCCTGCAACAGTTCCTCCACAGTACCCTCCCTGCCCAGTTTTCTGCTCCGTTGGGGTTTCCCAGGAAAGGCTTTCCATGACTGCCACCACCACTAACCCAGATGACACCAAACACCCCTCTCATGCAGTCACCTGGCCCCAGGGAAACCTCCATCACAGTCTCTGGCACAGTTGACCTTGTACATATATTTGTGTCACTCTTTGATGAATGCATTTCTTTCTCATTAGCCCATAACCTTTCCAAGGTAGGAATCCTGCCTATTTTTGTTCACCTTTATTTCTCCAGCATTTAACACAATGAGATTCAACTATTGGTTGCAGGAATAAATTGATGAATGAATTTGATCCAGTGGAGAGACATGAAGAAATGATTTCCAGTTCTTCTCCTGTCTAACAGTCTTCACATGGGGAAGGTCCCATTGGTGTGCACAGGCTCCAGCTGTGCTGCCGGGAGCGTCCAGCCTTCCACTGTCAGGACCTCCAGCAGGAACGTGCCCAGGGCTTCTAATCCATTGTGACCCACATGGCCTCCAGGACCCAGGAACATCAAGCCACTAGCACCCGCCCCCACTGCCAACCGCCCCAACTCCTTTATCCTGAATATTGACTGACAGCCCAGCTTAACCTTGTTTCAGAACAAATTGCCACAATAATTAAATCCCAATGCATTTTGCACATTTTACTAAGATACTGCCTTACTGTATGAAAGAGAAAATTAGTCCTGAAATTAAAGCAGATTGTTAACTATTTTCTCTGTAATGTTTCCATTAAAATGCCAGAATTTATTACATGTGACCTGGTCCTTTTCAGACAAATGCAGTTTAAAGGAGACAGGGTCTAACTAACGAAGCATTTCCGGCAGCATTCTGCCTTGGCTTAAACCACAACTAAAATGAGAAGATAATAAACAGCATACAAAAGGATTATTTGCTTCAAAGCTAACAAGAGCTTTATCATTATGAATGGCTTCTACAAAATCTCAGAATCTGTAGCTGTATTACATTAAATTTCACTCAAATGAAACCCACATATTTTTTTTCTGGCAAAACCTCAATATATATATATTTTGAACCATAAGGTAAACACAGGGGTGACCTCCCATCCGTGCTTGAGCCTGGTTTCCTAGGTAGCACATACAATGTGGCGATACTCTGGTTATGCTGACAGAAAACCCTACTTTCCCCTGAGCCAAACGGGCTGCGTCACTTTAATTGTTGAATCAAGAGTGGTTCACATAGCCCTTCCTCCAAGCACCCCAAGCTCGACTAGGGCTGACCTAACAGGGAGAAATCCCATATGGGTGCTGGAGAAGAGGAGAAGTTATACATTGCTGTCATTGTTTTCTGTCTTCCTATTTGTTTCAAGATAAAAAACATTATGCCTTCTGCAGTTAGGGAACGAAAGCCAGCAAAATTAAAGCAATGCAAAGCACCAATCTTTATCAATTCAGAACACTGACCTGATTGGATATCCCGGATGGGCTCCCTCCCTCCTCTCTACTGCTATGCATTCACCAGCTCCAGGGAAACGTCTCTGATGAACCTTAGCCCATGATCACCTTTGTTTCCAATAAACAGTTACTGATTCCCTTCTCTGTACCAAGCAAGAAAACTATATAGAGAGCCCTTCCTTCATAGTGCGTTTAATGGTCCAGTAGAGGGGGGTGGGGTGCCTGACAACAAGCACCTGTCCTTTTCTGATTAGACCACCTGCATGTCATTTTGACCCTCTAATCCTGTCCTTGCTATTCTCTTGTGATGATTGTCTTAAACTATTTCTATTTTCTTCCCCTTTCTCCACTGTATGTTGAGTGCTTGAGAGTAGAGACTACTTTCCTCAACTGTAAATTCTTAAGTCTGGGAATTTTTTGTTTAGTTGAAATGAAAGTCTTCAACACTGTGGATAAAGTGAAGTTTCCTATGGCCAAGATTCTCACCTGGCCCTGATCAGCTTGTTCACTACACACGTGTGGGCAGTATGTTGCTATTGACTCTAGATAAAGAGCTCCACCCAGTGCTCTGGGAGACACAGTGGCACGGCTGCAGAAGAGCAGAGACTGGAGTGGTGGCAGCACCGAGGACAGAGACTGAGATGACTGTCGGGTAGAGAGGCCCAGAGGCAGAGACCTTGCTGTATGCAGACTCGCTCTAAGTGGACAGGATTCTAGTGATTGACCTGCCACTGTGGAAATTAAGTTGGGTATAAGCCCTTTCCCCAAGAATATTCCATTGTCATTTTTCGGTCTCATTGAATCCATAGTGAACTTGCCTGGGCTGAAAGCCATTGGCAAGACAAACACCATGAGCCATTGGCCTTCCCTGTGTACCACTGCACTAGCCTTCAAAGTCTACTTCCCCTTACATGTTTCCAGCCCTCTCAGATCTGGCCCTCTCCCAGCTGCCTGGGGATCTCCCCAGGATAGACATCTGGACATGCCATTCTCTGGCTTTTATATCTCTAATCATACCGCACCACCATCCTAGGGCATAAAATGCCTCCCAAAGCAAACAAGGTTCCTTACAGGCTGACTCCAATCTAGTATATATAGCCTAATTTTCTACTACACCACCTTCTCCTATGCCCATCCCCTTGCCACTTTCCAAAAAGTCAGAGGCTATTACATGTCAGTGATTTTGCACATGCTGTTCCCTCTGGAACACTGTTCCATTAGTGATCTACTATGGGAAATAATTTTCATTTTGGAGGAATAAACAGATAGTAGCTATGTTACTACTAATTGTGATAATAAAGACTGATTTCTTGAAGTTACAATGGGCTATTATTAAATGCTTTGCTTCCATTATCTTGTTTTTTTCCTCAAAAAATAACCATGAGGTAGCTTATGACTATTCCTATTTTCCAGAAGCATAATCGAGACTTGGAGGAAGATAAGTAATTTGTCAGTCCACAAGTATGAGGTAGTAAAGGCTGGAGTTCTTTCAAGGTCGGCCAAACTCGAGAGCTTAGGCTCTTAAATCCTATGCCAGACAGCAAGTTGCAATTTAAATGTCATCGCCTCTCTGTAACTTTTCCTGATCCTCCCCCGCCCCTGCCATAGGATTAGTCACTCCATCCTCTGAGTGCTCACAGCACTTTGTACAGGCTGGTGCTTATATTATCTTGACATTTCTTTTGTCAATCTCTCACACTCATCTCCTCAAGGAGCAAAGTCCTGGGGGACAGGAGTTGTCATCTGCATCTCTGAGACTCTCCAAGTATTTATCATATTGCCTGAGATGCTGTAAATGCTTCATATATGTTTGTTGAACAAGTTGGGAGAAAATATGAAGATGAAAATGTTAAGAGGAAGAAATAATCCAGGGTAGGGAGACAGATCAGAACAAGACCAGTCCTGGTTTCTACCCCTGATTTCCTGCATAATTTTAAATAAGTACCTTCACCTCCATCCCCCACCTCTATCTTTAAAACGAAACCGTCTGCCTTTCGGGCTTCACAGGTTGGTTAGAAGAAAAGGGAAATTACATACATGAAAATGTTTCAGTAAGTTTGCCTATCTCATTAATTCCTATTTTTTAAAGAAATAGCATTTGAGTTTTTTTTCCCTGACTATAAAAGGAAAGCAAAAATGAAAATACAGAAGTGTATGAATCATGTAAGCAGTAGATACAACATAATTTTAGCTTCAGAACAGAGTCCCTGGACCTAACCTCTGGAAGATCCAGGGCCTTTGGTAAGAAGCCACATTTCTTCCCTACCCTCACCTTTGGGGTCCCTGATAACTCTCTTTTTGTTGTTTTTATATTCCTATAATCTTTCCTTTATATTTAAGTCCAAGAATTTCCTCATGTTATTAAAAATTCATCATAAATCTTTAATGTCTGTACAAATGCATTATTTTATGAACATGGCAAAAATCTAGAAAGTGGGTTCTGATTTTGAAGGATCATTCGACAAATTGATTTCTGAGTCACTTAGAAAGGTCAGTGCCCCAAGAGGCTGCCATGGACCAGAGTCCTGTAGGGAGCCTGTTGCTCTTGTAGCTGTTCTAACAGGGTTTCCCTGTGGGCAGCCCCGTCCCTCAACAGTGAAGGACACTCCTTGAGGGGCTCTCTTTCCAGTCTGGATTCAAGTGTTTGTAGCAGATATATGGCAGCTGGTTTCATCTTGGGGGGGTGGGGGCGAGGGCAGGGCGGGCGGTGGTGGGGCTTTATTCACAGCCCAGCTGTAGCAACAGCTTAATACTTCACAAATCCAGGAGAGGCCCCGAATCAGGGCTATCAAATAGTTTGTAATCCAATTCAAAACACTCATGTCAAAGTAGAGAGAGGACTAATAACGGCTCTTATTTACCGAGGCCCTGCTATGTGGTAAGCCCTGTGCCGTAAACTTCTTTATTCGACCCTCACCATGAGATTGCCAGGTAATGACCATTAGTAGCCCCGTTTTACAGGAAAGGGAACCGAGGAGCAGTACCAGGAAGTGAAGAGACTTTCTGGCTGGGGAATAGGGGCTCCTTGCTCCTTGAGAAAAGGAGGACCAGTCGGTAAAATCTTTTCAAATTATACCTTGTGCTCCAACTCCATTGCCCTTGGAAAGCAGTGTTGGGGTTGAGGGTGCTCAGTCAATCCCCAATGGCAGACATTCTAAAATTTTAAAGTTTCTGAAGTTCTCCAAGGACTAGAAGAAGCTGGCCTGTCTTTCAGTGCCAGGAAACAGTAAACAGAGTGGAGTCTTACCTTTAAGAACACTCTTAGCATTACTTGTTTAAAATCAGATCTGTCCAGCCCCAGTAACAGAAGCCATTTGGAGGTCATTTCATTAGGATGATGACACACTGGTTATGCATTTCCTAGTACTCACTGTACAATTCCCCAACTCTTGTCTCTGTCTCTCCCTCCCTGGATGCTGACCACAGCAGCCCCTGAGTGACCAGCGGAGGCCGCAGCACAGGCATGAGATGCTCCATGACCCGAGCTCACCTCCCTTGCAGACCGCAAGGCTTGTGGCGCTGCACCATGTGGGACACAGTCATGGAAGCAGCCCCCGCAGCATGTTTATTATCTAGGAGACCACTCCCCAGATGGCAAAGGTCTGCTCTATTGGAGAGAAATAGGAGATGTTTTAACAAATTTAGGAATCTCGTATTTCCTCTTCATTCCCATTTCTGAGGCCCATCATGGAACAGAAGGAAGATTTGGAGAATGGAACTAGCTTTTCTATGCCCCAGCTCTAAAACTGTAATTTTTTCTAAAAGATTCTACCACACACGGCTAGTAAAGCATTTGGAAATTTTATTAGAAAAAGAAATCCTTAAGGGAAAGACTGACAAGAATCCCATTTTGCTTTTAAATTCTTATTCTTTTAAAGCTAGACATTAATTTGTACTCCAGTTAGTTTCTTATTTCCATTTATTCACTTCCAGAGCTTGGAAAGTGCCTGGTACATGACATGCCCTGGGTCTATGGGCAGAAACTTCAAAGATAATAGGACACAGTCCCTTTCTTCAGCGATCTTAGTCTACCATATAACATAGACAGGTAAAGAGAAAATTCCATTATGACCTGGTAATGCTGTGAAAAATGGACAAAGAGCAATGAGGTCACTGAAGAAAGATGATCTTGAGGAATGAAAGAAGTTTTCACAGACCAGGAGATGGAGATAAGGCCAGAAACACTGCTCCCTTTTACAATCCCCTAACCCTTCCTCTCCACCTAGTCAAATGTTCCATGCCATTCAGAACTAGACCCAGCTGTATAACGTCTACCTTGGTAATTGATTTCTGCCCATACGTGACATGGGTCCCTTGGAAGTTGAGATAATAATCCATTTTTTGCATATGTATTTTAGGCCAAGTATTCCTTGATATGCAATTACTAAAATGCTTATTAAAGCAAAGCTTCCCCACCTACAGGACATAAGCAACACCCACAATACCATTTCAAGCAGCAACCAGGCTAGCCCAAGCTGATGATACCGCCTTTTGATTACCAGCAGGAATTTCAGGTCTCTTATATAATGTTTATTGTGCTTATTAACCCTCTAACATACACACACATTTACTCTCTCTTGGGAATCTTCTCAAATTAATTTTATCTGAGGGAAACAATTTTCTAGACACATAGAGTGGTATGCTTAAGATGTTGGCTTCATACTCTGTAGACCCGGGTGTGGACTCCACCTTCCTTCTTCCCAGCTGTGTGATGTTGAGCAAGGGTTTAAGCCCTCTGATCGCTGTTTCCTCTTTAAGATGGGAATCATAATTTTTGTCAGCTTCAAAAATGAAATATGATGATACCCTCAAAGCACCATCTCCATCACACAGCAAGCACTCTAGAAACATTAACTGTTATTATGACCAAAATATGCATCCTCTGAAGAGAATGAATACATCCTTTCTCCATTCCTCTTCTGTTTGGTCCAGTTATTCAATAATGATTCTCTCTCCTCCTTTACTGTCCTAGTCTAATCTTGTCACAAGGGTAATAATGGTAACACTTGCATGTTAAGGAAAAGAATAATGGTTTATATGTAAATAAAATAGAGAGCAGAAATCTGTCTTCCTTCTGTATGTATTCACTGATATCATTCTGTATACCAGGTACTCGGTGTTTCCTGTGGATGCAGAAGATGCAGAAGTAATGAAGACAGATTGCTCTGCAGTGCCAGGAAGAATATTGTCACAACAGTATCATGAGTACATGAAGGAGCTTCAGGCTGAAGAGAGCAAGGAGGAATGCGGTCAGGATGTGCATCCTAAGCCAAGACATAGAGGAGAAAGAGGAGTTTGTGAAGTGGAAGATCGTGGAAGGAAAAGTAAGAGGAGTATGTTCTAGACAGAGGGAAAGGCATACAGGAGGATACAGAGGAGAAACAGAGCAGCTCCGTTGAGTTGGTATAACAGTAGGAAGTAGAGAGTACTGGGGAGAAAGGCAGGCCCATAATGTGTGCTCTGAAAGCCAGGGTGAGCAGCCGGACCTTCATCCTCAGCCACTGTGGGGCTATTGATGTTTCTAACCCAGAAAGACCACATTGGCGAGAGTGTGAAGAATACAAGAGTGGAGGGACAAGAGTGGAGGCAGTGTGTCTTATTAGAAGATGTAGCAATTGTAAAATAAGAGATAGTTCATGACTAGACCCAGGTTAATGGCATTGGTGGTAGAGAGAATCATTTGCATTTGAGAGGTAGCAGGCCTTAAATGACCAGAACCTGGAATGACATGGATGTGAAGGGAGAAGGAGACTCTCTCCCTCCAAAACCCTTTAGAATCTCCACATCTCCACTCTACCTTTGTCTCTTCTGTTAAACTGGCTATTTCACAAGGACCAACAGTCAAGGAAGCAAAAAATACTTGCTCTGATTTTATAGGTTTTATGGTTCAATTACCAGAATGGAAGAGCTTGGTCCTAAAGATATTATAGTCATCCTAAAACCACCAAAAATTCTGTACCATTTTATAGGTTTCTGAAAGTTGCCACATAGGTCATCTCATCAGATCCCAAGGTCAAGGGCAGGGCAGCAGCTGGGTGGAAGGTGCTCGTGCTCATTATTACCTTTAAAATATTTGGTGCCTAAAGAACAACTTAAGGTATTAATAGCGTAGGAGTGCATAATATGCTGTTTAAGAGCAGGGACTCTAGAAACTGCTTCCTGGGTTCAGAACCTAGTTATTCCTCTAACAAGCTGTGTGATTATAGGAAAGTTATATAACTTTTCTGTGCTTCAGTTAACTCATATAAATATGAGTCCCTGATGCAGGTTAAGTCTCTGTATGGAACACAGAATGTTTGTTCAATAAATGATAGCTTTACTATCAGTACTGTTTTCTGACAAGGCATTGGGTCACTGAGTGGAGGGCAAGAGTCAGCCAACCACTTCTGGCCCTAGGAACCCCACATCTCCATGCCTCAGCTGTCCTCAGCCCTGCTCTCCCCAGAACAGAGTGGGGCAGAGTTGGTGCTATCTGGCCGCAGCCCCCCGCACAGGGCCTGTGGGCTGGAGTCTGTGGGCTCATGGTGTGGCAGAGAGTGCTCGGGTAAGTGGCGTCTTCACTCCTATTAGGAGAAGAAGCAGGAGAAAATGGGGTGACTTCCTTTTTTTTCCCTTTTTGAACAAACTGCCCTGAGTTTCTTGAGCTGGCATGATGCCACCTGCATTTACTTTTATTTAATCACTCAGTAGATGCTTTTGTGAAACCAGGGTAATTAGGCCCAAAATATATCACCCAGAGTCTCATTTTAATTAGCCAAAATAAAAGCTAGATTCCCATTTCAACAAAATTACCAGGTTGTTTCCCTTCTAAGAACTTCTGGCTGGCAGTGTATAAGTTTCCCTGGTTGAGTCTCCCTGTGAGGTTGTCCATCCTTAGCACTAGGGAGGCCGGAGGCAGGGGGCAGCCTTCTCTGGAGCAGTTGGCAGCAGGACGCATTGGCCAGGGAAGGGTCCCTGAGACACGTCCCTCACCTGTACAAACAAGGTCTCACACTGCTCAGAGACCTATGGGATAGCACAAGGTACACACGCTCTGGGGCAGGCTTCCTGGGTTCACATCCCTCCTTATTACTAACTGTGACTTTGGCCACTGTGATTTCATCCTCTGATGCTCAGTCAGGCTATTCTCCTGAACAGTGGGGGGTAATGAAGATTACCTATGAGGACTCAATGGTGTGCTCCATCACACAGTACGGATTGTCAATCAAGTTTCTTTCATATTCTAACATCTCTGAAAGTTACAATTTATGCAATAATAAACCATTGTCACAGTTTAATTGGTACGATGTTCTCTTTCTTATGGCACATATAATCATGAAGCATCTTACGTTTGATAAAAATATGACATGTGGCACATAGAAATCATTCCCTTAAAAAATGTAAACTCTCAGATTATTGTTTTTTTTCCCATTATTCTTCTGCTTTTATACCATAGTCCTCTTAAAGGAACCAAAAACATGTGGAAGAGAATATTGATTTTAAATGAGTTTTTGAACAGGGCCAGAAAAACACCAATGATCTCAATCAATAAATAATATTTGCAAGTATCTTGCATACGACTCTATTCTCTAATCTTATGCTTATGACAGACATCACTAGTCAATTCAGCACTTCTTGCTGCTGAGCCAAGTTGCAGCCTCTGTCTCTTTCTCAACACAGTACTGGGCAACCATTAGTCAGCCACCAGAGTTAGCAGGAAGAGAAATCTATCTTCTGTCCCTGACTCAGAAGCATGGGAGGTAGGGAAAGAGGATAGGCACTGGCCAAATCAGGAAACTTAGACATATGAAAAAGATCTCAAAAATGGTAAGAGTTCATCACACAGAAGAAACCAAGGTCTAGAAAGGTAGAAGTCCTCAGTCACAGAGCCAACTCTCTGCAGAACAAGGGCAAAACTTTCTCCTGGTCTCCCTTATCTGAAATGTCTTTTCTACCAAACAATGCTGCCTTTCTCAGCAACCAAGTCAAACTCCTTGGTGACCTAAGTGAACAAACATATATATGATAGATCAGATTCTGGAAAGTGAGGGAGAAAAGGCAGCAGTCATGTAAAAGTTTCTTTGCTTTTTGTTTTCATAAAGTTTCCTTTTGCTCATTTGTTGCCACCAATACTTCACTGTTCAGGCAGGCAATCTACAGAAAAAAGCAGGAGTGGTTATTTCCAGCAAACTATAATTACAATGCATTGTGTGCAAGAGGTGGTCCATCCTAGCCCTACGGTTCCTATAATTTTAATAGCTTACATTTTTTATCACAATGTTCCTACTCCAAAAATAATGTCACTATTTAATCCTACATAATGACATGAAAGCAACCAACTACCCCATACCTGATGGAAACCTTCTTGGGAATTCAGAAGCACTAGACAGGTCTGGTGTTTGCTGTAAATACTGATTGTTTAATATTCCCAAGCAATGGAAACTAACCAATAAAATCCTATCTGGAAAATTGAAAGTGATGGTTGGAATGGGGTTATATCCTCCTTGTCAAATTTCAATTTGAAATTAAATTGGGGCCTTCAACGCTGAGACAGAGACCCCTGACCTCTGAGTAATTACTTTCCAACATCATCCTCTTTAATTTTGAAGAGATATTTCTATTCTTAGAATTGCTGGAAAGGCCCATTTTATGAAAATGAAGCTATATGTTATTTCTTCCCTCAAGTTCAGGCACATTCTTGCTCTTAGCAAGGTATGCTTACTACGAGCTTCTAGGACAACCCACTCAGCACTTTCATCGCTGTAATTACACGAGCAAACTCAAGAGTCATTGAGACTAATGACACAGCTTGCCACTTAGAACCTCTGCAAGACTCCTGGAATCAGCCCAGGGAGCAGGGAAAGTATGAACAGGCAATTTCTCACACAGCTCCCACACTGAGATGTGGGTTCCTGATATTTAGAAAACAAAACATTCATTGAAGAAGGAAAAGCAATCCAAAATGATAGAAAAGCATATACAAATATGTGAAGGTATGAAATAACACAGCATTCTTAGTATTATTTCAGTCATTCATTGCTCAACAAACATTTATTTAGCACCCACGGTATGCCAGGTTCACTGCTGGAAGGTGACAATAAGAGAATGAGTAAAACATGGTCCCTGCCTTCAAAGGGATCCACAGAATATAGGAGAGCTGGAGCACAAAAACAGAAAATCACCTTAGCATACTAAGTACAATGAGCCTGAGAACTGAGCATATACAGGGGCTCTGAGAGGGATGGGAGAAGGAAGCAAGGGTAGGACTCAGGCCAGATGTGCTGAAAACAGCAGGACTTAGCGGGTGATTAGATGTGCCAGGCAGCTGACAGAGAGTGGCATCCAGAAGGTCGCCTGGTAAACCGCAGGGGCTCCAGAAGGTCAGCATGGTCAACTGGGATGGTGAACGCAGGGTGAATGTGGAGCAGACTCCAAGAGGCTGATGATGAGTTGGGTTTGGGACACAGTACATTTACTGTACTTGAGGGACATCCCATTGAAAGGAATGATGGTTTCCTTTAGGGCACAGACCATGCCTAACTCATTTCTGAATCTTTGTGCTGAGTATATAGGAGAGAGGTTCTCGTAAAACACTGAATGAATAAATTAGTGAATATTATGTCCAAGAAACACATGCACAAATGCTTTTTATGTATTATTTCATTTAATTCTCACAGCAAGTCTGTGAGAAAGGTCTATTATTACCCCATTTTACAGACAGGTCTAAGCCTCAAAATTCGTATGGTATAAGAAAGGAGCTATGTATGGCAAGCCATAGATAAAAATGACTCAAAAAATGAGGAAGGCCACATGGAAAGATGCTCAACAACGTTAGTCCTCAGGGAAATGCAAATTAAAGCCACAGTGAGTTATCACCAGAATGGTTATAAATTCATTAGAACTATAATCTGAAGGACTGAAAATACTAAGTACTGGTGATAATATAGGTAACTAGAGCCCTCAAACATTGCTGGTAGGAATGTAAAATGGCATAGCCACTGTGGAAAACAGCTTGCAATTTCTCATAAAATTAGACATATACTTCCCATATGCCCCAACAATTCCACTCCTAGATTTCTACCCAAGAGAAGTTAAAATACATTCACATAAAATTTGTGTTTAAATGTTCATAGCAGCATAATTCATGAAAGCCAGAGTTGGAAACAATTCAAATATCTATCAACTACAGAATGGATAAACAAAATGTGGTATATTCGTACGCTGTAAACCTGTTCAACAATAAAAAGGAATTAAATACTGGTACATCCTAAAATATGGATGAACCTCAAAAACATTATGCTAAGGAAAGAAGCCAGACACAAAAGACCTCAAATTGTATGATTTTACTTATGTGAAATTTCAAGAAAAGGCAAACCTATAGGGACTGAGACTCATGGTTGCTTGGGGCTGGGGGCAAGGGTGGCAAGGAGACTGACTGCGATTGGAACTTTGGGGATGAAGTGTCCTCACCTCAGTTGCGGTGATGGTCACACAACCATATACACTTATGGAAATTCATCAAAGAATATGTAGTACAGTGGTTAAATTTTGAAGTTTGTCATTCTACTTCAATGAAACTGTTTTAAAAAAAAAAAGGAAGAAAGATGTGATTTAGAAGAGGCAGAGAGGTCCCAACCAGGTGGGTGAGATTCAGGCCGCTTCCTGAGGGAGTACATTTGTGTGGGGCCTTGAAGACTAGGTAGGATTTCTACAGATTGAAGCGGCACAAAAAGGGCTCCCACACAAAGCAGCATGAGAGTGAGAAAGGGCTGGGCACGTTTAGTCATCGTCTAGACAGCCATTTTGGCTAGAGATTTGGATGTAGAAAAGTAGAAGAAAAAGCTGAACATTTCTTCAGGTTATCAACTAAAAGGTTCAGAGAATGAACTACACAACGAAGGACCAAAGTACATACACTTACCTTTGTCAATAATGCAAAGGCCCAAACAGACACACTGTAGCAGATAGAAGGGAAAATAATAATAGATGTCAGTCATTTGGTGCTTTCTGTGATCCAGACACTGTTGGAAAGAATCACACTGTTCTAAAGGAGAGACAGAGTCAAGAGCTTGATATATATGGAGTAAGCATAATGGATTGATGATCATTATTTAAGTCTGGCTCCAAAGAGAGGGAATAAAGATTAGGGGAGTTATAAAATGTTTATCTAAGGCATGTTATAGAAACTATAGATATGGAAGCTTGTAGCTGACTAAGAAATGGTGACACTTCTAAGGTAGAACGACGGTGAGACAAACAACTGAGACCAATTTATTGGCTCTCTGCCCCAGGAAGGCAGGAGTACTTGGCACTGCTAGCACTTTCTATGGATGTCACCACTTCTTTAAATTAACATGATATACTTTAAGTAAACCTGTGTTGACACAAGTAGGGAGAAAAACGGATATAAAGAAGATGGTTACATTTGGCTGCTTCTCGGGATCAAATCCTCGCCCAGCTACTGTTAGAATAACACTTAGCACCTTATGCTCTGTATCCGTGAAGCAGGACTGTAGCGTTTTAATAATCAACATCCCCAAATCTGGCTCACACTGTATCATTTTAAAGCACAGATTTCAAACTGGCTTTCTGAAAGGTGAGTCCAGTTGTTCTGAGATCATATAGTGTTTATAAATATATCTATTTTTAATTAGTTGCCAACATTTAAATACCAGGAAATTTCACAGGGGATTTTCAGCTTCTCTTGAGAAGCTTGGATTTCTGACAGTTGTATGGCTCAATCCCACATGGTGTCAATCAATCATAGCTGAATAGCACTTGTCTTCATTAAACATTAGAGTCCCTGCCTCATATACTTCACTCATTCGTTCACTCAGTAAGTATTCATCAAGTACCTTCTAGATGCCAGACACTGTTGTAAGACCTGGAGATACAAATGAACAAAATAGACAAAAATCTTTACATTCTGGAGCTCATATTCTCACAAGGAGAGTCAGACAATAAACAAATAAATAAAGGGATATTGTATATCTCAGGTGATGATATGTACCAAGAAACATAAAGTAAGGTGTAAAGATCAAAAGAGGATGGAAAGTACCGGGTATTGTAGACAGGGTAGTCAGGACAGAGAAGCCTCTCTGATTAGGTGATAACCGAGATCTGATTAGCATGAGGGAACAAACCCTCAGAACTGAGGGAGAGATAGGCCAAGCCAAAAAATAGCAAATGGAATCACATTTTATTTGTGGGAGGAATATATAAAGGAATGATCAAGAGGCAGAGGGTATTTCACGCCCTAGCAATGGTTGTGATTTTATTCTGAGTGAGATGGGGAACCACTACAAGTTGGAGCAGAGAAAGGACATGGTTGGACATACTCACGTACTTTGATGACTGGCTCCTGTATGTACTATTTCTGTCTGTTGGTTTAAGGCAAGATGTGCAAAGAATGAAGGGTTAGAGATGGGCTTTGTGTCTGGAAAGGGACTATTGGCAGAAATCTGCTGATCTTCAGAATATAGTGTTTGTGCCGAAGAACAACCCAAAGCTTAGAGGTGACTTAAATTAACTCATATCTAAGGATAGAGTTCACATGAAGCCACTTAGAAAACCATGTTCACAAGACCCTGGACGGGGTACCTCCAGAAGAAAAGGCTCTTGGTAGACATGAATGTGGGGCACCCAGCCTGGCCCAAAGCCTCTCTTACTTCTCCATCTTTACCAGTGACATTCCATCTGCGCTGCTGCATTCAATCTGGTGGACAAGTCCTGAGTCTTGTTTTATTTCAGTGACTTAACTCTTACATTCTTTCAATTTAGACAGGAAGATCTAACCCTTGCACTCGGCAAACAAAGCAACAATTGGCACAGGATGTTCAATGTGACCTGGTGTTCCAGGAAATCCATTCCTTGATCCTGAACATTGTGAAACATTTGACAAGAGAAAGAGATCTACTCACAATCAGAACGTGATCCCGCCCCATGGTGATGACAGTCCGGTTCACCGTGCGAAGCAGCTGGACCATGATTTCTTGGATGTGGTGGTAGGTGAAGGCCTGTAACATAGTCAGAGACATGGGTGTGATGCTCAGGACATTGTATTTGCACACCTCTTCCAGAAGACATAGAGCAGTGGTCAGACATGGTGATCACCGAGGCCACCACAACCCAATACCGGCACCACCACCATCATTGCTATGTCACCACCTGGCACTGGGCACTGGGGATTCTACTAACCACCTTAAATATGAGTTAGTGATTAGAGCTTAAGCTCTGGAATCAGCAACTTCTGGTTTAGAATACTAACTCTGTCAAGAATTACTGTGTTACATTGGCTGAGTTACTTAATTTCTCTGAACCTTGGTTTCTTCATTGGTGTAATAGTCGGGATCTAACCTGGAGTAAGGAGATGATTTAATGCAGGAAACTGTTTACACAGGTGATGAAGAAGCTAAGACACAAATCTAGGGATTAGCAACAACAGAAAGCCACTGTAGGGATAAATAGTGGAGGCAGTGCTTCTGGAGCCCAAGACTGGAGTTAACGTGTAAACACTGTAACCCTGGGAGAGCTTATGCAGTAGAAGCTGCATTATCCACCTAGGGGGAAATCCATGGTGAACCAGGTTGTAACATTTATAGGGTTCTGCTTACTTTGAATACAAGTCCCTGACACTTGGGTAGAACTTGCAGATGCTTTTTGAGCATTTGCTGTGGTGGGCAAGGGTTTTGTGCATACTCAGACTCTGATTCATTACATCCTCAGATCCGTTTATGGGCATAGCCTTAAAGTTCAGAGTTTCATCCTTAACACACCTGGCAGAGTGATCATAACCAAATAAAAAGGCCCTGAGATTTTAAGTTCAGCAGCTCTGGGTCTGAGTTGCAACTCTGCCATTGCCAGTAGTATGACCTAACTTAACACTTAACCTCTCTGAGCCACAACTTCCTCATCTATAAACTGTGGAAGGTCCTCTGATCAGTCTTGCAAGATCATATAAACATAAAAGTGACACATGCAATTCTGGAAAAGTATGCTTGCCTAATTCCAAGCAGGAGATTCTGTAGGACTGACAAGAACCCTGGACATCAGTAATTTCTGAATTCATGTGGGTTATTCTGATGGCTGAGAACCAAGACACAACCCCTGTGAAGCTCTGGAGATGGAGGCTTGCATTTGGGAACATCCTGTGTCTCTAGGACCTAGCCAGAACTTGACATAACAAAAGGGCTAAATAAATGGTAGCTGAAAAAGCAGATGACCACTCACAGTCATTCATAAGCACCTTATTAACCCTCGCTGCATTCAACTTAACCACGGTGTGTCTCAATGTAACCAATGAAAGGAAAATAGACTGGTAGTTAGAGAAGAGCAAGAAAAAGAAAGATGTACTTATTAAAAAACATTCTCTCCCAACGTGCTTTCAGTGATTACTGGCATCCAAAGATGAATAACCCAAAGCTTGCTTTCTCTCTCTGCCCCACATACACTTCTGTACTTTGACTAATCCCCAATTCTCCAGCCCTGTGGTGCTCACCAGCTGAACTTTGATCAGAACATGTATTTCTTTAAAAATAAATTCTCACACTCCATTTAGTCCAGCCAGACCTCAGTCTGCTGCTAGACTTGAGCTCCTCCACCATCCAGCCTTTTCCACACACTGGCATTTTCCTCCTGATGCTCAGGGCTGGGGGAGAAAACGTCTCTCTTTATTTCTTAGCTGCAGTGAACTTCTCTTCTGACTTTCTTTACCTTTATTTCTTCAAGCCTCTTTACTGACTTACAGTCCCCTACTTCTTGCATTATATGAACGTGATACTTATGGTTACAAACAATAGTTAACATATGCAAGTACTTACTAAATGCCTGGCACCCTGCCAAATGCTTTACCTCGTATCACAACAAGATGGGTAACATTATGATATCCATTGTTCGCATGAGGAAACTGAAGCCCAGAGAGGTTCAGTAACTTGTCTGGGGTCACCCAGACAGGAAGTCAAGGATGAAGGATTCAAACCCAGCAATTTGGCTCTAGAACCTGCTTCTCACCCAGATTTACCTAGGCAGACTGAAAGACAAACACACATCTCTGGTTTCTACTTTGGGGCCTCCTCAGCTTCTTTTCATCTATGAAGAGGGACAGACCCTTCCTTCAGGGGAATCAACATCTAAATGCCTTGAGTGACTTCTGATCTTTCCCTTTTAGAAAATCTTCAGTGTTGTGTATTCTTCACTCCCTTATCTTCTTTGCATTCCTTTATAATTTCATCAAGCTAAACCCACTGCAAATTTATATAATGGCTTCGTTTGATATTTTTTCCAGGATTACATCTCTTCCTTTACCAGTAGAGATAATAAAGCCCTTTTTCTCTTGACCTCCTGCTCCCTGCTTCTTTTAAATAGCCATTTCGTCTTAGTCCAAAGAGCAGCAATGAGACTGTTCAGGAAATTTGGTATTTAAAAGTGGAAAACTGTCAGTGAAACTCCCAGTATGAGAGGCTGTATAACAGGGTGTTTTGGGATCAGACAGACTTGAGTTTGAATCTCAGTTCTGCTAATTTGACCTGGATGACCTTGGACAAACTACCTTTCCTCTTGAGTTTCAGTTTCTTTATCTATAAAAGGTGGCAAACAACAGAAACTTCAAAGTACTGGTTTGATGAATAAATAAAGTAAGGCTGGTAAAGCCCTTGACACTAAGGGTTGGCACACAGTAAGCCTTCAGTAAGTGATGCCTGGAATTCACATTCCCCTAGGTCTGCGTCGCATTCCAGCTGGGCTTGCAGATTCCCAGCACGTAGCAGGAAGTTCAGTACAAGGCAATGCATAAACTAAACTCTGGATGGTATTGAAATGTCACCCAAAGAATGTACAGCATATATGCAAATGGAAAACTTTCAAGATGATAAACCTGTGCTAAGCAATAAAAATGCAGCCACAAATCACCTACTGTTAATTGCTCCAGTGCCAGGCAAGTGGAGGGAATCTCTAGGAAAGGGTCTTCCAGGCTCGAAGTAAATGGTGGCTTACAATTGAAAAGACAAAGTCAGTCTTCCCATTATGTCCCTGGCAAAGAAATTAATCTATCCAACCTAAACACACTGCAAATCCTAGTGATTTTTTTTCTTTTAATAATTATAGGCTGTGCTATCTGGATGGAACTTGGAGTCTTTTCTTTAAATGAAATCTTATGTATAAGCCTAATACATAGCATAGTAGTAGGTGAGCTGGAAGGGGATAGCGGTGGCAACCCCTGTTTTCTTGCCTCATCCTAGGCCCTGTGCCAGCCCTAGGACTTGTAGAATGCAATTAAAAACTACTGATCTCCCACAGTGTTTCCAGAATAATAAAAGAGCATATTATATATGAGATGATTTTAAGTAAATAATACACAGACATGGCATTTCATAACATTAGATCAAATTATGTGAAATACATCCCCTTATTTTTCTTTCAACCCTTGTAATGATACCAAGTAGAAGAATATATGTCTAAAACACCTCTCTACTTCATGGGAAACTCCTCCTTTTTCAACAAAGAGGGAAGTCCTCAGGTTAGACCAGACAATATACAACAACACATAGTTAGAACTTAATAACACTGTTTTATTTTTTATAATTTATTTTGGTATCATTAATCTACAACTACATGTGCAATATTATGGTTATTAAACTACCCCCTTCATCAGGTCCCCGCCACCAACCCCATTACAGTCACAGTCCATCAGCGTAGTCAGATGCTATAGAATCGCTACTTGTCTTCTCTGAGTTGTACAGCCCTCCCCATGCCCCCCAACATTACATCTGCTAATCATAATGCCCCTTTTCCCCCTTATCCCTCCCTTCCCACCCATTTTCCCCAGTCCCTTTTCCTTTGGTAACTATTAGTCCGTTCTTGGGTTCTGTGAGTCTGCTGCTGTTTTGTTCCTTCAGTTTTTTCTCTGTTCTTATACTCCACATATGAGTGAAATCATTTGATACTTGTCTTTTTTGGCTTGGCTTATTTCACTGAGCATAATACCCTCTAGCTCCATCCATGTTGTTGCAAATGGTAGGATTTTTCTTCTTATGGCTGAATAATATTCCATTGTGTATATTTACCACATCTTCTTTATCCATTCATCTACTGATGGACACTTAGGTTGCTTCCATTTCTTGGCTATTGTAAATAGTGCTGCGATAAACATAGGGGGTGCATCTGTCTTTTTCAAACTGGGCTGCTGCATTCTTAGGGTAAATTCCTAGGAGTGGAATTCCTGGGTCAAATGGTATTTCTATTTTGAGTTTTTTGAGGAACCTCCATACTGCTTTCCACAATGGTTGAACTAATTTGCAGTCCCACCAGCAGTGTAGGAGGGTTCCCTTTTCTCCACATCCTCGCCAACATTTGTTGTTGTTTGTGTTTTGGATGTTGGCCATCCTCACTGGTGTGAGATGATATCTCATTGTGGTTTTAATCTGCATTTCTCTGATGATTAGCGATGTGGAGCATCTTTTCATGTGCCTGTTGGCCATCTGAGTTTCCTCTTTGGAGAAGTGCCTATTCATGTCCTCTGCCCATTTCTAAATTGGATTATTTGCTTTTTGTTTGTTGAGGTGCGTGAGTTCTTACACTGTTTTATTTTTATTGTGATTATTTTTAAAGTTCTATTTATGGCTAGTGTTTAGGAAAAAGATCCTTTGAAATAAAGCAAAGTAAGAATGCATAATTTTTCATTAGAGCGTTTCTGATAAGTAGGGTGGGGAAAATTTAACTCTGTCTGATTAACCATCCACAACTGATCAGAAACCAGAAATATTATAGGTAGACATTAATTTATAGAAAAATGATGAAGGGTGTTTTCCTGCTGGCTTGCTAATGGCTATAATTCTATTATCTGTAGAAAGTTTGTCTTATATCATAAGGACAATTTTCCATAGGCACATCTTCTCCCACAAAAAAATCAAGAGTCCTGAATACTTTTGAACCAGCTCTTTCATTGTTCAGCTTGTTCCCTGGTTTACTAAACAGGATGTTGACAGGTGACATGTGCTCACTGTCTAATTGTATAAGATATTTTTAACCATTTGAGAATTCAGTTTATACAAGTGATGTTAACTACTTTTTATCAAAGTTACAAATGTATATAGTTTAAAAACATTCTCCAAGGTTCATAAAGGAACAGAAAAACAACAGCAAAATAGTGGTCCCTCATGTTTCCCTCTCCATCTTTCAGCTGAAGTAGTTGTTGTTTCGGAATTTTTGATCATGTTGCCAATAATATGCTTGCATTATTCCTTTTTTAAGCAAATGGCTTCTCTTTCTGCTACTATCTATCAACTCTCCACCTAAAAAAGACAAGGACTTCACTCTTATTCCTGGTGCCCTGGCCCATTAGACACCTGCGTCCTTCCCCTGTCTCCTGTTTCCCATACAGGTATAGTTTAATTTTAGTTTGATCAATATTTAGTGTTTAAGATATTTTATAAACTATGATGAATTCCCATTTCTTGTACAACTTTTATGCCCTGAGAAAAGTAAGTTTGGGGAAAAAAATCAGAGGTTCCTTGTAGTTCTCTGAATGTGTGTTGCTTACACTGTTTTCCCTGACTCATGATTGGCTCTTCTCCTATTTTCCCCAATCCTCTCTGCCTATTTTAAAAAGCTTGCTTTGTCTCATAGAGTTTCTGTTTCCTCCAAGTTACCTCTCTTCTGTTTGCTTATTTAGCACTCTTCTTTCACATTAGGGTTTTCCCATGTTCTGCGTAATCATCTCTCTGCAGTGTTTGTTCATGTTTCAGTGGGAGTGACTCAAAATCTGAACATGTGAGGGAGCTTGTGGTCTGGGAGCTTCGCTGCAGGGTGATCTGATCTGGTTGGGACCGTTGGTTGGAGAGACTCAAATATACATGTATTCAAGTCTTCCTTCATGGGCTTCCTTCAGGTCGGATTCCACAGACAAGAATCCCCTGGTCTCTTATCTGAAGGTTATGCTGGCTGCCAGCATTCCAGGAGCTGAGTGGGAGGAAAGTGCTAGAGGCTTCAGCTTGCAGGATGCCTACTTTGACTGAAACCTTGTTTTGAGTGTAGTATCACTGCCTTCGATTTTGCCTGGTTATCCCCTAGTCCAGATGCCCTTGGTTTTATTCTCATAGAATAGACCACCAGTGATCCAGCTGCACGGAGTCAGTTTCCTACACAGATCTGTAACTGATTCTCCTTGTTAGAGCTCCTCTTCTTCATTCCTTCTCCAGACGCAGCTGGTACGACCATTTCATAAAAGTTCGAGAGAATCTTTGCTTTAGATCAGGTGAATTCTCAGCTTTCTCTGCTACTAGCTTATGAATCGCTCTTCTTAGGTCTGCTAAGTCATTTATTACTTTTCTGATTAATATCTACCTTCCTTTTAAAAAATCCCTGTAATTGTTTCTCAGAAGACTTTCAAGAGGAATCAAAATATTTATCTATCCTCTTCACAGGGATTTCTACCCTAAATTTTCATGTTTATATGCTTATAAGTGAGCTGATTTAATTAGAAATATTACAAGTACATGTGATAATGTTAAATAACAAAAAATGTGATAATGTCTGAGGTTTCAAAAAGAGTTCTAGCATAACCCCTAATTTTACAGAATGAAAAAAATTCAGCTTTGAGAAGGAGGCTTGCACAGAGTCGTATGGCCAGTGACAAGTAAACTCATTAGAGTTAGAATGAAAAGCCAGTTCTGCTGAGTAATTCCTGGTCA
Organism: Smutsia gigantea; assembly: GCA_032199065.1. NCBI lineage: Eukaryota > Metazoa > Chordata > Mammalia > Pholidota > Manidae > Smutsia > Smutsia gigantea. The sequence continues at coordinate 125,013 of JAVSCE010010979.1, forward strand.
ACTGTTCCGTCTACTCCAGCACACAGGCAGTGTTGGTCCTTGTGTTCATGCCAAGGATGATCCCCGTTCCTCTCCCTGCTTCATCTTTAGGTCTCCTAGTACTAAGATGAAGATTGCAAAGTCACAGCTACAGAGTAAAATCCAAAGACCTTTATTTTTTTAATCAAAGAGAAGTAATGCATTGTCCTAACCATGAAAACAGCTGCGATCTATGGCCACTACTATTTTTCTCTGCTCTGTGTTCCTATATAAGAGTTCTTTTCAACTTCTTGCATATCTTGAGGAAACCACAAACACTCACATAGAAAGAAAATATCCTGACTTTCAAAAGAGAGTAACAGGTATCATCGAAAGCAGTCACCATCTCTCTTTCTTTGACCCCTCAAGGTAATGCGATTTTTGCATGAGTTTTAGGTTTAGGGTATTGTCTGCCTTCTTTTCTCCTGTCTGAACTGGTTTCTATCCTGAAAGACCTGATTTCACTGCACAACACATCACTGTATGAAGGAAGCAACACAGGGAGCTGGGGACTCAGAGAAGTGGGAGTCGGGTCAGCCAAGCTGGGTGGCAGCTTTGCTGTACCTGATCGTCTCTGACTCTCCTAACCCACTGGGTGACCCCTATTTCCCAGGCAGCGCATGGGCAATGCCTTCATGTGATCATGAGTATCTGCACATGGATTAGCCTTCTGAGGAAGGGGAGAGTTTGAGTGGCAGAAGGATATAATAAAAAGGAAAATAAGATGTCGGTTCTCATTCTGACACTGCTATTACCTAACAAGTCTAAGGTCATACCACATGCCAGGCACTGTGTATATAGATAGACTCAGGTGATTGTTGCAAAAGCCCATGGAGTCCCAGATGTGAAATATGAGGATCAGAGAGGTTTAGTAACTTGCCCAGGAATGGTCCACTTACAGGTGGCCAAGCATGAACCCAAGCTCGGTTCTGTCTATTCTGTGCTCCTCCATGATACAAAGTGTGGTGGAGGGACCAGAAGCGGGGAGGTGCTTTAGGCTTTCTGCATCCTCTCCGGTGAAGTTTTTCAGGACAGTTGACATTTAAATGCCATGGGTCTGAATTGCGTGGGTCCCGTTTGTATGCTGATTGCTTTTAATAAATACAATGGAAGAATTTTTGGAGATTTATGACAATTTGAAAAACATCTTCTTTTCCCTAGTTTGGTTTATTGTAAGAATACAGTATGTAATGCATTTAACATACAAAATATGTGTTAATCAACTACTTATGTTATTGGGTAAGGCTTCCAATAAACAGTGGGCATTTAGTAGCTAATTTTGGGGGGAGTCAAAGTCGTATGAGGATTTTCAACTAGATGGGGGCTTGGTCTGCCTAACCTTCATGCTATTCAAGGGTCAACTGTATTAGGAAAATACAGAATCTCTCCTTGCGCAGAAATGATGGAGGTACCACTAGCTATGCTCCTTCCCTTTGTGGACCAATCTTACAGCTCTGAGCATTAATTGCTTCACCTGTATACTGGGCATAATGGCACCCACAATGTAAGAATTATTTGGAGAACCTCTAGCTAGTTTCAATATTGATACCAAATACTTTTTGAGCTTTTACTATATGTTATGTACCCTTGTACGTACTTTGCTTACATTAGTGTAAGGAGTCCTTTGAAATGAGGGAAATACTTTTATCTTCTCAGGTTAACACATGAGGCAAATGAGGCTCTGGCCATGGCCACACACCATGTACAGCAGATCCCGGTTCTAAGCCAGCCTCTATGACTCCAGATCCATGCTTATAACTGCCAGTGGCTCCATCTTTTAGGATCACAGAAATGAGTGGATGTAGCAGCAGTTTGTAGATGATAAATGATTTTGAAAATTTGCCCAAAGTAAACAATAAGGCAAACATTTGTGTGCACAGCTGTTTATAGCATATTGTATTGTTTTTAATATCCAAATGTAGCAGGCAAGATAAATGTCTGCAAATCAGGGATCCTATTATATAAATGACAACTTATTCATACAAAGGAGTAGGAGAAGGTAAATAAGTCGATCTGGAATGATATCCTTAATGCCATTTACTGAATACTTAATTCAGTAAAAAGAGACCATGGAGCACCACAAATGATATAAGCCTATTTATGCTTTTGAAAAATATTTTTCTATGTCTAAAAAGTCTAGAAAAATGTATGGCATACCATTAACAATGGTAACCCTCAGTGGGGAGAAGAGGAAGAGATGCGACGATAAAGGGATAGTTTTACTAGCTATGGTTTGTTAGAAATTTTTACAATGATCATATATGATAAAGAAAATAGAACTATTTCCCAACTGGAAAAAAATGAAAGTCATTCCACACTCCCAAGGAATCCTGTTCACGGGGGACTGAGTGGATACATCGCAGGGACTGCAGCGCGTCAGGCAGCCCTGTGTTGAGGCGTGAGGGTGCCTCCCTAACCTGAGCCTTCCCACCCCATGCTGGTGCTGTCATGGGACCTTGGTGCTCACAGCTGGAGCGGTATTGTCCACATTTCTGAGCTGACAAAAAAGCACTATAAAGTAATGTGGATTAACACTTTCAAACGGCACAACCACAGAATATTTTATTCCACTTATCAAATGCTTTCAACTTCCATTTTACTCAAAGCAAACAGGGAAAAACATAACAAAACCATTGCCTCCAACAGAAAAATCCCATTGTACTTAGAGGGAAACATTGCTTTTATTTGTATCCTGTAAGCTGTTTGGTTGGGGGCTTTTATTAAAATGCACTGGAACTTTCAACCTACATCCTAGAACAGAAAAAATGAAACATCTCAAAGTCTGTAAGTCTAACTTCTTAATGCTCATAAATGGAAACTGGTTGGAGCCACTTACAAGGATGTACCTCAGAAATGCTCTACTTCTATGTTTTGCGCTTCAAAACAGGAGTTGTCTGTGGAATTGTATAAGGAGAAATGGATAAAGAACACAACTAACATTGAATTCTTACTGTGTGCCAGGCAATGGGCCACAAGCTTCTTTTTTATACTCTTGATGCATCTTGGGAAAACCCTAGATTATCTCATTTTAAGATGTAAAATAAGATCCATTCCAATTATTACCATTCAATATTTGTTGAGCACTTAATATATGCCAGATACTGTAATAATAGTGCTTTATATGCACCATTTCACTTAATTCATGGATGATCTTATCAATCTGCTACAGTGGTTCTCCCCAGGTTACAAATGAGGAAATTCAGAGATTTATATCACTTGCCCAAAGTCACAGAAGCAGGTGATGGAGCTGGATTTGAATCCATGCCTTGTGATGTCAGACTTATTTGTTGCATCAACAGTTATTTATAGCAATTTTTGTATTGTTTACAATCCAAATATAAGCAGGTTGAACGTCCAAATGGCCCTATGGCAATTGGACCCTTTAAGGTTTCTACTGTAAAAATGGGAGTTTGTCAACTATTTGTAATATATCAAAAAAATTAACAGAAATTGTACACTCACTCATCTTAAGTATTACCACATAAGCTAATGAATTACAATATCAAAATTCCTTATTTGAATGAATAAGATGAACTCCAGGTAAGGCACCCTGTTTAAATCTGCTGGTTAGAAAATTCAGAATGGTGCTTATATATTATTCTTTTTTTGAGTAAAATAATTATTTAATGTTTAATTCATGCCACTTGTTTGGGAGACAATATATTTGAAAACATGCATTCATGGGTGTATGATAAGAAACAGGGATAAAACTTCCTGGTGATAAAAACCTTTGCTACTATTTATCCAGAAAGCCATTCAAAATATGGCTTACGTTCTTCCAAGCCCCATGAGCTTCCTCGCTCCCTCCATTACTGTCTTCCTCTCTCTCTCTCCCCCCTCCACTGGCAACCTAGTGTTCTTCTCTATTTCCTTTGTTTCCTTTTGCTCTATTCCTTTGCTTTATCACCAGCCTTCATCCCCAATCCTGGGATGGCTTCAGCCATAGGCAGAGAAGGTGCTTGTAGAGATCAGCATGATTCTCCCCCACCCTAGATGATTCCCCAAATATACCTCCAACTGTTTATTGATATTTGAAATTCCAAATAATGATATTCTTGGATTTAAGGCTAGTTCTCTTGTGTTAAAATGCAGCCCTGATGGGAAGCATTAAGATATGAATGAGACTATGAACTCCTTTCTATTAAAGGGCATAACATATCCACTCCTACCCTCTCTCACTGTTGAACAAATAGATCTCATCAGCTCTCAGTTCCTTGAGGATAGGGATTAGATCTGTGTTATTATTTTAGGTTTAACACCTAGCACAATAAGTAATCACCACATTGATTTCATTTAATTAATTAATTAGAGAAGCTTATATGAGGTGTCAGGTAACTACTATAGTAAGGATGGATCTTAGATGAGGGGATGGAATTAGAAGGATAATCTAGAAGCTTCTGGATTTCCTCTACTGTACTGGCAACACAGCTTGACCCCACGCGAATTACTGAGGGGTTCTTAGGAGGAGAGAGGAATCAAAAAATATACACAATCTTCTACCCTCCTTCCCACAGTGAAAATATCCCTAATCACACAGCAATCCTCCAGAGAAACAACATAGATATCAAACCGCTCATTCAGTTATGATCGATCTAGTTTCCTCAGCAGGGTCTCCCCAAATCAAAACTCTACTGATCTGTCTATTTTAAATGGACTCTCCCCACTCAAATCCCTCCCAAATGGGGCAGGCATGAAACTAAGTTCAGAGACAGGTCTCATGAAACCTCCCACGATCCAGTGTCTTGGCCAGAATTCAGAGCCCTCTCTCACTGATGAGTGCATTTAAGGGTCAATTATACCAGAAACTTTTGAAAAATTACCATCATCAGGAGCTTTAAAATCTTATCCTCGAATCTTTTCTGTTGCTGGGAAATGATGGAGAAAGTAGGCCAATCTTAAGTGTAAGAGAATTAGAAAAGAGCCATAAATCTGAGGAATGAAGGTGTATCCTCTGATCTATGTGTGTGATTACACAGACATCAATGTTGACTTTTTTTCAGCTCATATTGGATATAATTGAACCTCTACAGAAACTTCTCAGAACAAGCAATAGAGAATTTATGCCCTCTGCATGGCAGTGATAAGATCACTGCCTCCTAAACAAGGGCATTTCTCCTCATCTTGAGAAATAAGGAGTCCTTATCTGACTATCCATCTACCTATCTCTCTAACTCTAGCTCTTCCTCCTTGACCCCACAGCACGTTTGTGTGTGTGTGTGTGTGTGTGTGTGTTCTCTGCTTTAAAGCATGTGTAATTTTTTCACTATCCCCCAGTTGTAATGATAATTTCAATATATTTTTACAGTTCTATCATATCTAATATTTACTATCATCCCCACCCAACTCTTCTCCACTTGGAAAGTTTAGTTTGTGTGCTCTCTACTCTCCCCAGCTCTCTCCCTGACCAGCCTACATACCTACAATAAATTTGGGAGAGGGAGAACTAGTTTATTTTTCTGATTTATTATCAATTTTCCAACTTGATCTATGGTTTCTGGTGGTTTTGATGGATGAAAAGAAGATGACCACCTTATTTCCCAGATTCCATAATATACTCAGTGCCAGCACTTTTAATTCATAGCTCTGATCCTTCCCTGAGCTGCAAACAGGAAAGCCTTTCTTCTGAATGCTTATCCCCTTTATGTTCTCTTCCAGTGAGAGCCCAACCTAGTTGGTTAGTACAACTAGTTCTTCTTGAACCAAATCCATGTGTTTATTCCTAGAAGTGTATTAAGAGTTTCTTTCCAGTAAGTGTGTAGCATCTAGAAGTAATCTTCTGCCCCAGTGTTCATGGTCTAGGATGAATTTAGAGCCTTGGGAAGCTGCTTGAACATTAGGTTTCTGCTCCTCTCCAAACCATTACCCTACTATAAATGAGAAGGGCAGGATAGAATTCATTATAGTTCAGTATGTCCACAAACATTCTTTGAGCATCTACTTCAGTGGTTCATAGCTATGGCTGCATTTTTACAGTACCTAGGGACTTTGTAAATATACTCATACCTGAGTCCCATCTCAGATTAAATATCCAGGGCTAAGGCCTGGGCATTGCTGTACTTTTAAGGTTCTAGACATAATTCTGACATGCAACCAGGGCTGTGTACCACTGACTCACTATGTGCCATGCTCTGTCCTGAATGCTGGGAGGTTGCTTTCAAAATCTGTTCATCACATTTCTAGTGCCTCTCCAGAGGTTTTATGAGGCATACCTGACCTTTGTCACCCACCACAGACGTGGTGATGCTTGTCAAGCCACAGGGGACATAAACAATATCAGCCTTGCCTGAATTTTTACATTTCTGACCCCTCACAAAAATGTATAGGATAACTTATGTCTAACAAAATCAGCTATCTCCTTATCTATTCAGATTACACCTCTAAACTATGCAGCTTTGTTTTAACTCATTATTTATTGAATAACATTGTCAAAAACAAAAATGCCATTATATACCCATAAGGGCAGCACGGCCACACAGCTAACTTCTCATTCTTTTATAATGCCTTTAAATTCTTGTGCACGCAAAATCTCTATGCAACATGCAGATAATACGTGTTCTGCTTTTGCCAGTTAACATGGCATAAAAATTTTTATTAACGTACTTGATGACCAAAGGGAAGTGTTTGTTTTTACTTACTCTTTGAGGAGGCATAGGAGAAAGGGTTACATCAAGACAAATTGAATTCTGGCTTTGCTGCTAACTTGCTATGTAATCTGAACCTATTTATTTAAACTCTCATTAGCCTCAGTTCGTTCATCAGTAACATAGGCATGATAATAGCTTACTTGCAGGATTACAGTAAAAAAACTGACACCATTTGGCTTAAAGTAGGCATTCATTGATATATGACTCACCAACAGTAGTAACATTTTAAAAACATGTATCTATCATAAATTAGAATATAAAGTATACATGAATAATTAAAACACAGATTGAATTTAAATAAATTCAATGTTTGGGCTCCATCCCCAGAACAATGAGGGTACATTCAGTCTACTGAAGTTAGAAAAACTTTGGTAAAAAGGCTTGAAAATAACTGAAATTCACCATTACTCTCACAGATAATATTTCAGCGACCTGCCTCAAATCACACTGACTGTCAGAACTAGAGGTGGAAATAGAACTCACCTGTTCTCAAAAGCTGCTGAAAGGATTTGATACCAAATACCACATGTCCTATCACCACCACCTCAACCAATACAGCATGAAAAGTGGACATCATAATTAATCAAATACTTTCTTGAGGGATTAAATTGGGGCAGGAGGGAAGGAAAGAAGAAAAATATATTAGTATTAACATGGTAGTCATGACTAACAAATATTAGGAAGAGGTCACACAACTTCCTCAAGATCACACAGATACTTAGTGGTGAAGTTGGGATTTGAATCTACCTCTGTGTATCTCCAAAGTTCATGATCTTCCAAGTAGAATTTAACTGAATGACAATCAACAGATATTTTTGACTGCTTTATCTGTGTCAGATGCTGTGGTAGCATAGAGCAGTGAAAGGGACAGATGCAGTCCTTGCATCCATAAAGCTTATTGTCTATGTGAGAAAACAGACTGTTTAAAGGTGAGCAAAGTAAGATGAGTGTCAGGTAAGGTGAAGCACCTATATCCACAATGTTTGTAAACTATCCATGCAATGAGGATAAGTAACTGGGAGCTTCTAGTCTCTATTCCAGAGCTCAGTTGTACTATAGACTAAACACACTCACACAGGCTTGGTCTGGGAATTTGACCAGCATTATTCTGCATTATTGCTATGAGAAATTGCATGCTGAATTCTAAACTGATGTATAAACAACTTTGGCAGCACAACAATACTCAAAGGTGGTACCTGTTTTTTATATGATGTTTTAATGCCACAGCAGATTTACCTTTCTCATTAGGTTCTGTCGAGTACAAAAACTAAAATTACTGTCAGCATGTATTTCCAGTAAGCAGACTAGTTGAAGACGGGAGGATCAATCAAACCACAAAGATTAATTATTGAGTATCTGCTCAGAATTCAACACTACGCCCAGGCAAAGTAGAAATATAGGGCAAATATGAGGCTAGTTCAGCCCTATCTTGGAGAGTTGTTAAACCAGATATATGTTGTTTAAACAACTATAGGAGCACTTCAGTAAGTGACAGACTATGTCAAAATTGCAAGAGACTGAGGTGGACACCTCTGTAGAATGGGCTGGGTGGATCACAGATCAGAGAAGTTGACCCAGGCTTCAAAAGAGATGTAATTTGATGTTTGTAGAGAGTTCATTGTGCAGTGGGAGGACTTTTAAGAGTGGGGAAAGGAACAGGATGAGGTGGGCTCTGAAAAAATGAATAGACCACTGAGGCGAATGTTGGAGAGTATTGGGAATAAGGTCTCAGAGGTAGTTTTGAATGAAAGTGTTTCGTCTTAATCACCATTGCTTCCCCAGTGTCTAGAATGGCACCTGACGAAGAGTAGGTGCTCAGTTAATGTTTAATGAACCGTGGGAAGGAAAGACATCATCTTAATTGAAAAGTGAAATAACAAAAGAAAGTGCTAGCTCTGTTTCAGCAAATGCCAGACAAGCCTAATAAAACAAGAACAAATGTACATAATTAAGTGATAAATTCTATGATTCCAAAAGTTGCCAGAATACAGAAGAGAAATTGATTAAGATATTGTGAAAATGATCTGGGATGAAATCTTCTGTTTTTATTTATTTATTTAATTTTATTTTTCTTATGAAGGTATCATTGATATACAATCACATGAGCAACATTGTGGTTACTAGATTCTCCCCATTATCAAGTCCCCACCACATACCCCATTACAGTCACTGTCCATCAGCGTAGTAAGATGCTATAGAGTCACTACTTGTCTTCTCTCTGCTACACTTCCTTGTCTGTGACCCCCTACATTATGTGTGCTAATCATAATGTCTCTTAATCCCCTTATCCCTTCCCACCCATCCTCCCCAGTCCCTTTCCCTTTGGTAACTGTAAGTCTATTCTTGGGTTCTGTGACTCTGCTGCTGTTTTGCTCCTTTAGTTTTTGCTTTGTTGTTATACTCCACAGATGAGTGGAATCACTTGGTACTGGTCTTTCTCTGCCTGGCTTATTTCATTGAGCATAATACCCTTTAGCTCCATCCATGTTGTTGCAAATGGTAGAATTTGTTTTCTTCTTATGGCTGAATAATATTCTATTCTGTATATGTACCACAACTTCTTTATCCATTCATCTAATGATGGACACTTAGGTTGCTTCCATTTCTTGGCTATTGTAAATAGTGCTGTCATAAACATATGGGTGCATATGTCTTTTTGGAATCCTGTACTATTAGGGTAAATTTCTAGGAGTGGAATTCCTGGTTCAAATGGTATTTCTATTTTGAGTTTTTTGAGGAACCACCATACTGCTTTCCACAATGGTTGAACTAATTTACATTCCCACCAGCAGTGTAGAAGGGTTCCCCTTTCTCCACATCCTTGCCAGCATTTGTTGTTGTTTGTGTTTTGGATGTTGGCCACCCTAACTGGTGTGAGGTGATATCTCATTGTGGTTTTAATTTGCATTTCTCTGATGATTAGCTATGTGGAGCATCTTTTCATGTGCCTGTTGGCTATCTGAATTTCTTCTTTGGAGAAGTGTCTATTCAGATCCTCTGCCCATTTGTAAATTGGATTATTTCCTTTTTGTTTGTTGAGGTGTATTAGCTCTTTATACATTTTGGATGTCAACCCTTTATCGGATATGTCATTTATGAATATATTCTCCCATACTGTGGGATGCCTTTTTGTTCTATTGATGGTGTCCTTTGCTGTACAGAAGCTTTTCAGCTGTATATAGTCCAACTTGTTCATTTTTGCTTTTGTTTCCCTTGCCCTGGGAGATATGCTCATGAAGAAGTTGCTCATGTTTATATTCAAGAGAGTTTTGCCTATGTTTTTTTCTAAGAGTTTTATTGTTTCATCACTTACATGTAAGTCTTTGATCCATTTTGAGTTTACTTTTGTGTATGGGGTTAGACAGTAATACAGTTTCATTCTCTCACGTGTAGCTGTTCAGATTTGACAACACCAGTTGTTGAAGAGGCTGTCATTTCCACATTGTATATCCATGGCTCCTTTATCATATATTAATTGACACTTATGCTTGGGTTAATATCTGGACTCTCTAGTCTGTTCCATTGGTCTATGGGTCTGTTCTTGTGCCAGTACCAAATTGTCTTGATTACTCTGGCTTTATAGTAGAGCTTGAAGTTGGGAGCATAATCTCCACTGCTTTATTCTTCCTTCTCAGGAGTGCCTTGGCTATTCAGGGTCTTTTGTGGTTCCATGTGAATTTTATAACTATTTGTTCCAGTTTGTGGAAGAATGCTGTTGGTATTTTGATAGGGCTTGCATTGAGTCTGTATATTGCTTTAGGCAGGATGGCCATTTTGATAATATTAATTCTTCCTGCCCAAGAGCATGGGATGAACTTCCATTTATTAGTGTCCTCTATAATTTCTCTCAAGAGTGTCTTGCAGTTTTCAGGGTACAGGTCTTTCACTTCCTTTGTTAGGTTTATTCCTAGGTATTTTATTCTTTTTAATGCAATTGTAAATAGAATTGCTTTCCTGATTTCTCTTTCTGCTAGTTCATCATTAGGGTATAGGAATGCAACAGATTTCTGTGTATTAATTTTGTATCCTGCAACTTTGCTGAATTCAGATATTAGATCTAGTTGTTTGGAGTGGATTCTTTGGGGTCTTTTATGTACAATATCATGTCATATGCCAACAGGGACAGTTTAACTTCTTCCTTGCCAATCTGGATGCCTTTTATTTCTTTTTGTTGTCTGATTGCTGTGGCAAGGACCTCCAGAACTATGTTGAATAAAAGTGGGGAGAGTGGGCATCCTTGTCTTGTTCCCGATCTTAAAGGAAAAGCTTTCAGCTTCTCACTGTTAAGTATTATGTTGGCTGTGGGTTTGTCATTTATGGCCTTTATTATGTTGAGGTACTTACTGTCTACACCCATTTTTTTGAGAGTTTTATCATGAATGGGTGTTGAATTTTGTCAAATGCTTTTTCGGTATCTATGGAGATGATCATGTGATTTTTGTCCTTCTTTTTGTTGACATAGTGGATGATGTTGATGGATTTTTTAATGTTGTACCATCTTTGCATTACTGGGATGAATTCCACTTGATCACGATGTATGATCCTCTTGATGTATTTCTGAATTCGGTTTGCTAATATTTTGTTGAGTATTTTTGCATCTATGTTCAACAGGGATATTGGTCTGTAATTTTCTTTTTTTTTTTTTGTGGTGTCTTTGCCTGGTTTTGGTATTAGAGTGACGTTGGCTTCATAGAATGAATTTGGAAGTATTCCCTCCTCTTCTGTTTTTTGGAAAACTTTAAGTAGAATGGGTATTATGTCTTCTCTAAATGTCTGATAAAATTCAGCAGTGAATCCATCTTGTCCGGGAGTTTTGTTCTTGGGTAATTTTTTGATTACTGATTCAATTTCATTGCTGGTAATTGGTCTGTTCAGATTTTCTGTTTCTTTCTTGGTCAGTCTTGGAAGGTTGTATTTTTCTAGAAAGTTGTCCATTTCTTCTAGCTTATCCAGTTTGTTAGCATATAATTTTTCATAGTATTCTCTAATAATTCTTTGTATTTCTATGGTGTCCATAGTGATTTTTCCTTTCTCATTTTTGATTCGGTTTATGTGTGTAGATTCTCTTTATTCCTTGATAAGTCTGGCTATGGGTTATCTATTTTGTTTATTTTCTCAAAGAACCAGCTCTTGGTTTCATTAATATTTTGTATTGCTTTATTCTTCTCAATTTTATTTTTCTTCTCTAATCTTTATTATGTCCTGCCTTCTACTAACTATGCACCTCATTTGTTCTTCTTTTTCTAGTTTCAGTAATTATGTATTTAGACTGTTCATTTGGGATTGTTCTTTCTTCTTTGAATAGGCCTTGATTGCTATATACTTTCCTCTTAGAATTGCCTTCATTGCGTCCCATAGAAGTTGGGACATTGTGCTGTTGTTTTCATTTGTCTCCGTATATTGCTTGATCTCTTTTAATTTGGTCATTGATCCACTGATTATTTAGAAGCATGTTGTTAAGCTACCATGTGTTTGTGAGCCTTTTTGTTTCCTTTGTACAATTTATTTCTAGTTTCATACCTTTGTGATCTGAGAATTTGGTTGGTACAATTTCAATCTGTTTTAACTTACTGAGGCTCTTTTTGTGGCCTCGTATGTGGTCTATTCTGGAAAATGTTCCATGTGTACTTGAGAAGAATGTGGATGGAGTGTTCTGTAGATGTCTGTTAGGTTCATCTGTTCTAATGTGTTGTTCAGTGCCTTTGTCTCCTTACTTATTTTCTGTCTGGTTGATCTGTCCTTTGGGGTGAGTGGTGTGTTGAAGTCTCCTAAAATGAATGTATTGCTTTCTACTTCCCCCTTTAATTCTGTTAGTATTTGTTTCACACATGTAGGTGATTCTGTTTTGGGTGCATAGATATTTATAATGGTTATATCCTCTTGTTGGACTGACTCCTTTATCATTATGTAATATCCTTCTATGTCTCTTGTTACTTTATTTGTTTTGAAGTCTATTTTGTCTGACACAAGTACTGCAATACCCGCTTTTTTCTCCCCATTGTTTGCATGAAATATCTTTTTCCATCCCTTCACTTTTAGTCTGTGTATGTCTTTGGATTTGAAGTGAGTCTCTTGTAAGCAGCATATAGATGGGTCTTGCTTTTTTATCCATTCTGTAACTCTATGTCTTTTGATTGGTGCATTCAGTCCATTTACATTTAAGTTGATTATCAATAGATATGTACTTATTGCCATTGCAGGATTTGGATTCATGATTAGCAAAGGTTCGAGGGCAGCTTCTTTACTATCTTGCAGTCTACCTTAACTCACTTATTATGCTATTATAAACACAGTCTGATAATTCCTTTTTCTCTCCCTTCTTTTTCTTCGTCCTCCACTCTTTATATGTTAGGTGTCATATTCTGTACTCTTTGTGTATCCCTTGACTGACTTTTTGGGTAGCTGATTTAATTTTGCATTTGGTTAGTATTTAGTTGGTCTACATCCTTTGCTGTGTTTTTATTTTCTCTGGTAACAGCTGTTTAGTCTTAGGCACACTTCTATCTAGAGTAGTCCCTTTAAAATACCCTGTAGAGATGGTTTGTGGGAGTAAATTCCCTCAACTTTTGCTTATCTGGGAATTGTTTAATCCCTCCTTCAAATTTAAGTGATAATTTCTGGGTAGAGTATTCTTGGCTCGAGGCCCTTCTGTTTCATTGTATTGAATATATCATGCCACCTCCTTCTGGCCTTTAAGGTTTCTGCTGAGAAGTCTGATGGGTTTTCCTTTGTAAGTGATCTTTTTTCTCTCTCTGGCTGCTTTTAATACTCTGTCCTTGTTCTTGATCTTTGCCATTTTAATTATATGTCTTGGTGCTCTCTTCCATGGGTCCCTTGTGTTGGGAGATCTCTGGACTTCCATGCCTGAGAGATTATTTCCTTCCCCTGATTAAGGAAGTGTTCAGCAATTATTTCTTCAAAGACACTTTCTATCCCTTTTTTTCTCTCTTCTTCTCCTGGTACCCCTATAATGTGAATATTGTTCCATTTGGATTCATCACACAGTTCTCTTAATATTCTTTCATCCTAGAAATCCTTTTTTCTCTCTCTGCCTCAGCCTCTCTGTATTCCTGTTTTCTGATTTCTAGTCCATTCACTGTCTCCTCTACCCCACCAATCTGCTTTTAATTCCCTCTGTTGTTTCATTTCAGTTATCTCCCTCCTGAATTCATTCCTTAGCTCTTGAATATTTTTCTGTTGCTCCATTAGCACGCTTATGACTTTTATTTTGAATTCTTTTTCGGGAAGATTGGTGATTTAAGTCTCACTGAGCCCTCTTTGTTGTTTGAGAGATTTTGGATTGAACAAGGTTCTTCTGCCTTTTCATAGTCCTGGAGTGATGAGAGTAGTTGCTGGCGAATGGTGTGGGTGTCAGCTGGGAGAGCAAAGTCCCTTCCTGCTTTGCGGTCACCATGCCTGTCTCCGTTGTCTGTGCCAGTTAACTGCACACAGGGAGCAGCCTCTGGGTTAATTCCCTAAACTGCCATGGGCAGTTGGTCCTCAGGATGACCTAGGGCACTGTCAGGGGCTGCAGGCAAGTGGCATGGGTTCTGCCATGCTAACAAAGCCCCTTCATAGCTCCTGGTCTCAGCGCCTCTCTCCACTGTCTTTTCAGGTTATCCATGTGCAGGGAGAAGCCTCTGGGTCTGGGCTGGTTAGCCGCACAAAGAGAGAAGCCTCTGCATTAAGTTGTGTAGTTGCTGTAGGTGGGGCTGCCCTCTGGCTGGTCTGCAGCAATGGCAATGACAGCCGGTTTGTGCTTAGGTGCTGTCTGGGAGGAAGGAGTGGCAGTATGGTTATTGCAGTGAGGGACCTCAGGGCTGCATTGCCAACCAGGGGGATAGGGCGCCTGAAGCTCCTGAAAGTTCCCAGCCTGCTCGGCTGGGTGTGCCAGAACGATTTTGTCCACCTGTTCCTTCTAAACCCTTGCGCCTTTAGCAGCCTTCTGACTGTTGAGAAGTGTTTTTAAAGTGCCTGCTTTTCTTTTGTCCCAGGGCAGCCAGTTGTGGGAACTTGTTTGCAGTCTTAGTCTCTGACTTTGGTTTTCAGCCCCTCTAATTGCCAGAGCACCATGCAATGTGGGTCTGTGCTCCCAGAGTAGATTCTAGGGCTGGGTATTTAGCAGTCCTGTGCTTCCACTCCCCCTCTCACCCCCTGCTCTGATTCTCTTCCTCCCACTGGTGAGCTGGGGTAGGGGGAGTGCTCGGGTCCCAGGGGGTTGTGGCTTTTTACTTTACCCTTTTCCATGAGACACTGACTTCTCCCAGATGTAGACTGGCGGGTGTACTGTTACTTCTGGTCACTCTTTTAGGAATAGTTGTATTTGCTATATTTTCAAAATATATGTGATTTTGGGAGGAGATTTCTGCCACACTACTCACACTGCTGTCTGTTTTTCCTGGGATGATTTCTTAATGGAAGAGGAAATGAGGTTGGGCCTATTAGGAAAGGCAAGGTTTGGCTCTCAGGAGTCACAATTCAGATGTTTATCAGGGTGAGGAATATAACTTAAATGCATGTATCCAGTCATCTAGAAAACAATAGGAAGCGGTGGGACCATGGCTTTTATTAAATAATTTGGCAAGCCAAACAATGTATCTGCAGGCTAGATTCAGTTTGTGAACAATTAGGAGTTCTTAGGACAGCTAAAAGGAAGAAAAAGAGTGTCTTGGAAAGAGGTCAAGGACAAAAAAAGAGGAAGAAGCATGAAGGCTTGGTGGGAGAGTGAGAGCCTGGCCTCACTGGAATGCAGAATGCCAGCTGAAAACAGCAGCACACCTGGCTGAAAAGAAATGTCAGGTTGAGTTTGGATTCTAGGTAGAAGAACAGGTAATAAATTGAGAGACCAAGGTAACTTTAGCATATTATGTTACATGGAAAGACTATGATATAAAACATTTTATTTTCCAATCTGGGATGCTAAATTGTGCTTATCTGTAATGACTAATGTTATCTAAAATATCCCTGAGAAAATGTCCATTCTAGAACTCTTGGATTATTTTCTGGAAACTTCTCTGGTGTCGCTAGTTGCTGCCAACAGAGTATATATGACAGCTGGGGCACTATAGACAGAGCTGTGGATCAAAAGCATCTTCAAAAACAGAGCCCTTCCTTTCTCACTTAACACATTTCACTTAAGGATTTACATTTACACCACCTGAGCAAATCAAAGTTATAGTTCCCTCAGTAACTGTAACCTGGACCAAACATAGCTATATTTTTCTGCGGCTGAACGGGCTTTTAACTCATGCCTCCCAACTGTGAAAGGGAGATTTAATTCAAACGTTATGCAAGAAATGCTTTTGAGGAAGCAAATGGCTGGCTCGGTGATGGTTTAGTGTAAATGGCTATTCTTTTCAACTTGTGCTCTTATGCAAGGGTTCCCTGCAGAAAGAAGTCTTCCACAGCCCCTCCACAGTCTTGGAGGCTGAACAGAAAGGTACCTTCTCCACTTCTCCAAGCTACCTTGCTTGCTTCTTCAGGGGATAGAGCCTAGTTTTACTGCAGGCACCCAGTGCAGGGCACTACACAGAGCCTGGACTAAAGTGAGAGAGTAAGATGACTGAGGCAGTTGCCAAGGGGAAAAATTTAAGGGCCATAAATGCCATATTTTTAAATACATAAATTAATGCAAAAAATTCATGATGAACAAAATATCAAAATACTGATTTTTTTAAAATGTTGCATTTGTAGATTATTTTTCTTGATTACTAAATTTTTGGCCTTGCCCAGGCAAGTGCCTCACTTGTCTCACCTTCATCCTGGCCCTGAGAGGCAATCAAGGTGGGTGTGGGATAGAGGACAGGAGAGAGCAAGTGCAGAGAGGTCATCATGGATTTGGCTATATGCAAAGTCTGTTAAACTTAGGTCATGACAGATAAAGAAATACTGAAGACTAGGGGACGGGCTCAAGATGGTGGCATGAGCAGGGCGGTGGAAATCTCCTCCCAAAACCATATATATTTTTGAAAATACAACAAATACAACTATTTCTAAAAGAGAGACCAGAAGATACAACAGCCAGGGTACATCTACATCTGCGAGAACTCAGCATCTCACAAAGGGGGTAAGATACAAAGCCATGTCCTGGCAGGACCTGAGCACTGCCCCCACCCCAGCTCACTGGCAGGAGGAAGAGTCAGAGTGGGGAGGGAGTAGAAAAGGACTACTAAATAACCAGCCATAGTACTCTGCACCAGCACAGACACACATTGCATGGTGTACTGGATATTAGAGAAACAGAAGGGCAAGATCCGAGACAGAGACTGCGAGCAGGTCTCCACAGCCGGCTCCCCTAGGACAAAAGAAAAGCGGGTGCTTTTTAAAAATCTTAAAGGGACAAGGGCCCAACACCTAAACAAAATCGTCCCAGCACACTCAGCCCAGCAGGCTGGGAACCTTGAGGTACGTTGGGCCCCCTAACTCCCTGCTGGGTAAAGCAGTCCTGAAGCCCCTGGCAGCAATAAGCAGCCTGCCATTCGTTCCTCCCAGCCGGCACTGCAAATGGACCGGCTGACCCGCCACAGCTGCAGAGCAACTGGAGAGCAGCCCCACGCACAGCAACCACACAGAGTTTCCTCCCAGCGCCCAGCTAACCAGTAGAGGCAGAGGAAGCTGGAGCAAGGTCTGGAAGGCAAGAAGGGGCGCTGTTCTCGCAGGAGAACACACCCGGCGCGGCTGTGATCCCATGTAAGGCTCTAGGCTGGCCTGAGAGCGGCCCTGCCCACAGCAGCTCAGGGGATTATCCCAGAGACAGCCTCCTGGTGTGTGGGTAACTGGCACAGGCAGCAGAGAAGGGCAAAGTGAACAACAAGAAGGAAGGGACTTTGTTCTCCCAGTTGACACACGTGCCACCTGCCTGCAACCACTTCTATCACCATGAAAAGGCAGAAGAATCTGGTACAGTCAAAAATTACTCAGAAAACCCCAGAGAGAGGGCCTGGTGGGATAGATATAACCAATCTTCCTGAAAAAGAATTCAAAATAAAAGTCATAACCATGCTGATGGACCTACAGAGAGATATGGAAGAGATAAGGGATGAAGTCTGGAGGGAGATAACAGAAATGAAACAATCGATAGAAAGGCTTAAGAGCAGACTGTATGAGGTGCAAGAGACTGTTAATGGAATAGAACTCAGAGAACAGGAATACAGAGAAACAGAGGCAGAGAGAGACAAAAGGATATCCAGGAATGAAATAATATTAAGAGAACTGTGTGACCAATCCAAACAGAACAATATTTGCATTTTAGGGGTACTAGAAGAAGAAGAGCAACAAGAAGGGATAGAAAGTGTCCTTAAAGAAATAATTTCTAAAAAATTCCCCAAGCTTGGGAAGGAAATAGTTTCTCAGACCACGGAAGCCCACGGATCTCCCAACACAAGGGACCCAAGAAGGACAACATCAAGACATATAATAATTAAAATGGCAAAGATCAAAGACATGGACAGAGTATTAAAGGCAGCCAGAGAGAGAAAAAAGATCACCTACAAAGGAAAACCCATCAGGCTATCATCAGACTTCTCAACAGAAACCTTATAGGCCAGAAGAGAATGGCATGATATATTTAATGCAATGAAACAGAAGGGCCTTGAACCAAGAATACTGTATCCAGCACGATTATCATTTATATTTGAAGGAGGGATTAAACAATTCTCAGACAAGCAAAAGTTGAGCAAATTTGCCTCCCACAAAAAATCTCTACAGGGTATTTTAAAGGGACTGCTCTAGATGGAAGCACTCCAAAGGCTAAATAGATGTCACCATAGAAAATAAAATCTCAGCAAAGAAAGGAGACCATCCAAAAACTAACTAAAGGCAAAAAATAATCAATTATGAGAATCTATATGCTAACAAGCTGGAAAACCTAGATGAAATGGACAACTTTTTAGAAAAATACAACCTTCCAAGACTGACCAAACAAGAAACAGAAAAACTAAACAGACCAATCACCAGCAATGAAATAGAAGTGGCAATCAAAAAACTACCAAAGAACAAAACCCCAGGACCTGATGGATTCACCTCTGAGTTCTACCAGACATATAGAGAAGAAATAACTCCCATTCTCCTTAAAGTTTTCCAAAAAATAGAAGAGGAGGGAATACTTCCAAACTCATTCTATGAAGCCAGCATCACTCTAGTACCAAAACCGGGCAAAGACCTCACCAAAAAAGAAAATTACAGACCAATATCCCTGATGAACGTAGATGCAAAAATACTCAACAAAATATTAGCAAACCGAATTCAAAAATACATCAAGAGGATCATACACCATGATCAAGTGGGATTCATCCCAGGGATGCAAGGATGGTACAACATTCGAAAATCCATCAACATCATCCACCACATCAACAAAAAGAAGAACAAAAACCACATGATCATCTCCATAGATGCTGAAAAAGCATTTGACAAAATTCAGCATCCATTCATGATTAAAACTCTCAACAAAATGGGTATAGAGGGCAAGTACCTCAACACCATAAAGGCCATATATGACAAACCCACAGCTAACATCATACTTAATGGCGAGAAGCTGAAACCTTTCATCTAAGATCGGGAACAAGACAAGGATGCCCACTCTCTCCACTGTTATTCAACATAGTGCTGGAGGTCCTCGCCATGGCAATCAGACAAAACAAAGACATAAAAGGCATCCAGATTGGTAAAGAAGAAGTCAAATTGTCACTATTTGCAGATGACATGATACTGTACATAAAAAACCCTAAGGACTCCACTCCAAAACTACTAGAAATAATATCTGAATTCAGCAAAGTTGCAGGATACAAAATTAACACACAGAAATCTGTTGCTTTCCTATACACTAACGATAAACTAACAGAAAGAGAAATCAGAAAAACAATTCCATTCACAATTGCATCAAAAAGAATAAAATACCTAGGAATAAACCTAACGAAGGAAGTGAAAGACCTGTACCCTGAAAACTACAAGACATTCCTAAGAGAAATTAAAGAGGACACTAACAAATGGAAATGCATCCCATGCTCTTGGCTAGGAAGAATAAATATTGTCAAAATGGCTATACTGCCCAAAGCAATCTACAGATTCAACGCAATCCCTGTCAAACTACCAACAGCTTTCTTCAATGAACTGGAGCAAATAATTCTAAAATTCATATGGAACCACAAAAGACCACGAATAGCCAAATCAATCCTGAGAAGGAGGAATAAAACAGGGGGAATTACACTCTCTGACTTCAAGCTCTACTACAAAGCCACAGTAATCAAGACAATTTGGTATTGGCACAAAAACAGACCCACAGATCAGTGGAATAGAATAGAAAATCCAAACATCAACCCAAACACATACAGTCAATTAATATTTGATAAGGGAGCCTTGGATATACATTGGGGAGATAACGGCCTCTTCAGCAGCTGGTGTTGGAAAAACTGGACAGCTACATGTAAGAGAATGAAATTGGACTACTGTCTAACCCCATACACAAAGTTAAACTCAAGGTGGATCAAAGACCTGAATGTAAGTCATGAAACCATAACTCTTAGGAAAAAATATAGGCAAAAAGCTCTTGCACATAAACATGAGTGACTTCTTCATGAACATATCTCCCCGAGCAAGGGAAACAAAAGCAAAAATGAACAAGTGGGACTATATGAAGCTGAAAAGCTTCTGTACAGCAAAGGACACCATCAGTAGAACAAAAAGACTCCTACAGTATGGGAGAATATATTCATAAATGACGTATCTGATAAGGGGTTGACATCCAAAATATATAAAGAACTCATGCACCTTAACAAACAGAAAGCAAATAATCCATTTAAGAAATGGGCAGAGAACATGAATAGACACTTCTCCAAAGAAGAAATTCAGATGGCCAACAGGCACATGAAAAGATGCTCCACATCGCTAATCATCAGAGAAATGCAGATTAAAACCACAATGAGATATCACCTCACACCAGTGAGGATGGCCAACATCCAAAACACAAACAACAACAAATGTTGGCGAGGATGTGGAGAAAAGGGAACCCTCCTACACTGCTGGTGGGACTGCAAATTAGTTCAACCATTGTGGAAAGCAGTATGGAGGTTCCTCAAAAAACTCAAAATAGAAATACCATTTGACCCAGGAATTCCACTCCTAGGAATTTACCCTAAGAATGCAGCAGCCCAATTTGAAAAAGACAGATGCACCCCTATGTTTATAGCAGCACTATTTACAATAGCCAAGAAATGGAAGCAACCTAAGTGTCCATCAGTAGATGAATGGATAAAAAAGATGTGGTAGATATACACAATGGAATATTATTCAGCCATAAGAAGAAAACAAATCCTACCATTTGCAACAACATGGATGGAGCTAGAGGGTATTATGCTCAGTGAAATATGTCAAGCTGAAAAAGACAAGTACCAAATGATTTCACTCATATGTGGAGTATAAGAACTAAGGAAAAAAAAAACTGAAGGAACAAAATAGCAGGAGACTCACAGAACCCAAGAACGGACTAATAGTTACCAAAGGGAAAGGGACTGCGGAGGATGGGTGGGAAGGGAGGGGCAAGGGGGAAGAAGGGACATTACGATTAGCAGATGTAATGTTCGGGGCGCACAGGGAGGGCTGTACAACCCAGAGAGGACAAGTAGTGACTCTATGGCATCGCACTACACTGATGGACAGTGACTGCAATGGGGTTGGCGGGGGGAGGGGGGGAACCTGATGAAGGGGGTAGTGTAATCACCATAATATTACTCATTTAATTGTAGATTAATGATACCAAAATAAACTAAAATAATAATAATAATCAATTATCCACAAAAACAGTCAAAGGAAACACAAGAGTACACAATAAAACACCTAACATATAAAGAATGGAGGAGGAAAAATAAGAATGGAAAGAAATAAAGAATCATCAGACTGTGTTTATAATAGCTTAATAAGAGAGTTAAATTAGATGGTTAGATAGTAAAGAAGCAACCCTTGAAACTTTGCTAACCACAAATCTAAAGCCAGCAATGGCAATAAGGACATATCTATCGATAATCACCCTAATGTAAATGGACTGAATGCACCAATCAAAAGACACAGAGTAACAGAATGGATAAAAAACCAAGACCCATCTATACGCTGCTTACAAGAGACTCACCTCAAACCCAAAGACATACACAGACTAAAAGTGAAGGGATGGAAAAAGATATTTCATGCAAAAAATAGGGAGAAAAAAGCAGATGTTGTAGTACTTGTATCAGATGAAATAGACTTCAAAACAAAGAAAGTAGCAAGAGATAAAGAAGGACATTACATAATGATAAAGAGGTCAGCCCAACAAGAGGATATAACTATTATAAATATCTATGCAGCCAACACAGGAGCACCGACATATGTGAAACAAATAGTAACAGAATTAAAGGAGGAAATAGAATGCAATGCATTCATTCTAGGAGACTTCAACACACCACTCACTCCAAAGGACAGATCAACCAGACAGAAAATAAGTAAGGACACAGAGGCACTGAACAACACACTAAAAAAGATGAACCTAATAAGACATCTACAGAACTAAACACCCAAAAGCAGCAGAATACACATTCTTGTCAAGTGCACATGGAATATTTTCCAGAATAGACCACAAAAAATACTTCAGTAAATTCAAAAAGGGTTGGGATTCTACCAACCAACTTCTCAGATCACAAAGGTATAAAACTAGAAATAAATTGTACACATAAAACAAAAAGGCTCACAAACACATGGAGGCTTAAAAATATGCTCATAAATAATCAATGGATCAATAACCAAATTAAAACGGAGATCAAGCAATTTATGGAGACAAATGACAACAACAGCACAAAGCCCGAACTTCTATGGGACGCAGAGAACGCAGTTCTAAAAGGAAAGTATATGGCAATCCAGGGCTATTTAAAGAAGGAAGAGCAATTCCAAATGAATAGTCTAAAGTCACAATTATTGAAATTGGAAAAAGAAGAAGAAATGAGGCCCAAAGACACAGAAGGAGGGACATAATAAAGATCAGAGAATAAATAAATAAAATTGAGAAGAATAAAACAACAGAAAAAAATCAATGAAACCAAGAGCTGGTTCTTTGAGAAAATAAACAAAATAGATAAACCCCTAGCCAGACTCATTAAGAGAAAAAGAGAATCTACACACATAAACACAATCAGAAATGAGAAAGGAAAAATTACAATGGACCCCACAGAAATACAAAGAATTATTAGAGAATACTATGAAAATCTATATGCTAACAAGCTGGAAAACAGAAGAAATGGACAATTTCCTAGAAAAATACAACCTTCCAAGACTGACCAAGGAAGAAACAGAAAATCTAAACAGACCCATTACCAGCAATGACATTGAATTGGTAATCAAAAAACTATCCAAGAACAAAACCCCCCAGCCTGATGGATTCCCCACTGAATTTTATCAGACATATAGAGAAGACATAATACTCATTATCCTTAAAGTTTTCCAAAAAATAGAAGAGGAGGGAATGCTTCCAAACTCATTCTATGAAGCCAGTATTATTCTAATACCAAAAACCAGGCAAAAACCCCAACAAAAAAGAAAATTACAGACCAATATACCTGATGAACATAGATGCAAAAATACTCAACAAAATATTAGCAAACCAAATTCAAAAATACATCAAGAGGATCATACACCATGATCAAGTAGGATTCTTCTCAGGGATGCAAGGATGGTACAACATTCAAAAATCCATCAACATCATTCACCACATCAACAATAAGAAGGACAAAAACCACATGATCATCTCCATAGATGCTGAAAAAGCATTTGACCAAATTCAACATCCGTTCTGATAAAAACTCTCAAGAAAATGGGTATTGAGGGCAAGCACCTCAACATAATAAAGGCCATATATGACAAACCCACAGCCAACATCATACTTAACAGCAAGAAGCTGAAAGCTTTTCATCTAAGATTGGGAACAAGACAGGGATGCCCTCTCTCCCCACTGTTATTCAACATACCACTGGAGGTCCTCGCCATGGCAATCAGACAAAACAAAGACATACAAGGCATCCAGATTGGTAAAGAAGAAGTCAAACTGCCACTATATGCAGATGACATGATATTGTACATAAAAAACCCTAAAGACTCCACTCCAAAACTACTAGAACTAATATCTGAATTCAGGAAAGTTGCAGGATACAAAATTATTACACAGAAGTCTGTTGCTTTCCTATACCCTAACGATGAGATAACAGAAAGAGAAATCAGGAAAACAATTCCATTCACAATAGCATCAAAAAGAATAAAATGCCTAGGAATAAACCTAATCAGTAAGTGAAAGACCTATACCCTGAAAACTACAAGACACTCCTAAGAGAAATTAAAGAGGACATTAACAAATGAAAATTTATCCCATGCTCTTGGCTAGGAAGAATAAATATAGTCAAAATGGCCATCTTACCTAAAGCAATCTACAGATTCAATGCAATTCCTATCAAAATACCAAAAGCTTTCTTCAATGAACTGGAACAAATAGTTCTAAAATTCATATGGCACCACAAAAGACCCCGAATAGCCAAAGCAATCCTTAGAAGGAAGAATAAAGCAGGGCAATCTCACTTACCAACTTCGAGCTCTACTACAAAGCCACAGTAATCAAGACAATCCAATACTGCTACAAGAAGAGACCCACAGACCAGTGGAACAGAATAGAGTGTCCAGATATTAACCCCAATATAAACGGTCAATTAATATTTGATAAAGGAGCCATGGATATACAATGGGGAAATGACAGCCTCTTCAACAGCTGGTGTTGGCAAAACTGGACAGCTACATATAAGAGAATGAAACTGGATCATTGTCTAACCCCATACACAAAAGTAAATTCAAAATGGATCAAAGACCTGAATATAAGTGATGAAACCATAAAACTCTTAGAAAAAAACAGGCAAAAATCTCTTGGACATAAACATGAGCAACTTCTTCATGAGCATATCTCCCTGGGCAAGGGTAACAAAAGCAAAAACGAACAACTGGGACTATATCAAGCTAAAAAGCTTCTGTACAGCAAAGGACACCATCAATAGAACAAAAAGGCATCCCACAGTATGGGAGAATATATTCATAAATGACATATCTGATAAAGGTTTGACATCCAAAATATATAAAGAGCTCATACACCTCAACAAACAAACAAGGAAATAATCCAATTTAAAAATGGGCAGAGGATCTGAACAGACACTTCTCCAAAGAAGAAATTCAGATGGCCAACAGGCACATGAGAAGATGCTCCACATCACTAATCATCAGAGAAATGCAAATTAAAACCACAATGAGATATCACCTCACACCAGTTAGGATGGCCACCATCCAAAACACACACATCAACAAATGCTGGCGAGGATGTGGAGAAAGGGGAACCCTCCTACACTGCTGGTGGGAAGGTAAATTAGTTCAACCATTGTGGAAAGCACTATGGAGGTTCCTCAAAAAACTCAAAATAGAAATACCATTTGACCCAGGAATTCCATCCCCCGGAATTTACCCTAAGAATGAAGCAGCCCAGTTTGAAAAAGGCATATGCACCCCCATGTTTATTGCAGCACTATTTACAATAGACAAGAAATGGAAGCAACCTAAGTGTCTATCAGTAGATGATAAAGAAGATGTGGTACATATACCCAATGGAATATTATTCAGCCATAAGAAGAAAACAAATCCTACCATTTGCAACTACATGGATGGAGCTAGAGGGTATTATGCTCAGTGAAATAAGCCAGGTGGAAAAAGACAAGTATCAAATGATTTCACTCTCTGTGGAGTATAAGAACAAAGAAAAAAACTGAAGGAACAAAACAGCAGCAGACTCACAGAACCCAAGAATGGACTAACAGTTACCAAAGGGAAAGGGACTGGGGAAGATGGGTGGGAAGGGAGGGATAAGGGGAAAAAAAGGGCATTACAATTAGCACACATAATATATTGGGGGCACGGGGAGGGCTATACCACACAGAGAAGACAAGAAGTGATTCTATAGCGTCTTACTATGCTGATGGACAGTGACTGTAATGGGGTATGTGGTGAGGACTTGATGATGGGGGGAGTCTAGTAACCATAATGTTGCACATGTAATTGTAGATAAATGATACCAAAAAAGAAAAGGAATACTGAAGAACACTTCAGGAAGTATTTCTAGGTTGTGCTGATACAACAGAATATGTTGGATTATTAATTTGATCAGGAGGAGTTCTAGTCAACCGTTGATAAAGCTTTCTTCTAATTTTCCAGGTGGATCCCCTGAGAAAAAGTGCCCAAGGCCATCTACAACGTTATGCCAAACTACTCACTTTCCAAGACTGCCAAACAAAGATCAGATGACTTTTATGTGCCACACATTAGCCTTGGAATTACCACATGAGCCGGGCTGTCAAATAGCCGAAGTGAAATGCTACAAGGTTCTTGGGACCAGAACAGCTTCTTTTGGTCCTTAGGTAACCAGTCCCAAAGCCTGGTCTTGGGTTAGTGCACACTAATGCTGCTTTAGTCAACTGCTCCTGACAAGTCGGCACAGTTAACAGGATGGAATCCTCTAGTAAGATGAATCATTTGTTTGTGGATTTTGTTGTTTTAACTGATAAAGCAGAGAAAACCCCTCATCTATCAGCACCCCTTCACTCTGGAATAGGTATGTTTTGGGGAACTACTCATCATCAAAATGCATTCTTTGTAAGGAGCAATCATCCCTTAAATACTTCAAATATAAGTTTTTAATTTTTTTTTGACATAATGGTAGGCGTATAGGGAAGTTGAAAAATAGGGGGAGAAAGTTCTATGTACTCTTCATCCAGCTTCCCTTAATGTTAACATCACCAGAACACAATTATCAAACTAAAAACATTCCCACTGGTACAATACTATTAACTAAACTATAGACCTTACTCTAATTTTGCCATTTTCTGGTCCATGATCCCATTCAGGATTTCAATTTGAATTTAATTGTCATTTGTCCTAAGTCCCCCAAATCTGTGATAGTGCCTTAGTCTTTCCTGTTCTTTCATGACCTTAACTTTTGAAAAGAACTAGTCTGTTCTTCTGCAGAATATCCCTCAATTGAGGGTTTCATTGAATGTTTTCTCTGTTAGATTGAGGGGGTGTGTCTTTGATGAGCTACCCCACCTAAGGAGTGTGATGTCCTTCTCAGTACATGTTTCAGGAGGCATGTGATGCTGATATGCATCCTTCCTGGTGAAGCCCCCTTTCATCATCTGGGTAAGGTGGGGACTGTCAGGTTCTCTGCCACACAGTTACTCTCTTTCTTTGTGTCATTAATAAGTGGATACTTAGGGACTCTACAGATATCTTGTTTCTCATCCAATTTTTACCCATCTCTTTTAGTATCTATCAATGGTTCTCCCTTGTAACAATGATTACTGTGGTATCTGCCTAATTGAAATGAACTTTAATAATCCTTAAACCCTATTTAAGGTCCAAAGGCCAAAACCTGCTGAGGTGAAAGATAACAATCTCTCTGTCATGTCTAATCTCATGTAGATTAGACATCCAGTTTAGGCATAGCAAATTCATGGCACCTGAGTTGTTTTCCCCACCCTTCACCTGTGCAGGAATGAGAGCTCTCTTTCTCACTGGTTAAGTCCTCAAAATTCTCAACACTATTTGTAAACAAGCCATTACCAATGAGAATTTTCATGGGAAATGAAACATCTATTTATCTGCTCCAGGTTGAGTGTTTAGTTTGTCCTAAAATTGCTACATCCCTGGAATATCCTCTCCCTGATTAGTCCCACGAGAACCGTTAGACAGCAAATGTAGGGCTGCTGGGGAGGGGAGAAATGCACAGAAAGCTCCCCTAGGCTTTTGGGTTTTTCTTGTTTTGGGCAACTCCGCTGGGTCCCAGGCAGTGGTATGCTGGTAACTGTTTAACATGTGGCTCTCCAGGAAGGAAAAATTAAGCTTGGATATACAGTGCGAGCCAGTTTTGTGGTATAACCCTTCATGGTTGACTTCAAGCTACCAATGTGCCATCACTGAGCACAGAGCTAGGATGAGATGGGCAGCAGCAGGGCATTAAATAACATTTCTGCCATACAGACACAATAGAGGTAAAAAACCTCAAGCACACAGATAAGAATGAAGTGTAGCAAGATAATTAAAAAGTGATGTGTTTTGAGGATCTATTCTTTGCTTTTGATTGTAATATAACTCATTCAATTAAAGACAAATATATAATATACATATATAATAAAATATACATATATATTTGAATAATGGCAGTTATTGTACAAATAACTCACAAAATCCCAAAAAGTTAACACTTGGCTCTTTTGAGCTGGTGTGAATCAGCTCCCACATCCGTACAGTAGTTAATCCTGAGCCCTGAAGTTCTGGAACATCTGAAAGGAGTTTCTCCAGACCCTCCAGGAACCCATCTGAGGTCCAGCTGCCCCGCAGGGGATGGCATGGCTCCAGCAGAGACATGGCAGCTCCTCGCAAGCCTCCTGTGGGAGAGCTTCCGAGCCTCTGGCTGCCGCCACAGCTGGCCTGAGGGCTGCCCTAGGGCGAATGGGGTACAGCGTCTGCCCCAGGCTCAGTACCTGTTTGCCGTTCTCCCAGGAGGCCACCTAGCCCTGTGCTGTTCTTAAAAGACTTACAGGGATGTTTTAGAGGCAGCCTAGAACAGCGGAGAGACATAGGAGGGAGGGGGAACAGTGAGGGAAGAAGGAAAGCCACATATATTGAGTATGGATTATATGCCAGGTAGAATGCTGTGTATGTTCTCACAGATGTTCCTGTTTACCATAAACCTCACACACCTGGGAAAATTGCATTTGCGTGTCACAGAGAGATTACAAGACTTTTCAAGGTCACCCACCTAATGAGAATCAGAGGTGGGACGTAGGCCCAGCCTGCTCATCATATCACCCCAGCTATAAAATAGTGCCCATGATAGGAGACCTCTGGGTATTTGTGGGGTGGAGTGCATGAATGTAACCTGACTCCAAAGCCTGTGTTCTTACCTCCATGAGGGAAGTGATTAAAGGTAAAGTGTACATAATAAGTGGCAGAAGGGGATGTGGTGAGAGGTGGCTGACTTTGGAATGAGGTGAGGTGACTCTCTCCAGGCTCTTGCTTTTACTAAGCCTCTGACCTTAGTTGGGGATGTCACCTAACCTCTCTCTGAGGCTTGGCTTCCTCACATGTAAAATGGCCCTAATAAAACCTACCTTGCCATGTGGTGGCCAGAAACATATAATTATGATATATGAAAAAGCACTTTGCAAGCTAAAGTGTTCTGGGAAAGAATGTTTATCCTATGTCACCATCTATGATGTTGTAACACAATCTATTGGCCTAGGAAGGGCACACTTAACACCATGGAAACAGAAGAAGTGTAAGAGGTGAAAAGAAATTGACCTTTGACACAGCAGAAGGTAGAGGTTTCTTACCAATTTCAACTTTAAGTTTGGGACTTAATTAGCTGCTCTCTGTTTGGAATTCACCACAGACAAAAGAATTTCAGTAACCCTTACCTCTCTACTTTTTATTTGAAATACAAGGGAACATATAGGTTCAAAAAAAACCCTGCTACTTTTGCCTGGCAGTACTGATTCCTGGGAATTACGTGGCGTGCAAAGAGGCAGCAGCCTGGGGACCTTGCATCAGACAGGCTGCCTGGGATTACCGGAGAGCCCAGGTGCCTAGGGGCCATGGGGGTGCACTTCAGAAGAGGACACCTGAGCACAGACCTATGGGATCTGTTTCTTTCCCATCTGGCAGGTCAGGGGCATCACTGGACCAAGAAAGCCCTTAGTCTATCTAGACTACTCCCTGTAGGATGTAGGATCTGGGATCCCTAATAGAGCTGAAAATGCTAATGTCCTTTTGCGTCAATGGCTGGTCCTCTTAAAGGAGGGCCATGAGTGTGTGTGTGTGTGTGTGTGAGTGTGTGTGTGTGTGTATGTGAAAATATATGCACTTAAAATCACACATGCATATTCAACACATTGGACAAATTACCCATAGTGTGTGAGAAAGAGAGATGGGAATGAAAGGCAAGAAATATACACATATTCACACATACCAAGGGAGGGTCTTGCATAGACCAATGAGGGTAATGTGTCATAAACCAAGTGTGATTAATTCAACCCTTGCACCTGACACCCAAAGAAGACACAGAGAGGAAGGAAAAGACCTCCTAGCACTCAGAGCAGAAGACCCCAGGGAGAAATCAGGCCTTGTCACTGATTTGGCCAAGTCATATTCATTCATTTATTCATGTCTTCAACAGATAGCTTCAAGAGCCAGGCATTGTGCAGGGTGGGCAAGGACAGTGGGAGAGCTGCTGTTGATCTCTGTCCTCACAGCACTCCAGGTCCTGCAGGCAGACAAGTGCACAGAGGATGACAACCCAGATGCTACAATACAGCAGGCACTAGCTGCTCCTAGGACCACCAAAGGGGTAAAGGAAGAGGGTTAAGGAATGCTTCCTGGGGCGAGTGACATTGCATCTGACTTGTGGTAGGATTTAGCTAGACAAAGAGTGGAAGCATAAGTCCTGGCAATGAAAAAAAACCACGCATCCAGCTGAGAAGTGAAAGAGTGCAGTGCAAGGAATTTGAAGGATTGAAAGAATGTTATGGAGCAGGAGGATGGGGTATTAAGGTGGAATTGGCAAGAGGCAAGGCTGGAAAATGCAGTGCATAGTCAGGGGAGTACGGTTTGCTGAGGCCCTGTGCTCAAAGCATGGTAGGGGACACACAGGAGTGTAACATAAAGCCATTAGGGCTGTAATTGAGTCAGAAGACACAGTAATGAAAACAGAGAGGAGGGAAGTCCTTAATTCTGTTGGGGCCTAGGGCGGAGAGGAAGAGGGCAAGGGATTGAGAAGATTACAGAAAGGAAGTATTACCTGAGCTGAACCTAAAAGGAGTTTAGGATTTTACTTGCATAGAAAGAATGGCAACTGAGGGCATTCCAGGCAAGAGAAAAATGCATGAGCAAAGCCTTCATCACTTGTGTCTAAGCTGATGAATAAAAACATCAGAAAATCCAAACTGTTCATGACTAATAGAATGCCATGGTTAAAGCCCCCAAGATTAGTCAATGGACTTAAAGAGTTACCACAAAAAAAAAGAAAGCTGATTCTGGGCATTCTCTACCATGATGCAGATACAACCAACACCATCTCCTGTTCAGGATTAGCATCTTTTCTCACTTTATGATTGCTAAGCAGGGTACAAAATGAAGACACTCCTTTTTGTTAGAGGAATGAAACATAAAAAAGAAAACCCTGTTCTAAGTGGGGGAAAAAACAGCTCCCTCTGGGTCTGGAGCAAAATTAAATCTTCTGAGTTATTCAGCAGCCAGCTAGGCACAGAATGAAGCTAGTATGAAACCACTTTTCAAAGTAACCAGAGTTAAAACTAAACTTGCTGGATGAGGGGAGAAAAGGAGTTTAATAGAGGCAGAAGTCACACCTTCCACCTGTGCCTGTCTTTTTCATATGTTAACTTCAGCTCAGGCAAGCTGGGTGAGGGAATTTAACACTATCATTAAAAATATCCCAGGCTAAGGTGGACATCTTCCCCCATGAGTCATATGTCACCCAGGGTTACAATGAATAAGGTAATAATAGGAAAACAGAGCTTCTTCATGCCAGGTCTGTTGTGCTGGTCTGTAATTACCCAAACAAAGACAGTCAATTGAAGACAAGACTCCCTTCCCATTCCCTAAACACACAATGCCCCCAGAAGCAAGCCTGGCATCCTACTCTATAATTGCTAGATTTCCACATGTGGTTCTAATCCTGAGCACTGGTTCTGGCAGGTATAGATAGAGTGGGGAGGCGAGCTGTTCCATGATGCTGCCAAAGGGCCAGTAAAAAGTGGATGGCCGTGTTTTCCTGGATCAGCATAGAGGATCCAAACAGCCAGAAGAAAAATTCAGGACATTTACTTTGAGAGGCTTTTTTTGTTTTTCCCTCAAATCCAATTTTGGGAAGGGGGTGCCTGTTAGAAACCAAACAGCACATCCGATGATCTGTATCTTTAAAGCCAGATCTTTGCCCAGGCCATGACCCCACTACTGCATGAAAATGAATTTATGAGTACAAATGAATGTGTTCGAAGATTTTGCCATTTTACAGTTTATTAAATGCTGACTGAAAGATGCTAGATTTTATAGACTGGAAAGGGCTCTTTAATTAAGAAAGTAAAGGACTGAAGATGAGCCCAACTGTTCTTCCATTTTCAGTGAATGCTGAAGATGAAAAAAAATTAGGTTACATTAGCGTAGTGGTTTAAAGTGTGCCTGGTCCGGCAGCATCCACGTCACCTGGGAACTTGGGGGACAAATAAATGATCAGGCCCCATTCTCCAACCTTAATGATCAGAAACCTGTTTTCACAGGTCCTGCAGGTCACTGTGATGCATGCTCCAGTGTAAGACCTTCTGTGCCAGAGCTGTGGCGCTCCACCCTGGCTGGCTTCTATCATCACCTGGTAAACTTATCGCAATGACTTGCCAACCTCAGACCAATTAAATCAGAACAACTGGGACTGGAACTTAGTTACAGCCGCTTTTAGAAATCTCCTCAAGTCATACAAATGTGCAGCCAGAGTTGAGAGCCACTATGTACCAGAACAAGAGAGATTTAGAGAAGATAATTTGGGACTTCTGATTTTTAGTTAAGTTGAAAGTAATAGTGACTAGTGAACGAATCTCCTTCATTGAAAAAAATCTTTTGAGAAGAAAAATTTCCAATCTTCATGAGCTGGAAAGGAAGAATATGAAGCTCAGCAAAAGCTTCAGAATCTTATACCAAACCCAATAGTAATAATAGTATTTAATAACTCACCCAACAAATACAGTTGCTCACCGTGGGAAAGGAGTGAGCTAGCCCCCACAGTCAGAAGTCATTATAAAAGCAATGCACTCAAAGCCAGTGAAGAGTGATAATATACCTCCCACACACCTCAAGTCCAGATGCCACAGTCTTCTAAGGGGAGCTCAGAGTCTCCCACTCATTTCTTGGCTTTGAAGCCCCGAGTACCCAGGGCATATGAGACAGCAGCCTCTTCTCAGCAGTGTCTGGTGTTAACCAGTGAATGAAATGGTGATAGCCCATCAGGATAGAACTCTAGGAGGCAATTTCCATGGATGGGCAAAGTTCAGCACTGCTGCTTAACAAATGAATTGTGAACTTGGGCCACTCTTCTACCCAAATCAGGAAAATTGGCAGTTATAAGTGTGTTCCTCAATCTGGGGTCTAATGGCATAGTCCCAAGGATCCAGGGTCTTTTTCCCATGAATATGTATTTGAGCATAACTAAAATGTAAAAATATCATAAAAATTCTTTCCAACAGGAAGAGGCAGCATTCTTTAGGATGTTTCTGGAGAAATGATGGTCCAACCCTCCTTGTATAGTCAATGCCCCTCCACTATAAATGAGAGTAAGACCAAACTCTCCCTTTAAAAAAATTGTTTTAAAGATCAAATAGCAGAGACTGGAGCCAGTTCAACAGCTGGCTAGTGAATGTACTTATGAAAACAAGGTTATCATGAAATTTTCACAAGTGAATTTTGAATATCCAAGCTCTTGGGCATAATTTTCCCTCTTCCCAAGAAAAAGGTGAGGGTAGGGAGAAAATGAGAGGGAAAAGACCATGCTTTTGTGTCCTTCATGCCTATAATTTTGCAGACTTTGGAGTCTGACAGACATGGCTTTGAATTTTGACCCTGCCACTTCTTTGGTATTGGTCTTTGAACACTGTCCATAAATTTTATTTTTTTCATCTGTACAATGGGAATAATAATCCTTAGCACCAATCAGGGTGAGCAGACAGAAGGCATGGATTACATTTAGCACAGTGCCTAGAAAATAGAATATAAAATAGCAACTGTGATCATTAATTATTTAACCCTTGAACACCCAGTTGAAGTTTCATTTCCTTTGTAAAGGTTTCCTTGACAAAAATGTTCACACACACACACACACACACACACACACACACACACACCAGTCTTTGTAGCTCTAATACTCCTAAAATGCACCAAGATTTCAGTCATTATATTACATTGCAATTACTAATTTATGTGTGTCTGTAAAGATTTTCTTAAGGAAAGAAACCATGCCTTTGCGTCCCCAATGCCTGACACACACCTGGTATATCATGTGTACTTACAAATGAATGAATGAATGAATGAATGAAGCAAGCTACTGAATTTAACTAGTAATGAGATAAGAAGCAACTTAATTAAGATGTTAAGAATGGAAAAGATGAGATAGACGAGAGATACAAGGAAATTGATAATAATGGTTGACCATGGGATATGAGAAATAAAGGAGTATTGTTCTGCAGTTTTCTCATTGTAGGAATACATACAGTTCACCCAAAAAGCCCTTTTCTGGGTATTTTCTAGGGAGAAGAGAGAGCGGAAGGAAAGCTTGCACAAATACTTAGAAAATATTTTGTTGTTTTGGACCAGCCAGTCCTCTGAAACCAGCCATCTAGGGGAAGATTCCTCCTGGACATTACTCAAGGACAAGATAAGGTTGCCAAATGAATCAACACCATTACCTCCCTCGCATCAAGACCCTTACCTCTCTGTTCCAAGTTTTAAGAATTCTAGGACTATGTATAATCATTGCCTTTCAGTTTTTACAATTATCACCTTCCATCTCCCTTATCATCTGCAGACTCTGCCCTTTGGAATCCCTCCATTTACTCCCCTGAAACTTTCCTTTTGATCCCATCCCTACCTAATCTCTGACTGATATCTGTGAAATACATTGGCTTCACTGCCATAGCCATCTCCCTACCACCATCCCATTCCTCCCCCTGTCTTTAGAGCCTAGGCCTTAGCAATCTGCTCATCCAGAAAGTCTTAACCATTTTCACCATGGTAGGATATAACTAGGGAAACAAAACCAAAGTAAATCAGCTAAGAAAGCAGGTGAGAGGGACTTCATGACTCTGCAGGCATAGGAAACTCCCCCTCCTGCCAGTCTAAACGAAGGCTTTTCAGTAAATGGACAAGCCATCTAAAAAGTCTCCAATATGTGCATGCCTACCCTGAGAAAGTCTGTCCAACAAGATATAGAGGGACAAAATGCTACAGTGCTTAGCTCCAGTTCCTAAGCCATCTTTCCCAGCCGTAGGGATTAGTCACTGAAAAACAGGCCTGCTGAGCAAGCCATTGACTTTTATCTTTAGACTTCAACTGCTATTCATCAGCATCAATATTTTAGAGCTTAATCAACTCAGTCCTAATCTGGGTCCAGGACATCTACATCACCATGAGGACTCACCGCATCCTGACAGCTGAGGACCTCCAAAATGCTGTTGAGTAATTCGACACAGTACTTCTTCTCCTGGACCTGGTGTTGCATTTCATCCTTCTGATCCAGCAGCTCCCTCAGTTCTTTGGTGATGACAGGAAGCAGAATGTCCCGGCATTCTGGAACGGAGGCAATTCAGAGGCATTTGACCTTCCTTATTTTTTAGTTTCTTTTCTTGCTTTTAAGATATTTTTTCATTAAACAAATAATTCATGAATATAGCTTCCTCATAAAAAAACTTAAATATTGAAGATTAGGTTAAGATTTCACAGTTATGGTCCCTCCCACAACCTCTGCTCCTCAGAGGCAGCCAGTTATTTTATTCTATACATATGTATATGTATATTTGTATAAAAATTATATATGTATAAACATACAAAAATGTACTAATACAATTTAGTATCATTTTAATTTAATCTTTCATTAAGTAAGACATATCATACTGTGATGGTAAAGCTTCAAGATCTTATTATGTTCTACATATGTATGTTTCAGTATAAAACATACAGTGTTCATTCTGCTTTTGTTTCCTTTTCATAAAAGGGGACTCCACTGTATGTATTGTTCTGTACCTTGATTTTTTTCCCTAACCAATATTGCTTGGAGTACTTTCTATGCTATCACATATATAGATCAACTCAATTACTGTTAGCTCTTTTTTAGCATTCTCTGTTATGGATATATTTATTTAGTCATGCCCCTATTGATGGACATTTGCTGGTATAAACAATACAAAAAATGAGTAACTTTCCATTTGCATCCTTGTGCACAGTGGTTTTCATTTTAAATAAGTTAAAGTTTTTGCAAAGAACAGTATCTCATTTGGCATTGCCCTCCCAGGAAATTTCTGGGAAGTTCTGAAATCCTACAAGGTTTTCTCTATTTCTGTTGAAAATGGAAAACCTTGAGGGACCAAAAATGAATCCAAATATTTTTCAAACCATTCCCACCTGGATGCTTCTAGAGCTGTGATGTGAATCATAAATACCAGGATTTAATGTAATTCAATACAACAAATAAATGCTGAACATTTTTTTGATGTGGAAGGCACTGTACTTCTGGAAGTACAGAGACAAAATATGGTTCTCCCCCATTAGATACTGACAGAGGTAGTTAGCAACAAAAAAAGCAGTAGCAGAAAACAGAATAAGATAAAGGGAGGAAGAAGTAAAGGACCTCCTTTGTTTCATCAGTCCAGCATCTACACCTTCTTCTGGCACAGTAACGTGGTTTGCTCTGGGAGCCACAGACTCTATGGGATATAATCCTGTGGATACTGACATAAGGCTCCCTGCTCGCCTCTGAATAAGGGCAGGGCACCTGATCCTAATTAGGATAACTTCTTGAAATTTGAGTCTTGATGGAAATTCAACCACCGTAATTACTGACTTGCTATCATACTGAATGCTTACAGTATGCCAGACACTGTTTTAAGAGTGTCGCATGAATTTCTTCAGTTAAACTTCCCAATGACTCTAGGAGGTAGACACTATTATTTTTCCCATTTTACTGATGAGATAACTGAGGAAGTTTCCCAAGTGCACCAACTAGTAATTGGTGAACCCAGTCTGACTCCAGTGCCTATGCACTTAACCACTTCAGAAAGAACACAGGCTTACTTGGAGCTCAGCTGTCTCACGGAAGCATTCTTTAGGTGCCTGTTGCTTCCTTCCACAGGGCTCTTCTGGGTCTCTCCTCTCTGCTGACTGGTGCTCCAGCTTTTCTTCTGATTCTAAGAACTATCCTCTACCTTCCAAATACATTGTTTTTACCTAAAATTTACCACAGTAGTTTTTTGTTGCTCACAACTGAAGAACCCCAACTGGGAGAATCATAAAATGCCATGAGGGCTTCAGAAGGGAGAAATGGTCTCTGGTTGGAAGGTTTATGGGAGACTTTACAGGCTCTGATAGAATTGTGTCCCTTCTCTCAGAGCACCAATCCCTGCTTGTAATTAAATTATTATTAGTGTAATTAGTTATGTCCTTTCAATCAACCAAAATGTAAGCTCCGTGAGAGCCAGACTCAATTTCAAGTGCCCAGCACAGTACCTGGATCATAGTAGCCACTCAATAAATCTTGGTTGAACTTGGAAGAACTGTTGAGATAGCCATTGATAATTAAATAATCATGCCATAGGAAGAGTGGAGATTCAGAGAACAGACAGTGATTTAGAGTACATAGATCTGGGAAAGTAGAATAGTACCTTGGAAGTAGAATGATGGGAGATAACATTTAAAAAGAAAGTTCTTAAATGCAGTGAGAGGGGTTAGGTTATAGTTCTATGGAAACAGAAAATTTTAACTCTATTTTGCTTAAAATTATAGATGAAATCATAGGCCACAGGTTTACAGTACTTAATTTGGACTCAGCAAATTATTGGCCTAAAGGCCTAAGGACTTGTGAAAATACAAGGTACCGAGTTAGCCATTACCCTTTGTTTAAAGAGATAAGATAAAAGACCGGAAAATATTTACATACAGTTACCATTACATTTAACTTAAACCAGTACTTAGTCTGTATCTTATGACCGTAAGGTTGAATTTTTATCCAGATCTATTTATTGAAAGGGATAAAGAAATTTCCTGCAATGTTCATTCAGACATTTTAAAAGTTATCTTCTAAAGGATGTGAACTTGTGACTTTGAAGTTTGTTTGTTAGAGGAAATTATATGTGTTAGAATGCTTGTTGTAAAAAAAAACTGTGTGAGTTCATTTGAAGTTGTAAACTCTTTATCACCAGGAGATGAATGACCTCATCAGCTTCATGAAATTTGACTTCTGCTGTCACTGATGTGGTCATAATTAAGCCCAACCAAAAGGTAAGAATTGTGCATTCTCTTATTAAGTTAAAATAAGAATTGTAAAGTCTTCCTCTTCAAAAGTTACTTTTGCAAGTAAAATAAAAAAGAGATTCTAATAAAGGAAATTTAAAACACAACAAAAAGTCTTTAGCTGTGATGGGCAGGTATGTAATCTACCACAAATTTCTGGGCAAAAGGGAGTTACCAAAAGATGATTCACCAAAAGGTGATTCACGGCATTGGAGGGTAGCTGGAGCAGAGACCAGTGAATATGCTGCTACAATAGTCCAGGTGACAAATGAGAATAAAAGTGCTGGGTTCCACCCCCTGGATTCCTAGCTTCTGATACAACATTCTTGTCTTCTGTTGAAGCTAAAGATTTGATAAGACCTTAAAGGGAGATAGTAAGAAACAAATCAAGAGCAGTCAATTGTTTTGAATTGAAAGCATAAGACAAGGTTTTAAGGTCTAAAATAGCTTTTGTGACTCAAGATTAAAAATCTTTTAAAACTCTCTCCATCTGCAAAGTAGGATCACTAGGACCTACAGGAAGGAGAGATGTTAATGCAGAAAAAGGGTTAATTCATCCCGGCAGTTAATTGATGTTTTCATTCACTTAGCCAGTCAGCCTTTGAAATTTATTGAAAGCTCCCTAAGTGCCGGTCACCATTCTGGGATAGGAGGGAATGGCCATGGATCACACACCTGCCCATAATAGCTAAAGAACCAACAGAGATAAGAGGCAGACCAAAGTGGACAAGACAAAAAACTGGTACCTTTATATCTTAGGAGTGCTGACCTGTTAGGAGTGTTCATAAAAGAACTTTAAGGTATAATAAAGGTCAGGTTTTTCCTTAAAAGTTCATTCTGTTGATATTCTAGTTGAGATACCTCAGATCCCATTACAAAGATATGAATCCAAGCGAAAAGGCCAGTTGGGAGATTCTAGATATCAATGAATATCTCCTTGGGAAGTCGCCAGATTTTAAGTTCTACTTAAAACTAAGTAAATTAGTAGATGCTCATGGAAAAGTCTGGTAGTGAGCTTGCCAACTCTAGAAATATTTAAGCAGTAAGTAGCTGCATATTGATAGGATGATGAAGAGATAATCAAAGTATTAGTTGAAGAGTAGAACTGAATGATTAAGTCCTTGTCCAAAATTATAGGACTCCATAAAATATAGGTCCCGAGGAAGTGGCAGGAGGAAGAATATATTTGCGAGGTAGAAAGACAGTGGACCTGTGTGTATTGTTTACAAACCACTGACGTTGTGGGAGCTGCAAACCAGGCCCCAGCAGAAGCAGTGTTTTATTAATCTGAAAGTCAATCTACTTTTGACTTATCAAAACCAGCATACCCTCAAGATGAAGGCTCTATGGTAAGAGTTAGCAAAATTTTCCCTGAGGAAGCCATTAATAATGTGGCCTGTTTTCAGAAAGTACCTTGTCTTCTCCTTAACTTTGATTCCTCAGAAATGTCTGGCTCCTCTGTTTTGAGATGAAAAACTTTTTCTCATTTGTAATTGGAGCTGTGAAATTATATTAGTCTGTAAAGCTTCAGGAAGCAGCATTTCTAAACTGTGGCTTGATTATCAAGGAAACAAGCACAAATGGTTTAAAAGATAAATATTGCAGAGACTTAAATCAATCTTTATGGGCAAAGGCAATGAATATCAGAGACCTGTAAACCCAACCTGGGTACCTAATATCTGACAAAGGCTGGGAGCTCTGCCATCAGGTGACAAGTCCAAATTGTAATTCAGACCAGGCGCTTAGGAGCTCACAGAGTTACTCAACTCTGCACTTTTATAGAAAGGAGTTTTCTTTCATCAGAATGACTGCAGAGAGGAAAATATAGTTTTGGGGCTCTGGTTTCTTCCTTGGAGAGAGTTTTTTTTTCCCATGGAGGAAGGTGCTACTACTTGAATTGTCTTGAAGTGGGATATGATTTTGCAATAATTTCATGACTCAGGGACACTTCAAGTAAGATGGCCCTTGTCTTTGCCTCTTTCTCCACACTATCAGCCCCATAAAAAGAATGAAGTGGATCATTCTTGAGGTATATCAGGACAAAAATTCATCTGTGACTACAGCCCCAACCCAGCTCCAAAGGGAAACACTCCTAAGAACCACATCTGAACTTGCCATTCTCCCCATAGGTTTCTTTCTCTTTGGCTTGCTCTTAGAGTGAAAACACCCCAGCCCCATAGTCAACCAAGTAAATGAATCATTTCACTGTCTATCCCCAACATCCAATCTATCATGAAGTCAGATCCTTGCTACCCTCAAGCAAGGATTGGTCCTTGCTCCATTCTGTTCCATGTCTCCTAAACAGATCTCTCCACTTCTAGTTTCAGTAGCTGGAATTTCCC
The DNA here is from genome assembly GCA_032199065.1 of Smutsia gigantea. Lineage (NCBI taxonomy): Eukaryota > Metazoa > Chordata > Mammalia > Pholidota > Manidae > Smutsia > Smutsia gigantea. The sequence continues at coordinate 165,172 of JAVSCE010010979.1, forward strand.
AAAACTCAAAGGTGACCACAGCATTCCCCTGCTTGAAGTTCTTCAGTGGTTTCCTATTGCCTTTGGGGTGAGATCTGTAAACTCTCTGGCGTAGCTGAAGGCCTTTTGTGAGCAAGCCCTTCCTTACCTCCCCCCACCACTCCATCTCACATACCATGACAGCCATGGTCTCTCCCTCTCCTGAATTTTTGTGCATTATTTTTGCATGTTATTTAATGATCTTATCCCCTCATCTTTACCTGACTAACTCTTGTCCTCAAGGTTTTAAGTTAGAAGCCAAATCCTCTAGGACAATGTTCAGGATGCCCCAACACTGTCTTGGGTGACACTCTTGTTCTTTTGTAGAACCCAGACTCACTTCTACCTTACCATTTGTCACACTATGCGACACCTGTCTGTGTAATGGGACGACCAGTGAGAGGCTTGTCATCACCCCAGAAATGAAGCTGAGGCCAAAGTTGAGGACATAAGTATAATTATTCCACATCCGAAATTCAAATTGTTTCCAACAGTTGGGGTACACCAGCATCCGTCAGGGGGCATGGTTAAGTACCAGGCCCACACCAATCTGCATGCACATCATCCCAGAACTGAGGGGCGGTCATCAGGGGCCTTTGGATGTGATGTGACATCAGTAAAGGGAAGTCATTACCTCTGCTCCCCGAAGCGGAGGTGGACGGAGGGATAATCAAAAGAATCACTCATGAAATGTAAGAAGACAAGACTGGCACCTTGCATCCCCGTGAGGGAAATGTTTGCCAGTCTTTAATCCCAGGTAAACAGCAGAATGGAGAGACAAGAACATTCAGGAGCCCCCCCTTCCCTCACTATGTGGAAAATGGTTAAACACCAGCAAGATGTCTGTGTGAGGGGCTCAGTCACACCCTCAGTGGGGTTAACCTGTTTCTAAGCGTGCCTGTGGCAGCTTTTACTTGGAATTTCACTCCACTGACAGCTAGCCCCATGCTGTGTCACCAACACAGGTTAATCAACTCCTCAATCCTGTTCAATATTTCACAGGCTTTAAGATGAAATTTTAAGGGGAAGCAGAGTTTCATTCTGCTTTGACCAAGTTTCTATTAACTGAAAGGTGAATTCAGCTCAACTCAACCCTCTTGGCAGATGGGAAAGACATTTTGCTTATCAAGGCTCACCCTGCCCTCCCCACAGGCCTTTTTCTAAGCAGGAAAAACTCTTCATTGAAACCCCAAATTCTCCCTGGGCAAGGCTGAGCAGCGTAAGCCCAGATCTGCTAGGGTGCTTTGCTTTCCTTCGGTCTGGGGAGCATTTGTAGATGTCAGAGGCTACTTGGTGCAATCAGCTAGACATGAAGGAGGACCTCGACACACACCTCTAGTTAGACAGGTAGCAATTTGTCCTCACAACCTCCTTCCTCCAGCTAGCGGGTCATAGAGAAAAGTAATTCTACCCACTGGGAAATCAGTAACTACCCATCAACTTCATATTCCCGATCAGGTTACAAACATTTTACAACTCCACTAGCAGTTTCCCCCAACGCATTCTTCAGCGGCTCCTCGTGATTCACTTGCCTTACTTCCCAGAAAGCATGCCTAACTATAATACCCAGAATCCCCACTCAGTACCCCTTCCAGCTTGTCTCTGCTATGGTATACATCTGCACTTTATGAACTCTGAGGGCCAAACTATGTCTCCCCAGCTAAACAAACACAGTCTACTTGGAGATTTTAGAACTCAGCCACTGTAAGAATTCACTTCATGTACCTTAGAGGGGTTAAAAGGTTAAAATATAATTAGGCAGTAAATCCTAAACAAGAAATACACTTTCAGAATAGTATTCTCGATACCCACCTGAACACCAAAGCAAGCCAGTGGTTTTACTACATAATATTTTTAACTTAAAACATGATGTTGCACTAAACCTATGAGCAAATGCCCTATAATAAATTGATGTTTGCCATTCAGAAGCATAGTGATGGCAGGAAGGGTATACTGATATACAAGTGCTAGAATTATTAAGAGGATTTGTTTGTTTATTTTAAGAAGATGTGTGTATTCATGTTGTTTGTAAGCTCTGAGAGTCTGTATGGAATATATTTATATCTTTAAGCATACATATATAGTTATTATAACAGGCATTATGGGGATATTATATTCTAGTGGAGTATCAGAAACAATTCAAGAAGATAAGAATTATCTTAGTTTGGATTCTCCAGAAGCAAGCTCTGCGATGAGGTCTGGGTGAAGGTGACTAACTTTTAAGGAGGGATCCCAGAAAACAAAGGAAAGGGAGTGGGGCAGTGGGACCATGAAGGGACTGCAAAAGCAGGCAAGTGTTATGGAAGGGGGGGGCTCTGAAGGCAGTATGGGCCATGGGGGCTAAGCAGCTGGAGTGTTTGGGCCCTGTGGGAGGTGCTCTTGGGGCCCAGGCCAAGCAGCCGCCTGCAGCGTGAGGGCGGCCCTAGGAGGCGGGTGCTGGCTGTGGGAGAGAAAGTCCTCTAGTAGCGTTTGGGCACAGAAGTGATCATTGGTCACAGGAGACATGGACAGCGCCCTGAGGGTTGATGCTACACCAACTAACATGGGTAGCTTCCAGCAAGACAATTAACTAGGTAACATGAGAGAGTATGGGGCTGCAGGGCAGACTAATCGCATGGGGCAGTTAAGAAGGCCTCTCTGAGATAGAGACAGTTCAATGGAGACTTGAGAGTGAGATGGCAACAGCCTACAAAGATCTCAGGGAAGAGCATTCCAAGCAGAGGAAATGACCCTGGGGTAGAAATTTGCCTAGCATGTTGGAGGAATCACATGGACACAAGGGTGGTTGGATTATAGGAAATGGGGAGCATGATATGAGATGGCTAACCTGGAGAGTTGGGCTGGGGCCAGGTCTCACCAGGCCCTGTGGCCCATAAGCAGTTTGGCTACTGGATAAAGATAAACTTGTTTTGTATTTTTAATAGGGGCTGGGAGTGGGCCTAGAAAGGGAGATAGAACACTGAAGAGGCTTTTTGTAGAAGAGGAGGTCTATGTATAAAGTGAAGGTTCCTGTGGCCAGCATTCTCACAGGGCCCTGGTCGGCTACCTCACTACACATGTGAGCAACACATTGCCATTGACTCTATATAAAGAGCTCTGCCCAGTGCTCTGGGCGACACAGTGGCACGGCTGCAAGGCTGCAGGAGAGCAGAGACGAGACTGGAGTGGTGGCAGCCCTGAGGACAGAGACTGGGACGGCTGTGTGGGCAGAAAGGCCCAGAGGCAGAGACCGGCTTGCTGCATGCAGACTCACTCTGAGTGAACAGGATTTTAATGATAGACCTGCCACTGTGGAAATAAAGTTGGATATAACCCTTTCACCCCAAGAACGTTCTACTGTTATTTCTTTGGTCACACTGAATCCATAGTGAACTTGCCTGGGGCTGAAATCCATTGCCAAGACAAGGTCTAATGTTTATTGAGCCCTCACTCTTCATCAGGCATTCTCTCTCTGAAGAAATATATCATTATATCTATTTTATTGATAAGGAAGCTGAATCTCAAAGAGGTTCAGTAACTTGTATAAGATCACACAGCTGGTATTAATTGACAGAGCTGGGATTTAAACCTAGGATATGTGATCCAGAACCCGTGTTCCCATCTACTAAGCTATCCTGCCTCCTTACTTTAACAGTGAAGGGGAGAGAAGGCAGAAGCTTGATTCATTTGTGGCAGGAGAGATAGATGGAAATAGACAGACTTGGGCTACAGTCTGGAGGCAGAGTCAACACATCTTGCTGATGGATAAGATATGCTATATAGATGTGTAAGCAGATGCATTTTGAACATCTGAATAAGAGAATAATAGATTCATTTAAGGGTTTATCAAATTAGGTTCATGGAGACCATTTCATTGCCTAAACTGGCAAGTAATGAAAGACTCCTATCAACATTTCTCTGATGGTACGAAGTGGCTTCAGAAATGGCCTGTCATCATGCCTTCTGAAAGCTATTAGGGCGTAACGGGTATGTTCTGACAGGTACTTGCACTTTCAGTTACCCTTTTGCACTTTTGAGATCATTTACACTGCCCCTGCTGACCAGTCTTCTCCCTGCCAGCTCACTCATTAAACCACAGTCCTGCTCTATAGAAAGTGCTTTTAGGAAAACAAAGGTCCAGTTATGGCCAATTGAGTTATCACTCCAGATTTGACTTGTTCCCTATTGCTTTAGAAGGATTACATTGTGATGCCATACCAGATGAGAACCAGCTGCCTGTTACAGGACTGTCTTACCCACCTCCTTATCATGGCTAATGGATAGAGAAGCAAATGAAAAAGCTTGGGGCTGAACCAAGTAGCCTGTCTCCTGGTAATCTGGGCAGTCTTTAAAGGAAGATTCCCATCACAGCAATGTGCTCCAGGTCAGTCCAAGAGAAGAAATGAGTCAAGGCAGCTGTTTGACTGCAGAGAGTTGTGTTTTACATCCCCCAGCCCCATTTGATTTCAATCCAGCAACATCCAGAATTCAGATCAGTTTATAAGCACTTAGGACACCTACTATAGCAGTTAATATCATCCACACCCCTTCAGGGTTTATCATCCACTGCCTCTCTTCTGCACCATGCTACACAGGTCCCTTAATCCCTTCACCCCAGCCCCTGACCCTCTGGAAACTCACACAATTCCCTGGTTCCATGAATTTCAATTTTTACCCCCCCAGGAAATCTTTCACCTTTGATTCTTTCTTACCTAATCTGTGGTTACATACTCAAATAGGGTTTTATGAGTAGTGGGAGTCATTATAATATTTTAATAAAGGGTAGAAACCATTTGTCTAGAAATCTATTGAGAATGAAAAGGAGTGTGAGTGGAATAGAGAATGTGAGAGCTATGTAAAATCCCTTAAAATCATACTGAGTTCCAGGCATGATTCCATATTGGGAACTTACTTAATCTTTACCAAAAGCCGGTCTATATATTATGTTGTCTTCATTTTACAGATGAGAAACTAGGAGCTCCAAGCAGCTTGTCCAGGGTCACTTAACTAGTGTGACCACAACAGAGGTAAGATTCCAATGCAGACCACTGTCTGCCTCCAGTGCTGGTACTATTCCAACTTCACTCACACAATTATTCCTGACCCGAGATTGTACAGGCTTAAGGAAACCACCCTTTGAATTTGTTAGCTTCCTTAAGATGGTCTTAAATAGAAAATCCAAGACTCTGGTTAGTTTGTTTAATGGTTGATTCTCTCGTTTTAGTAAGGGTTACAGTCCCAGGGGACTAAAACAAACAAATCCCAATCCTAGAATCCCAGAATTAAACAATTCAGAGCATTCATCAAATGATGATGTAGTCCTCAGTTTTAACCACTCACTTCTTTCATTTTGTTAATTCAACCAATCATTTACTCATCTACAATTGATTGAGATTACCCACCTCACCACTGCAGTTAGCTAGCAAAGAGCAATCATGACCTTCCAATCAGTCACTACCTTTTGTAAGAGCCTGGGGCAGGATAGATCTAATCTCAACCAAGTCATGTCTCCTACAGTTCCTGGCACAATGTCTGCCACAGTATAAGGTGTTAGATGAGTGAGTAGTGATTTCAGAGAGGGACCCCGGCTGCCTACACTGAGGGCAACTCTAAAACTCAAATCCCTATTTAGTGTTGGGTTATGTTAATACTCATTATTCTGTGCTGTCCTCGAAGAAACCAGGTGGCAGTAGCTGGGGACTGAAGGAGGATGTTTAAGGGGGAGAACTGTATGTGTGTTCCTTTACCTTCACCTCTGCCCCTGAGCAGCCCTTCTAACAGTATCATCCCATTCTTAGCTTTACTCTACCCCAGAGGCAGGTGTGGGGAAGTGGACAGAACTCTGGATTGAGGGTCTGGAGACCTAGATCTGCATTCCAATCCTATTACTGCTTGACTGTGTGACCACAGATAGGTCATTTTATCTCCCTTCCTCTAAAAATGGGGACTAAAATGCCCATTTCATAAGTGGATCCAAATAATACATTATGCGATTTCAGTTGTAGTTACTAAGTGTAATGAGGCATGGGATCTGACGCTACATCTAAGAAGTTTTTGAGTCCAGAGCAGAGCATGTTGAAACGTCAGTTTCCTTCAGCTGCAGCTGATGTATACACTTGACAGAACACCTGGACCAGGCATGCTGGACTGAAACAGACTCAAAGCTATTATGTGCATCATTCCCAAAATATGTTTTTGTCTGAAGTACCAAACTAAGAGCATTGAGTTCCAGGAAGTGCATATAAATTGAAATGATGGGGATATATGCCTCATCTTCATGTTCCCTTTTGTATGTAGACAGACTAAAGAAGAGCTCCGGCAAGCTTTCTCAGAACATCTTTTACACTTCTGTTTGGTACTTAGAATAATAATGCTACATGCCAGCAATCCTCAAGCCACACATGAACAGTCCTATATTGCTGCCATTACAAAACTTGCAAATGCCAAAAATAACAAAAAACAACAGCAATGTTCTGGATCAATATGAGCAGCCAGCATTCCATTTCTGGGAAAAGTGCACATTAAAAGCCTCCTGTTTACACTTTAAGGATAACAGAGGGGCCCTTCATTTCAGAGAATTAAATGAGAAAAGTCTCCTGGATTCAAGCATTAGCAAAATGGAACGGTTGTATAATTGTTTCCAATCATCATCTGATTCTCTCCTTCCCTCACCTTCTTCATAACAGTTTCAAAGGAGAGGCGATTAGGGTCCCTCTCATTTACAGCCCCACATGTTTAACATCCAGTTTTGTTAATTACAAAGGGAAAGCAGAGAAGTATAATATATTTCAAACAAGCTGAAGAATTGGAAGCAAACTCCAAAGAGAAAGGGGGAAAAAAATCACTGGCATGTTCTGCCCCTATAAATAAAAATGGAAATGTAAAAGAATTTATCCTCTATCCTCATTTTCTTTTCTGAAAGCATTCAGCTTAGAAGGTGGAAAACAGTAGCAGCCCTGAGAGGCACGGTTCTTTGCCTGTTTCACTTCTCCATTCATGCAACAGAGTCAATGTGAGCCCTCCCCTGGAAGACCCAAAGTAAGAGTGATTTAAGAAATGAATCACACACTTAGGCCCAGTATTTAAATGAAAGGATCAAAGTAATACTCTTTGGACTCTGAAGCCAATGATGAGGAAACTGGGTAAAGGGAGAAGGAGACAGTAAAGAGAGTAAATATCAATTAATGACATGTAATGTCCTTTCATGTACAAAGGGAGGACAATATATGGTCCTTATCCTTGGAGCAGCCCAAATGCAATGAAGAACAGAATCGGTCAATTGACAGAACAGTATAAAAAATACATACAATGAAACATACTGCATTTCCAATTATGTTCAGTCCCTGCCAATGAATATCAAATTGTACTCCTATGACACTGACATTAATATTTTATTTTGGGCATGGCATGTTGACATAGTTATTATTAGTTATATGTATTTCTTCCTATGCTACCTTAGTCCAAAGAGAATACAAGAAGATGACATGCCAATGTAAAAGCTAACATAAGGGCTCCAATTGCCTATAAAATGTAGTTCCTCATTTGTGTAATGAACTGTCACAGCAACAAAAGAAATCGTCCAAGTTCTAGATTAAGTTGATCATTAAGATAGAAGAGAACAAACTCCTTGAAAGAAATACAGCTTTTTCTGGAATTATATTCTTAAAGAAATTTTTCATACTGAGTTTTAGTGTTAATGTTCTACATTAAGTTTAGTAGTGATTAGCTGTTTTTGATATTAAATTGTAGAATTTTAACTCTGCAAAGAACCTAAGGAAAGCTAATGGTTTCGACTCATTTGACTTTGTTATATGCTCATAAAACATGAAAACAATAAATGGAGGAGGGCTCATGATTGTGTGCTTGTCCTTACATGACACCTTCATTTATTTTTCATGTGAACAAATATTTACCAAGTACCTAGCAAAAGTCAAGCATCATATATGTATAGGATCAGGATGGAAGTGGTAAAGACAGAGCCAAGTGGACAGATTTAAGGTATATTTGAGAAGGATTCAAAGGCCTTAGTGACTGATTGAAAGTGAAAAATGAGGAACAAGGTTTGAGAGCTAGCTCTGAATGACTGGCAGAAAAATATTGGAAGAGGAGAAAGTTTTCATAAACAGAATGAATACAATCTTGGAAATGTTGAGTTTGAGTACCTGTAAGACATTCAAATGGAGATATCAAAGGGACAGCTGGCTAAATATGTCTAAAAAAGTTCTAGTATAAATGCGCAAGCATGAATTCAACTATATGAAAGATACATCGAACATGGCCACCTCCTCCAAGGAATTTATATTGGGCAATCAGCATGCTTAGCAAAGAGGTTTATTTAAAGCTTATTTGATGGTGATCATGAAGACCCTGTTGAAATGAAAAGAAGGAGAAGGAGAGGAAAGAAGATATAGAAGACAAGGAAGAGGAGGAGGAGAAAGTGAAGATGGACAAGGAAAAGCAGCAAAACTGGGGTTCTGAATGGGGACTGACTGGGGACACATGAATACAGGAGGTTGGGACAAGGGAACTTAACGGGGCTTAGAAACATAAGGGATTGTCACTTGAAATTTTTAGATGATCACAGGACAAGGTTTAGACAGAGTTCAAGATGGTTAAGTAGCTGAACCGCCCAGGTGATCTAACCAGTAAGTTTGCCAACATTGTCACTTCACCATGTAGTGCCAGCTGAGCAGAAGCCGGAGGAGAGGGTTTTCTGGGAATAGTCAATGACTGTTTCTAGATCACCTGACCACTGAGGCTGCAATGGAATAGTAATTAAGGCCTGATCCTTTCCCTCAAGGACCTCCTGCAGGAGCATAATACACGGTCTACTAGCCCAAGACTGGGCAAAGTGATAAACTGGACTGTGAAGAGAGGAATGTAAAGAAACAAAAGCTATTAAGGAGGCTCCATTTCCTCTGATGCACTTAATAAGTATCAGGCAACAGAATGAGTGCCATGTAGTCAATGGTGGAGTAGAATATGGAATTGTAAGAGCAGGGATCTCTACTACTATATGGGTGACCTTGGACAAGTCACATAACCTCTGTCTCTGTTTCTTTATCTGCAGACTGGTGAAAAAAGCACTTCCCTTCACAAGGCTGTGAAAATAAAATACATAAAGCACTTAAGCAGCACAGCTGGCCTATGGTAAGCACTATAAAAGTATAAGGTATTATTAATTTTAAAAATTGCTATATGTAACTTTCTGGAGACTGTAAATATGCTCTATCTTGACATGGGTGGTGGTTGCATGGGTGTATAAATGTGTAAAAAGTTCACTGAGCTGCAATTCACTTTATGTAAATTATACCAAAATTTAAAATATATATTGCTGTCAGGTATGTATTATTATTTTCCCTGTTCAACAGGTGTACACAGTGAGGCTTGAGGAGTCAGGAAAATTGCCAGCAATACCACACTGGGTCTCACAGGTCCAGAAGGCAGAATCCAGAACCTGTGCCTTTAAAGACTGGGCTGGGTTCCTATGTTAGCTGAGCCTGTGGGCCTTGATAGGGCTCAAGACAGTAGTTACCTAACTCTACTTAGAGAATTTCCTGCATGAAGAGAAAGCAGCTCTTCCCTCCTCTGTCCCATTATTTATCCTACCTACTACCATCTTCTCCTCTCAGGTCAGTTCCATTAACTCATTAACTATTAAAACCAAAATCTCTGTCAAGTAACAACCTGGCTGGTGATAAGAGCATGCATTCCAGAAGGGAAACACCAGCAGAGGATTGCCAGTGATTAAGGACTGAAAGGAATACCCCCCTGAACTCTCCAAAATTTTCAGGGGCCTAAGATGCTCCACTATGAACTGAAGCGAGCCCACTCTAAGAGGGCGTGCAGCTCTTGCCAAGATAAAGAGCATCAGCTAGAGAAGAGCGAGTGATCATACTGTATGAGGTGCTGTAGAAATTAATTTTGTATGCCTTGTCCATTAGCAGTGTGTCTGAATTAACTTTAATATGCAAGTTGTCATGTTAATCTTTGATACTAAAAAAGAATGTATCATCATTAACCTTCCTAGCCCTAAATTCAACAATGCAGTCTTTTGATCAGCCGTAATAGAAATAGCATTATTTCTTGGCATCTCATACCTATCTGTATGCGGTCCCACCAGTCACTTTGTAAAGTATCTGCAGATCCGGAAGCCCATTTTTCAAATATTTGACTCTAACTGTCCATCAGTCACCAGCAGTTGACTCCACCTTCCTTTTTTTTTTCCAGATTCCTCTAAATGAAAATAAATTTTCCACTGAAGCGTTCCACAAAAAGCACATAACGGCCAGTGGAAGGAGGCCTACAGAACAAGGAGACATGAGTAAGTTCTGTGGGATATTTATGAAAGGGAAGCGCATACCAGGCTAGCAGTAACTGGTATTCAGAGCTGCGGGATGTCTGGCTATCTAAGTTATAGTATTGCTTCAGGGAACAGGAAAACAAATTAAACAATATTAGAAGATTAGCTGTTAAAGATAATAGGACAATCACCCAAACAGTGTAACCAAGTACATTTTTCTTTGCATGTATTTCCTTGATGGGGATTAACAGTAGTAAAATTTTGATGAATTGCATTCTGCCACCTTTTTCTTCCATTCACACCCTCTCACTGAACAGAAATATAGTCAGAAATCAAAGAACTTCTTAGAAGGAGAAAACAAGACAAGATAGAAATCTAAAATAGAATCTTAAAATAGAGCATCAGTTCCTGAAAAATAGAAACAGTTTCTGTTCTCAATAAATCAACAACATATAACTTATAATTTAAAATATACACAAAAATACCTACACTCTGAAACTAAATTGGCTACCAATCCCACTCTTTGGCTTGTAGGAAAGTACCAATAATGAGATTGTCAACATCTGAGTTCATCTCTGGTCTATGGGTAGTTTATATGTCTCCTGTTAGATCTGATCATTGTTTTTCTGGCTGCTACATCAAAAAGGCATGACATGAATAGGAAGGAAATTAGAATCAGCCACATCTATCCTCAAAAGGCTTAGAAAATTCTAAAGGACAGAATAAAATATTTTCCAAGCTTTAGTTAACCAGTGTGAAACCCACCATATACTTCTCATAATTTACATTCCACAATGTTATTTACTTAATTTTTTTCATAAAATGAAATTTTTCATAAAATAAAATTTCATAATCTGCTTATATTTATTTTAAAATGAAACTTTCCTACTTTAAATGGAAAACCAGTACCACTAGCCATAGATGGAAGGTCAGTGTAATAATTGATGCTATGAAAACAAAACACTTTCTTTAAATTCCAAGAGGAGCTTAAGCCTGAGGTCTCCGACCTTTTTGTTAGCAAAGGAGATTAGTAGAGAAAGATTAAAGACAAAATTGCAAAGGTATACAATCCTTGATATATTCAGAAAGATTGAAAAGCTGTTGAAAGAAATGAATAATCTTCTGCTTCATGATACAGTACTTTATCGGTGCATACCTTCAAAATTATCCTTCATGCCAAGGAAAATAATTTTGCATATGGTGGTATGTGTGCACACTTTGAGAAATACAGGTAGAAAAAAATTACAGTCAGTATTACTGGCTTCCCATCTCTACGGCTCACTCATGGGTGACTTAGGCAGGTCATACCCACTCTCGGAACCAGTTTCCTTGGCTATAAAATGAGGAGGTTGGATTAGGTAATCTCTCCAAGGAGCTGCTGATGTCTATGTATCTGTGTTTTGTAAAATCTTTAAATAGGATCTAGAATAGCTCATTATTTAAAGTATGTGGTTGTTAATTGCATTTACCTTGTTATCTGAAAGTCTTTCCAGGAAGGAAAAGCAAAAATTTGAAAAGATCAGCTAGTTTGGGGCAAAGAGCCTTTTGAAGCTGTTGTGTTGAAAAAAGTCAATGAAATTGACCGCAATTCAGGCACAACGGAAGGTAACTGTCCAGGATACATACCCGTGCATCCCTCGGCTTTGGAAGCCAGTGGGCAAAGAGCTGTCTTTAAAATGGACTTACAAACCATCACCTGATCGCTTGCCTGAGTCACGTGGTGGCGTATGCAAGTTGAGTACTGAGAGTGTGCTGATTCAGGCTATAGGTCTTATTGCCCCCATCCTATGAGAAAAGTAGACCGAGGGGAAAAAAAGCCAAATGGATCAGTAGTTAAAAACTAGCTAAGTAACTAAGCTTGCTCATTTGCAAGATGTGGTATAGTTAAGCAAGTTTCTCCATCTCTCAAAGAATGATAATAACCCACTTTATAAAGTTTCTATGAGAAATCGTAAAAAGTAACCATTGTCAAAATTAGGGCAGCACATATGTATATCCTATTTTTCAGACAGTATTTTTTCCTGTCTTGATATTCAGAAAAAGCTAATTTAAGCATTATTTTATTGATAATGCTCTACATTGGCTGCAACTCTGAACTGATAGTAATAAAAATGAATATAATAACTATACAGGAATAATTTATAAAAAGAAGTGTTATATTAATTTTAAACTACCACTTAATGGAGCTTTTTTTTTTTACCATCAAGGGACTGTACTAAGCACTATTTCTCTTAATATTCACATCAGCCCTATTATTACCCCCATTTTACAGATAAAGAAACTGAGAACCAAAGAAGTAACATGACTTTTCTAAAGTCACTGATAGATACACCTCAGAGATTATGAAACAAAATGAAGAAATTTCCTAGTGTCTCTCCAGAACTCAGTAAGTCTTTGGTAAGGAGATCATACAAGACACCAGCTTTATACATGTGGGTCAAAAGTCAAGGTCATGAAAAAAAAGAAGAGAGAGAGAGAGAGAGAGATTACCAAAATCTAGGTTAATCTGAGAAAGGCTGAATATTCACAGTTCTGAAGTTTTCTGCTATTTCTTGTGTTGTTGGGTTTTTTTAATATTTTTTAGATGTACATAACCAGAAAGACTTTAAAATCATCTAGCTGTCTACTCTGAAGTCCCATGGCACTTTGCTTATGACTCTAGTATAGAATAATCACCCAGGATTTTAAGAAAAAATGCTTCATTTTGCTAATGAAGGCAAGCTCCTTGAGGACATCACCGTGTTTTTGCCAACTTTGTATTTTCTAAATGGCTACTTACTGTTTTGTTTACCGCAGAAGATCAATCAACATTTACTGAGTTGGACAGCCTGTTCTAAATGTTGCCCCCTTCATTAAAAAGGTGGCCCCATCTATCCTGTATGGAATTTGAGATGTCAGAGTGGCAGTTAAAATGACAGGTCTTGAGGTGAAAGCAAAGACTTACACTAAAGATTAAGATTGGGGATTCTGAGCATGGAGATAACACTGAGCCACCAGAGTGGATGAACTCCCCTAGGCAAGAGCAGGCAGAGGTCCAGAATACATTTGAGAACTGGAGCCCTTGCTGGCTATTGAATGAACTGAATTGGCTCCAAGGCAGTGTTCCTCCTCTCTCTGTGCCCCTCACTTCTGACCCTCAGGCACAGAAAGAAGTTGGCAATCTGCAGCCGTGGAGGGTTGTCTCTGTTTCCCAGGATCAACCAGGAAAAAGAAACTATGGAGGGCTGCCCAGTGTTGTCCCCTAGGGTGGCAGGAGAGGGAGAAAGGATTTGCTGGTCAGATTTAAGCCTGGGGAACAAAAAGCTACAAGAAGCTTGGCCACAAGGAAGGAGGCTTGGCATCCAGAGTTGTTCCTGCTCCATGGAATAAGAACAAGAAAGCCATCTCTGCCGCTCTACGCCACAGACCCTAGAGTCTGTCTCTTGAGGCATGTGACCGTTATAACCTGATAAACTAGGAAGAGGGGACAATACATCTTATGCTCAAAGAATTATTTTCTCCTTTTCCCCCTGAACACAATACAAGCCATTCTGCTATTCATAGACTAAGTCTTCCCATCTATCAACATTTGCAACTCACTGTAGGCCCCTGAAACACCACAAATTTTCCTGAGAGGTAACTGGGACCTGCTTGATTTCCTAGCACTGGCCTCAAACAGACAGCAGGGCACTGTAGTGAATCTCTTGCTACCTGGTCTGTAATTGATTTTAACAACTACAGCTGCAACCAGGGAGGAGCCGAGAATTCCTAAAAACCACATCAAACCAAACAAAGAATCTTGCTGCACACATATAGCAAGGTGCTGTATCCAGCAAATCTGGGACATTGGCAGAGGCAAACCTATGTAAAGACATTTTTGAGACACACAGAATATTTGTATGGCAACAAAAATCCACTAGCAAGTGGACCTCTTTTGTCCTGACTGCTGCCCACTCTCCAAAGTCTCAGAAGATGGAGTTCCAGGTCCCCCAAGCCAGAACAAGCAGACCTAGTCCCAACAAACCTCTCGATGACACACCATGGATTCAGCTATGGCCTTTATGGACGACACCCGTCTGAACATAACATGTCCTTTGGTGCCTTTCATGTCAGGCTGACACTAGAGTCCTCAAAACCCCAGGATAACAAAAGGCCTTTCAAGCAGTTTTAATCATACTCAAAGTTGCTACCTCTCTTTCTATATTGTTCTGGCAATTCAGAGATAGATAGGACCTTAGAGAGCTAACTCTCTGATGACACATATTAGGAGTAGAGCCCAGAGACATTAGATGGTTTTTCCAAGGTCACACAGCTTGTTAGTAACCTTCCTGGACTAGAGTTTAAATTTTTAAATTTAAGTTTCAAATTAAAGCTCCTATGGCCAGGATCCTCACCTGAACCTTAACTACTTGATCGTGTAACTGGCCTGCTGCTAGGCTACTCCTTCCACACCTATAGGCAAGAAGCTATCATTGACTGAGTCACTATATAAAGAGCTCTGCCCAGTGCTTTAGTTGGAGGCAGGGATGGAGGTGGGTTACAGACCTGCAGACTGTTGGATGCAGACTGTAATTCTAGTGCTCGACCTATCACAGGAGAACAAGCCAGTAACAAACACTTTTACCCCAAGAATGCTCCATTGTCACTCCTCAGTCCCACTGAATCCGTAGTGAACTTAACTTACCCAGGGCTGAAACCCTTTGGTAAGACACTCCAACAGACTAGTTACCTTCCTTCTATTAAGGTAATTGTTTCTTCATTTTTTAAACACTTACTGAGCACTTACTCAGTGCCAATTATTTGGAATACAGAGAAAACACTCTTTACCTGAACTCAAGAAGGTGGTGCTGTGCAAACATAAGGAAAATCTCAGAGAAGCATAAGGAGAGCCTTCCAAGATCCAGAATATATGGAATCCTATTGCATTTGTTTGACTTATGATAAACCAGATATGAACTGGGAGGAACCCCCAACATGGCCAAAAGCTGCAAGCGTAAGAGGCTCACAGGTATCATATTGGGTGCCAACTTCCTTTAATTCATCATCACCTAACCCTGGGGAGTCTGCAAAGATTTCACTAGGGGAAGGTATGTCAGAATGACCAACCACACATTTAAAAACAAAATCCCCCCCCAAACATACTTTTGTTATTTGGTGGGAAAGGGGTATTTAAAATTTAAAAATCTAATCCAAGCTGACTCAGTCCCTCCTGGGTAACAGAACCAGCTGCAGCCAGGGCAGAATGGACTCTAGCTAGGTGGGAAAGAGTCAAATACTTCTTAGCACAATAAAGGCAGGGTTGGCTAATCCAAAGGATCTAGGCCAAAACCACATTAGTAGGGGAAATACTCCCCAAATGAGATAAAGCTGGGCTGTGTCTGAGACAAAACAATGCTCTCCTTGGCCAGGTGTGCCTATTTCTTAGCTGACCCATAAAAAGATGGGTTGGTAGCTCTCTGAGAGGGGACATGACAGGGGATGAATTCCCACAGCCCACATTCTCTCAATGGTGCCTAAAGTCAATCACTACCCGTACCCACATCCTGGAAGCAGAAGAGTGGGCAGAGGAGAGCCTTATTCAGAATCAGCTAAAGCCTGCAGTAGGCTTAGGAAGAGGGCAAGAGGCAAGGTGGAGTTTCTCCAGAATGGCAGTGAAGTCGGCAGATTGAAAGAAGGGGCTGCATGGGGAAGGTGTGGGGGTGGGATGGGGGACCCAGCAGTGATAGAGACAGAGAGTCAGACACACAGACAGGGAGATGGTTAGATCTGCACAACTGGGAGCTGGTGGGCACAGGCTGGGCTTGAACCACCACCTAATCATCTTGTGAGGTCCTCTAGAAGCAGCCCGGAAGAACCACCACCCCAGCAGTTCACAGAGACTTGCTGCAGGGACAGTGACACCTGAGTATGGCGATAAGAGAGACATCCCTCAACCACTGGCCCCACCAAGGGCATGCGCACTGAAAACGAATTCCCTTGCCACATCCATAAAGCGCTGGCATGCACCCTCAAACCAGAAAGAAAGGAGCCTACCACCCTTGAATCACACTTGCCATGATAACAATTGATGTATGGGCAACACACCGGCCCTGGAGGAGCAACTTAATCTTCCAGGGCCTTTTCCCCATCTCCTGCCAAATGGATTCCAGGAGGGGCAGGTCATTGTGTGTGTGTGTGTGTGTGTGTGTGTGTGTGTTCCCCACATTTTTAACATTTAAAAAGAGACTTTGTTTTTTACAGCAGCTTTAAGTTCACAGCAAAACTGACCAAAGTGCAGAATTCCCCTGTACCCCCTGCCCTACACGTGAGCGGCCTCCCCCACTATCAACATCCCTCATCGGAGCCAGATCAATTTTTCAGAGATTTCTTTAGACCTAGAGTTTTTGTTTAAAACAAATTATCTTGGATGTGGAGAGAGAAAGAGAGAGGGAGACGGAGAAGGAGGAGACAGAGAGGGAGAGAGTGGGGGAGGGGGAGGAGGAGGGGGAGGGAGAGGGAGAGAATTTTTACTTTGGTCGAAGCAGGGGGACATGGGCTCTGTGCTATTCAGGCGCAGGTGAACCCTCTTCACTGGTTCTCTGAATTGCTGAGCATAACTATATTTGGGCAACTGGTTGCTAACATCCCTTCCAGCTCAGACATTTGGTCTACCCATTGTACTAAATTCTTTAATACATACATGCATATACAATCCTTCAGATAACTCTCAAAATAACCCACCAGCAAGTGTTTATCAGCCTCATTTATTCTGATATAGATCTGAGGCATCAGGGGCTGCCCCCAAGTTTGACTGAAATCTCCCTTTGGACTTTTGTGCCTACAATTTTAGAAGGATTGAGTAAAAGAGAGAAGGATACAGTATGAGCACAACCCTGAGCTTCATCGCTGTCCCAGTCATTCAAAAGACTTGCGTACAGTCAACAAATATGTATGAACACATGCATATTACCAGTTACTACACTGACTGCTGGGGACTTGCAGACAGTTAAGGATAGACAGTTAACAAGCAAATAGTTAAGGATGGGTGTTAGGAGCCTCGGATTGAATCCCAGATCCCTGTCTAAGTCTCAAGGTCAGCACCTGCACGGTATCACACGACTCTAGCTCTGTACAGAAGGATATGGTCTGCTTGATGATGAGTCTATCACATACGAAGGAAGCCAAATCTTGTGTGTGTGTGTGTGTGTGTGTGTGTGTGTGTGTAAAGGGGAGGAAGAAGGAAGAGTCAAAATCCTTGACCAGCCCTGGGAAAGCTGGTTGAGATTCATGCCCAACAGTGAAGAAATACTGAGCACAGAGGACAACAATTTGTCTTGTAAGACTATGAATTCCAGTAAGTTGTTCTAGCATAAAATTAAATGAACCCAAATGTCTTTAAATATAAAAACAGTGAAGTCAATTATAGCCCTCTACACAACAGAGTTCTATGAAGTCCTTAAAAAAATGACATGGGAAAATGTTCCCAACAATCTTCAGTGAAAGAAACAGATTACAAACTTGGTAAAACCTTATTTCAGTTACATAAAATATATGAAACAAAAGAAAGGAAGAAGAAATGATGGTTGCTTCTAAATTATGAGATCAGAGGTGCTTTTATATATTTCTAAGTGTTCCACAAAAGCATAATATTTTGATATTAATTTTTAAAAACAATAAATGACATTTTTCCCAACACTAGCCCAGCCTTCTCAGGAGTATCCTTGACTGAGCTTGTGGTATGGTTGAGGCCCCCATTAGCAAGGGAGTGTGTCAGGTGAGGATGAACCCTGAGTTCTCTTGAGGCTTGAAAGGCATGGTCTGCAGTGAGCCAGGGCTCCAGGTCTGACACCACAGGCTTCCCCAAAGACCATTTTCTGGAGACCGCCTGTACCACACTCACTATCCTTTGAGGTTCAGCTGACATCCTGCCTCTTGCATAAACCTGTCACCAGCATTCCAGAAGCTCTGCTCTCACTTGGTTCTGGGGATAGTCACTTACAGAGTTACTTGTAAATGACCCTATACATTTATAGTAAATTTATTAAAACCCTATAAATTATAAATTTGCACCAGAGGCTGCTGTCCTGGTTCCACACGCAGGTTTTGTTTTAATTAAAGTATAGTCGATATATATTATATTGGTTTCAGGTGTGCAACATAGTGATTTGACAATTATATACATCATGAAATACTACAATAAGTGTATTTACCTTCTGTCATCATACAAAGTTATTACGATATTATATTATTGATTTTATTTCCTATGCTGTACTTTTTAATCCCTATAACTTACTTATTTTATAATTGGAAGTTTGTACTTCTTTATACCCTTCTTCAATTTCACTCATCCCCCCACTACCTGTCTATGGCAACCACCAGTTCGTTCTCTGTATTTGAATCTATTTGTTTGCTCATTTGTTAATTTTTAGATTCCACATATAAGTGAAATTATATGGTATTCATCTTTCTCTGTCTTATTTCATGTAGCATAATAACCTCTAGGTCCATCTATATTGTCACAAATGGCAAAATTTTGTTCTTTTTATGGCTGAATAATATTCCATTGTATGTGTGTGTATCACATCTTCTTTATCCATTCATCTATTGATGGACACTTGGGTTGTTTCAGATATTGTTTTAAAAATATACATATTATCAAGTTCCCCCCACACCCCATTGCAGTCACTGTCCATCAGTGTAGCAAGAGGCCACAGAGTCACTGCTTGTCTTCTCTGTGCTACACTGTCTTCCCCATGATCCCCCCACACATACCATGTGTGCCAATCATAATACCCCTCAATCACCTTCTCCCTCCCTCTCCACCCGCCCTCCTGTACCCCTCCCCTTTGGTAACTGCTAGTCCCTTCTTGGAGTCTGTGAGTCTGCTGCTGTTTTGTTCCTTCAGTTTTGTTTCACTATTATACTCCACAAATGAGGGAAATCATGGGTTACTGTAGGAACCACAATGTTTTTCATGTGAAACCTTTACAAGAGTGTATATCAATGATACCTTAATAAAAGAAAAAGCGTAGGCATTTTCAGGGGAGTGTTTACCTCAGTTATAGAACAGAGAAGATTTGATTAAAACATGGACACTTAAACTAAAAAATATATATATACATATACAGTATAAAAACCCATTTGTGGGACTTCTCTCCAAAAGAAAAAAAAAGGGAATATCAGAGAGCACTGAGCCCATATGCTGACACAGTAACAAGCAGCTGGCACTGATTCACAGACATTCTGTACTCCCATGGTGTGGATTCTACCCCAGTTGTCAGCATTCCCTATTGTCTCCTCACCCTGAGCTGGGTATTGATCAGTCACTTCCACTGTTGTTTTCTTAGTAGTAGAGAAACATTTCTCTGATTACTTGGCTCTGTGAAGGTGGGGAAATGAATGACTGACCAATGGTACTATGTTTTAGGAAAAAATGAAAGGAATCACATTTCTTTCTGCACTGAAGAAAGTTCTCACATGTTTAATAAGCAAGTGAAAAAATTTATTACAAGAAACACAACTGAAGATGAGATTATAAATAGATAGTTGATAAGATTATCTTATTAAATGGCATAATAACTACTAACCTGCACCATCATTTCTATTACCTTTATGGCCTGTGTGGACCCAAGTTTGAAGTCCTTTGGGGTAAATATTTTCTCTCTCCAAATTCTAAGCTCCCTGGGGCATGGTGGGGAGGGATGGGCTGGAACCCTTCTGTTCCAGATGCCATATTGCACAGTGTTCACAGAGTCCACTTTGGAATCAGACAACCCCAGTTGGAACCCTGGCCCACACACACTATTTGCTCTGCAATTGTTAGCAAGTTTCTCAACCTTTCTAGCCTTCAGTTTCCTTGCCTATTAAATGGGGATATTAATATACACCCTTTACAAGGAATCATGATAATGAAATGAGATAACGTGTGAAAAAGCTTAGCACAGTGCCTAGCACAAAATAATGGGTAAATAAATGGTGAGCATCAAATTATTTATTACTGTATTTCTTTTATATTTCCTATAGCATAGTACTGCTCATATTTTTAGATTTTCAATAAATACTATTTGAATTGAAGTGAATCTGCAGCTAGTTTTCAATTCAACTGTATTGTGGTCTTAAGGAAACCTCCTTCTATTTTTAGGGTGATGTTGGGGGTAAAAAGTCAGCAAAATAAAGCTTAAACAAGCCGATATAAAAGGCTCAGAACATTCTAAAAACCTGCCTCAGTATAATTCAAAGCATCTGTGGTTGTAATTTCACAATTAAAAAAAATATTTTGGAGTAAACATTACCTTTTAAGGATTTACATAAACTCCCTCATTACGTGTGTTTCCATTACATAAAGAATCGAATCATTCTAAAATTGGAGAAGAATCCCATGGAACATGGATTGAAAGGCAGAAGAACATGCTGATTTTGCTGTTCTATAGTTTTAATGAGGTAAATTAAAACAATAATGATAAGAATTGCAAAAGAGTTTATTTGGATTGCCACTTAAGAAGTGATCTGGGATTCTCCCTCTCCAATTAAATCATATTTCATAATGTCATTAAAAGCTGCTGTTCTAAGTAATTTTGAAAATTCAAAAGGAATTATTCTCTGATGGTATGCCAATTTTTGTTACTTCAGCCAAAAAAAAGAAAATGGAGAGGGCACTTTAATAAATTTCTCTTGGATTTGTTCTGCAACTTACAAAATCACTTCTCTGATTCTGGATCTGAAGCTTTCCTTCTGAGATTGAATTCTGTGATCAGTCACATAGAAAAGGGAAGAGATGTGAGGAACAGCCCCTTCTCACATCTCCAAGTGTAGAAGGAACATTTTGGAAGTGGATGTGGCTTTGTAGCTCTGTATGTGGGAGGGGCAAGCCCCTATTCAAAGATCTTTGAGGCCTCCAAATGCTCTAATGAGAAAAAACTTAGGTCTTCACAATTCAACCGCTTTTTTTTTTGAAGAAAATAAATTGGCTCCAGTATGGAAATCCTTTTACTTTTTTCCAGGGTTCTGGCCTTGTGACCTGAGGAAGCATCACGCAATTTCCTTTCATCCATTTAACCTTCTACAAAATGGCCTCATTCCTTGTCCCCAGATCAGGCAGGACATTTAAAACTGTTAGGGGCGATATATGGGAGGGGGGCTTTTTAGGCACTAAATGGTGTTAGAAAGATTTAGCGATATTATCATTAAGAGTCAGAGTATGATTTTTAAAATCACAGATTTTCACATTGATAAAGCTCCGAAAGATCTCATTCGATCTCATGACTTTATAGTTGTTCTACAGAGGCAAAGTGATTTGTCCAAGATCACCTAATCAGGCAGTAAATGAGACAATGTACATTACTGTTTTTAGCACAGATTTACTGGTGCATAGTAAGCCCTTGGTAAACATCAACTGCAGTTGCTATTGCCAATACCGTTGTTGTTGCTCTTATCCGTGTCTCCTTGCTCTCAGTTCAGTGATCTTTTTTTCAGATACTAGAGAAACTACAAGAAGTTTGCCCCATGGGCCCAAGCAATTTCTTGCCATAAGAAAAACGA
Organism: Smutsia gigantea; assembly: GCA_032199065.1. Lineage (NCBI taxonomy): Eukaryota > Metazoa > Chordata > Mammalia > Pholidota > Manidae > Smutsia > Smutsia gigantea. The sequence continues at coordinate 186,968 of JAVSCE010010979.1, forward strand.
TAATTCAAAAAAGCCATCTCATTTCCTTTGTAAGTGAGAAGGTCCAAGCCTGGAGAAGAGCTGTTTCTTGAACTAATTCCCAGGATGCTAACATAACCCAGGAGCCTAAATAAGGAGCTCACCTTGGGTAGGATAGGCTATCCCTTCTCCTGACCCTTCTGACCCTTCCACCCCTTAGTTAGCGCAGCACAGAGGAACTGCACACCATGGGCCAGGATGAATCCAAGCTCTAGCAACCCTGCCCTCAAAGTCCCCTGGGAAAAATAATGTCCTGGAAATGCAAACTGACACTGGTATGGAGAAAAGAGAAACTGCTCCACACTTGAAACTCAGAACAAAGCATGACCAAATAGTAAAAAAGATAAAATAAAATTCCTACCTCACATATAAAATAAAGCTCTATAGATTGAGGACTGTATATCAAAAACAAAATTGTAAAACTCTTAGTAAAAATATAAATGGAAACCTTTTAGAATTGAAAATGGAGAAAGATTTCTTAAATGAGACACAAAAGATTTGAACATTAAAATTATCGATAAATTGGCATTAAAGTAGGATCTTCTGTTAGAAAAAATACATCTTAAGAAAATTAAGACAAGTTTTAAATGTATAAATAGGGAGGAGATATTCATAATATATGAAATTGGCAGAAGATGAATATGCGTAATACATAAAATATTCTCAAATCAATAAGAGAAATACAACAAATCCAATAGAAAAGTGAATGAAAGGCATGAACAGTCATATCACAGATGTGAAACACAAGTGGAAAAGAAACATAACAAAATATTTTCACCAGCATCACTGGTGATCAAGGAAGTGCAAATGAAGAGTGATCATATATCTTTTTTGGCAAAAATAAGAAGTGGGACAATATACAGTGTTGAAGAGAATTCATATCCACAGGCTCTCTTATGTATTACTGGTAGGAATGTAAATCAGTGCAACCATCTTTGAAAAACAATTTAGCACTATCTCCTGAAACTATTCAGATCCCCTATGACCAAGTAAATCTTCCGGTACTTGTATGTCCAAAAAGATTTGGACATTTACAAGAGTCATGTACAAAAATGTTCTTAGCAGCAAATACTTACAATAAAAAAATTGAAATAACGCAATGCTTTATTCATTCATACAATGGAATTTTTTAATCATGAAAACAGTGAACTCCAGCAAACCGTAATATGAATGAATCATAATACTGTATTCAGTAAAAAAAAAAAATCCCCCCTAAATTATTCACAGTTCAATATCCTTTTTATAAAGTTAAAATAACTAAAACACTAGGAAGGTGATAGATGATAGATAGATAGTAGATAGATAGATAGATAGATAGATAGATAGATAGATAGATGGATGGATGGATAGATAGATAGATAGATAGATAGATAGATAGATAGATAGATAGATAGATATAGATAGATAGATATAGATAGGTAGATAGAAGCCATAAAACTGCCTAAAAAGAAAGCAGAGGAATAATTAGCAAAAGATTCAAGAATGTGATTACCTTAGGTGGAGAAAGACAGAGCCACAAAGGTCATATGTATCTTTTAAATCTCTAGTTTTTGTTTTGGGTGATGAGGGCATGGATGTTTATTACTAAAAATAACTAACTTAATATGTAAATAAATACAAGCAGGCCCCTGTGTGGACCAATGATGAGGTGTATTATGAATCAAATGTTATGACAACTCCAATTCTGAACAACTAAGGTCCTTTCTTTCCTTTTCCTTCTTTAAGGGATGCTGGCCATTTAATAATTTTACTGCCATGGTTCACAGACTAGTTTCTGAGAACTGATACCAGTACGACTGTAAGCAGTCAGGACATGAAGAAATAAAACATATTTCTCATCTGGAAGGAGTTCACTCCATCAGCATAGACAGTCAAATAAACAGACATGACAGAGCAAGACGTCAAACATGATGCAAGCTTGCCCTCACCACTGTGGGAGCCACTTGTCCTGCCTACACTGTTTTCCTTTCCTCCATGCAGGCTCCTGGAGTTGTGTTTCTCACTTGCATCAGCCAGAGGACCACCTGTAGTAGAATCCCCTTGTAGGCTTGATACTGTGAACATCTCTGGCCGCCTCCCCAGAGCTTCAGAGTCAGACTCTTTGGGGTAAGCTGCAGGATTCTGCAATTTTAAGAAACTCCCGAGGTGCACCTAAGGTTGGAGAAATCTTCTTCTCAGAGGTGATATACCTTGTTTTATCCCCTTTGTGAATCCAAGACAATATTTTGAAAGTACTAAACTCTTTCCTGTCATGCCTTCTCCCATTAGTCAGGTACATGGTAGCCAGTCCAGTTTTACAGCCACAGGGAAAAGAGATGAAGAAGGCTTCCTCATACAGAAAGTAAATGTAATGAAGGGGAAGGGCTGGCAACGCTTTGGCTTCATGTTGAGCCTGGAAAACGTGTGTCTCAACATCTCCCCTTGAGCTCAAGTCCCAGAAAAAGCCATTCTTTCATTTCCTAATTGAGTCTTTGGGACATGATTACAGATGCCATTTTGGAGAGGGGAGAGGACTTTTTTTAATTAGAAGGACTGGTTAAATCTGTAGCCACAAGATATCTTTAATTTAAAATTTTAATTGCCGCAAGGATCCAAAAAGATTAGGTTAGATTAAACGAAGAAACAAAAACAAGAAGCTTCATCATTTTTGCACATTGAGTGGGGTGCAGAAATTTGCAAACTTGCAATGGTTGCATCCCCGGTACCACCCCTGGGGCTTGACAGGCAGGAGGGACTAAGTGCTGAGTGGGGCAGAGCCAAAATGCCTGAGACGTTAGGAAGGACTCACTGCACGGTGGACCTTTGGTTTGGGTCTTAAAAAGATAAGTAGGAGTTACTGGTTAGTATCTAGGGGTGGGGAAGAGAAGGGAGAGGCCATCGTAGGTATTTCCGGCAGCATTGTAAAGCAAAAAGTTGTGGAAGGCATGTACGGTTACAGGAGAGATGAGAAGCTATCCATGAGGCTGGAGCATGTTCGGAAAGGAAGACGACTTGTTCCCTTGCTGTTCCTACCCTTCAGAACAGTCTCAGTGACCAGCCTGATGTGACCATCCCAAGCCTCAGGCAACCTGGGTTCTGAAAAGCTGCAGAGACACAGCAACCATTGACACCAAGAGTCCCGCCTCCCACCCTGGCAAAGGCCCCTGGACATAGCTGTCAGAGAGCTGCCCAGCCTTTGGAACAGGGCTGTGTCAGGCCTTCTGCTAGTTGTTTTACATATCTTATCCCATTTTTGTAGCTAAAGAAACAAAGGCTCAGTGAAGTTACTTGTTCAAAGAAACACAGCTAGTGACCAAGCCAGGCTCAGGGATTGCCTGATTCTGATGGAAGTGTTCCTATTCATGTTTTTCAGATGTGGAGCCCTGGTGGCTCAGAGATATCACATAAGTTCAGCAAACAAAGTAATAACTGCTACAGTGGGAGGGCTTTTCTCTCCACCAGGCCAAGCTGCAGGGATGTGATGATGAGAAAAGGTGAACCCCCTACCGGTCACAGTTATCTTGGCCCTCACCCCCCACAGCTGTCCAGCCCTTTGTGAACAGAGATCCCAGCAGTTCCGCATACTATGGGCAACAGATAAGAAAGAGGGGAAAAGAAGGAAACTGTCTTGATGAAAGAAAACTAGATGCTTTGTGCTCACAGAACAGCTTCTCAATAAAGTTTCTAAAGGAAAATCCACTAGCTGAAGATAAATATTGCAAGAGTTTCCAAATCTCTTAGGTCTCTGTCTCTGTCTCGCTGTCTCCCTCTCCTCTGCCTGTTTGCTTTGGAAGTTGAGAAAAGCAGTCAGTGTGGATCCTCAAGCAGTTTACACTGAACCAGATGGCTCTTCTGATTAGCATCAGACTGAAAAATACACATCACTTAGAGATGAGGTTCTCCCAGGTACAAATCTGTTCCAAATACACAGAAGGATTGTTTTTCTCATGGACTGCCCTGAGAGCTTTCCCAGGGTGCATCTCTTCCTCCTTTCTCCCATCATCACCACCAGGCAAGTCTGAGCTTGGGCTGGAGAAGAGAGCATGTTCGTCTCCACAGGTTCCCCACTTCTACTCTCCCGGAACCCTGAAGTCCTCCACACAGGACAAGCCACTCCCTGCGTGACCCTGGCTGCTGTTGGCTCCTGACTTCCTCATGCCCCAGGCTAAGAAGCCACTTTAGGACACTGAGTCTGCACCACAACCCAATGAGACCTGTTCTGTAGTTATTCTCACTTTACAGATGAGAAAATTGAGATTTATAAGGATTAAATAACTTACTCAAGATCACAGGGCTAGTAAAAGTCGAGACAAATTGCCTCCACAAAGAAAAAAGGGGTAGAGGAAATGTCTCTGTGTGTTTTAAAAGAGCCCCAAGGAAAAACCATCACAAAGGATGGCTGTCAGGTGTCCACGCAAGGTAACTGTGTGGAGGCCCACAGCAACACAGGCAAGGAAGTGTGAAACCACAAACCTGTCAGCCTGACCCATACTTCTAGGCATACATAGAGCATGGTTTCTTTGCACAAACACACTACGGAAGTGAATTTAAGATTTGGACAAAACATTCAAAAGAATGGGAACGGACCAAGGCCCTTTTATTCATTAAGTACTACATCTGTCACGCCCTGAGGAAAAACACTTCCAGAGAAACAAGGAAGCTTGGCTTAGGGTGATGTGCAAATATCACACATGAAGAGGCTCCCTTATTGCAAGGAATCTGGATTAAAGGCTAGAAGTTAGGAAAATGAAAGGAGCAGCAGAAATTAATGAGCACAGCACCAATGATAATAGTTACAGCTTAGTATGTATGGGGTATTATGCTGTGAAAAGCACTTTAAATGAATTATCTACCTCATTAGCCTACACAACAACTTTTAAGACAGACACTGTTATTATTTTTCTCATTTTACAGATGAGCTTACTGAGGATCAGAGAGGTTAAGTACATTGCCCATAGTCACACAGCTGATAAGGGGCTGAATGGGGGAATGCAGACCAGGACTAGTGAGACCCAAGAACCAGTGCTGTAAACCAGTAAACCTCCTCCCTCTTCTCCATATGGTTCTCCTGAAGACAGGTCAATCAGATAGTCTGCCAACATTTTGGAAAGCGTTTAGAATAACCTTCTGGCCCCTCGGCCTGATGTCAATACAAATGAGTACAGGCTAATGTCCTCAGCAACACTCCAGGCCCTTTGCACATCTGGCAGTTAAATGTGTGTGCAGGCTCTAAGCAAATCACATCCCTGAGGCACAGGGTACTTCACAGGGAGAACAATGGGAGGGATTTCATTACCCTTCAGACTTGGCTAAGGCATCAAATTTACCTTATTTTACCTTTATGAAGGACACAGTCACCCAAGAGCTGTGGACACCCAATGAAAGTGTCTGAATTTCAGACTGTGTTCATTTGGAACTGAGTACTCAAGAAGGGGGCAAGAGCTGAGGTTCCCCTTTGGAGTGATTCTGGGAAGAGGGCTCACTTAGCAAATAAATAGTGGAAGAGGAGTTCCATTTAAGCTGTGCATACTGCTTTCACATGTGACCAAGGATGAAAGGCTAATTATACATTGCATCCTCTTTAAAATGGGCCCCCACAAAGGGTTCTCTGTTCCTCCACTTCTAGTCTCTATACATTTAAAGGTAAGAATTTTGCATTTCTTTTATAACCATGTACAATGCTGGGGATGGTCTCTGTCTGTTAATATTAATCAGAGGGCTTTTACTGAATCTCAAACTCAAGAAACACAGCAGGACTGGTGAGCAGCAGCTGTCCAGGCTGCCCTATGATAATGCTAACCCTCAGGGGCCTCTGCCTGGCCCACAAGGTGTGACTCCAGTAAAGGAATTACTTTGATTTCCGCCACATGCCCAATCCAGGACGATACTAGCACGCCATCTGGCCTTGCTGCTAAGCTGGGCCCCTGACAGTGAAGGCCACGCTGAACAATGAAGGGGTGCCAAGCAGCCCCCCTCCTTGCTGCCTGCACAATGCAGTACCACATGCGGCTGGAGTCGCCTGTGTCAAGTCCCTAGGGTGGGACTCAATTCATTGCTACAGTGATATGACTGGAAAGCCAGGAAGGGATTGCCAGGGCAGGAAGAGGCAGGCCTATGTCAAAGCTTTCAGAGTGAGGGCAATTCATTCTGACGTGGAAGTCAGAACCTGAAAACCACAGAAGGCTCATTTTAAAAACTCAGTAATACAGGAAATGCAGCAGGATTCGTTTCCAATCACCTTGCACAAAAAGACCATTTTTGCGTTGCATCGTGCCTAATAGTCTGTTGTCACGCATCTGTCTAAATGGTCAGGAAACCACAGACATGAATATAAAATCACAAGAACATTGCTTGCCATGCCTTCCTACCCTTAACTCCAGGGACAGGATTCAGACAACAATTTTGGATGTGCCAGGTTAACCCATCATTGAGGGGAAAAAATCTTCACAGTGGAGTGGTTCCTGAATATTTCTGTGATTTCCAGGCAAGTTACATTAATATTCAAGCTTCAGCTGAATTCCAGTTGGCTGATGGCTGATCCTCTGCTTTCTAGGGCCTCTTGTTTCTTGCAACTTCTCATTTTATCACTGACACCAGGATGGACAGGAAAGAATTAAAAATGACAAAGTGTTGCACTTAGAGTACAGAAAACAGGACTGACCCCAGAAATTTTTTTTTTCTCTCACAGATAGAAGTGATATCAGGAATGCTGAATGTTGCTGGAGATAGGGTAGATGGTGAATATTGACTTCTAAGTCCTGTCTGGTCATATCTGGAAGAGGTGAGGTCATCTTGCTCACCGACCTCAAAAACAAGGCACCAAGACTCTTGACAGTAGGGTACTGGTCAGAGAACGATGATTATCAGAGATCAATTAGGGTGAGCAGAAGCTCTGACCACAACTCCTGCCCAAATCCAGTCATTGGCCACTCACCAGGAAATACCATTAAGTGAAGAAAGGCAAAGTACAGAGCAATTGTATAATATCATACTATCCGAGTCATACCAATAATAAAAGACCAGCTGAGAATATATAGTGTATCTGTGTTCAGTGGCTTATATAAGGAGTGTCTCGGAAGACAAACTCAGGAAACTAGAAGCACTGGTTGCCTCTGCAGATGGGGTCAGAGCCCCTATGCACAAGGTCCAGAAGGACCCTCTCCATGGGGAACCCTTTCATACCTTTGCATACCTTGTAAGTGCATTACCTATTCTAAAATAATTTACATTTTTAAACATTATTTTTTAAAAATCTCATTCCTAATCAGAGTCTCTGAGATGGGTCACAGAAATTTGCATTTTAACAAGCTCTTCAGTTTATTTTTACACTCTAGAAATTTTGAGAATGTCTCCATTACAGGTTCTTTCTAACAAGAAACTTCACCTACTTTCTCTCAAGTTGAGGACAAAAGGATAAAACATACAGGGAAATAAAACCTCACAGCACAATGACCTGAAGTATATGGCTCCAAATTTACCACTCCATTAAACTTTCTGAGGAGAAACAAACAATGCAACTTAAGCTTTCCTAAAATCAATTTAGATTCTGATATCTAAGCTGTCAGCTACTTTCTACTTTTCCCATTTATTCAGACTAAGGGAGTTGTTAGAAAAAGAAATGTTTTAGTAATTGGGCCGGTGCTCTGTGCTGCCATGCACATGAAGAGCACATGGGGTTCATGGCAACACCCGCCCAGCCAGGATGTTTTGCACTCACCTTGCTTTTTAAAAAGGTTGCTCTGGACTATCTCATTCATGGACTGGACTTTCTGCTTCTGGAGTTTCACTGGGGGAATGCAGGTGTAGAACTCATACAGGAGCTGGCTGAGGGCAGGAAAAAATAGGAGCACAGAGTACCAGTTAGACCAACGTCTCCCACCTCATGGCACTTGCAGTCCATCCCCAGACTGCCAGCTCTGCAGAGGCAGAAACAATACACATCTTGCTCCCCAATTCCTGGCAGGGCATCAGGTGCACGGTAAGCCTTCAGTAAATATGTGTAGTTGGTTTTGGTGTTGAATACCAACAGCTTGCAAAGAGATGTGAAAATCAGCAAATAATACCAATAACCCTCCACACCCCTGGTGGAGTAGGTGCATGCTTGTCTACCTTATATCTGTTACACCATTTAAGCCTCATAACTCTATGATGTAGATCCAATGCTTATCCCGATTGTATAAGAGGGAAAACTAAGGTTTAGAAAGGTTAACTAATTTTCCCAAGGTTATCCATTTAGTAGGTCAAAAAAACAAGGATTTAAAACCAGGTTCTGACTTCATTACCATACCATTTTATTTACTAATATTTTATGCTTAATAATGCTTTATGATAAGTCTTAAGACCAAAAATGGTCTTTAACTTGAAAAAAAAACTATGAAAAGTTGTGGCTAAAACCAGTTTGGGACATGAAAATGGAGACAACTCTTTCCAAATAGAGGGAAAATAAAAATACCACTGAAATAAAATTATAGCCCCTGTCAGCTTTTCAGAATAAACTCATGTGTTCATTCATTCTTTCAAGTACTTGTTAAGCATCTTTTTAATATGTGACAGCCAAGTAAAAAGTGGAGCTACAATGGGAACCAACTTGGTCCCAGTTGGCATGGAACTTACATTCTAATGGGGGTCAGTCAACATACAGTGCAGAAGCATACGAATCAGTACAAAGCAGTATATGCAATTCAGGAAATAAACAGGGAGTCATTTCACAGAGTCATGGTGCATGGGTTAGGGGAGGAATTTAATTTCTTTATAATATTCAGAGGCAGCTTCTCCAAGAAGACAACATTTAGTTTGAGATTAGAAGGATGAGAAAAGAAGCCCTAAGAAATCATCATATTAACAGAAAAAGGACATCAGTGCAAAAACTGATGAGATCTGAATAAAGCCTGGAGTGCAGTGAACAGAATTTGTGAGCATTAAGGGAAGCTGGATGATGGGCACATGGGAACTGTCTATACACTATCTTCGTAACTCTTTTCTAAACCTAAAGTATTTCACATATAAAAAGCTTGAAAAATCTGCATCTTATCTTGGAACTTAAGTGAACCTAAGAAAAAGAAAAAAAGGATAGATCTGACTCAGACATACCTATTCTAATGGCATAATCTCTTTAAAATAGCATGTTTGTCTCGTGAGAGGGATGGAGTAAAGACAGAGAAAGCAAAGGGAGCCCATCTCATTACCCCTTTAAGTATCTGCAGGTTTTTCTCCATTTGAACTATCTGGATTACAGGGCAGAGACTAGAGTCCCAAAATAATCTTCAAGTTCAAGGGACATGGAGACATTCACACCAAACATCAATTTTTTAACCTATGTCTTTGCATTCTGTAGCATCTGTATCATCAAAGCAGGATGCTTATTTTATAGTTGGTTTTCACCAAAATCTGGCACAACAAAACCAAAATGTAGGAATCTTACACGGGAAGCTCTATACGAAGCTTCCGCCTTATGTCCTCCCCTCCCAGTGCTGAGTGCTTGTCTAGAATTCCCCGCCAGAGCTCTCCTCTGCCTTTCAATCCGTGGCTTGCTAACAGAGTCCAGCAAAGTACATCACAAGCTCTCACCTGAGTAACTTTGCATCAAAGACTGTTTCCACATCCTGGAGAACAGATGGGATGTATTTCAAAGCTGCCACCTAGGTAGAAAGTGAAATAAACATGAGTGATGCGCACATCCAACAAGTCCACATGGTGAGGAGGATATTTTGCAACATGACAGGGATCAAGGGAGAATGACCCGGAATCCTGGGCACTGCAACAGAGATTCAAGCCTCTGTTTGTAGACTGAAACATTAGCATGTACAGAATTCTTTGTATACAGGTCACAACTTCCATCTTAAAGGAGGCAGTAATGTATAGAATGATCATAGACTTTTAAGTTATACACCTGCAGTCAAATCCTGTTTCTACTCTTAGTAGCCATGTAGCTCTGCACAAAACTCTTAATCTTTCTGATGTCTCAATTGCCCTATAAAATAGGGCAAATAATAACTATTGTGCAAGATTGGGAGATTAAAAATTAAATACATGAGGCATCCAGTTGAGAGCCAGGAATATTTCAGGTGCTCGGTAAGTGGTAACTTCTAGCATTATTGCAGATAGTTTGCTTGAACTGTTTTGCTGGTGGCAAGGATGGCATGGATTGAGTTCTTTATATTTTCTCTCTAGCTTGATTAGTAAAACTGGACATTGTGGTGGATCATTTCTCTTCTCTGTGCCAGTTAACTGATGCATCCAGAGGCAGGAGACACACCCAGCCCCTAGTGTAACAGGGTCATTCGCTAAGCAGCAGGGTAGAGTGCAATTTCCACAGAAGGTGTTGTAAGTCACATGGCTGGAAAATAATGTTTAAGAATCTAGTGGAAGGATGCACTTTGTATTTTTTCTTTTTCTGTATATTCTACATGTTCTTAGACAACATGTATCACCTTTTAACAATCAGACCAAAATAAAAATAGTGAAAATTGCTTTCTTAAAGTAATTCCACTTCTGGCTATATACAACTAAGTTTCTTGGTTAACAAAATAACAGTTATGATTATGAACTTTCAATGGGGCAGACACTGTGCTAAACACTGTTAATAGTTTATCTTGTCAAACATTATTTCAGCACTACAAGGGTAATACTATTTCCATAGATAATGAACCTCTAGTGCATCAAGATTAAATAACTAGTCCAAGGTCACAAAGCTAGCAAGTAGGAGAACCAAGACTCAAATTCAGGCAGGCTACTTGAAACCCCTGATAACCCTTAAGCCAGGCACCCACCTCACTCAAATAGCAACTGTCTCTTTCTATGCCTCCATCTTCTTTTTTTCTTGTTTATGATTTTTAAAAGTCAGTGATTTTTAAAAAATTTCACACAAGATAAGCTATTAGGATGAAAATTGTCCCCTAAGTCCCACATCTCCATCTCAGTCCCAATACCTATTCCCCAAAAGGGACTACTGTCAACACTATGCTGAGTTTCCTTCCAGACTGCTTTCTGTCTATGCATGTGTGTGTATTTGTGGTGTGTGTGTAATCTATACAGTTCTGCAACTTGCTTTTGCCAGCAAACCATACACCATTGATATCTTTGCATGTCATTTCATAGAGTACACTTTCTTCATCTATAACCTCTACTCAGCAATGCCTGCATGACCATACCAGACTTTCTTTAGCCTCTCCCTACTGACAGACCCCATGCTATTTTCAGTTTTTCTTTATTATAAAATACATAGTAAGAAAATAATTAACATATGTATTTGTGTACTTACAAGGCTTCCTGAAGGATGGACTCCTCAGAAAGGAATTAGTGCATCAAAATGAATATACATAGAAATTTTAGGAGATATTATCTAATTATCTTAGAAAGAAACAGTAACCAATATCCTTTTACTCCTTTCCCTACCTAACACTGGTATACAAATCTCTTGAGTTTTGCCAATCTGATATAGAATTTACAACTCTGGTTTCTAGCACATTTAGGCACTTTTCTATATTTATTGTACATCTGTATTTACTAAAGTACTTGTTCATATCCTCTCCCCATTTTTCTTTTGGGTGGTTTCTTATTGGTCTGTGGAATTCTTTATGTATCATTAATATTAACCCTTTTACAGTAACACATTTTGCAAGAATTTTCTCTTGCTTGTCATGTTGCTATCTTTTAGCTTTGTTTATCATATCTTTCATTGCACAGAAAGATTTTAATTTGTACCTTGTAAGATTTTTTTAGATTTTTTTCTTTATAGTTATTTGACTTTGTGTCTGATATTTATTCTTTATTCTTTCAAATCAAGTTGACAAAACATAACAAGATTCCAAAGATGGTGTTTCTAAAACTATGTGCTATTGGGGACACCCTTGTCCCATAGGATGGTGCTAGGTATCCTGTGGGGGGAAAAGGTTTGTAACCAAATAATTTTGGGAAGCTTCAGTTTAAGCAAAGATAAACCAGTGAGGTTTTTTTGTTTTGTTTTGATTGCAGAACTTTTCAGAATGTTAATATGCTAGGACACATTATGACATTCCTCCAGGCAGTTAGAGTATATAGTGCTTTCCAACCTAGTCAGTCAAGGCCCTCCTTATCAAGAAACATCAAGCAGATATAGTCAAAGCCTTCAGGGCTGGGCAAGCAACAGAAAGGAGTAAAATGGGATGAACGTAAACCCATGGGAAGGTGTGTGGAAGCAATGCTCTGTCTAAAGAATGAACCATTCTTGTTCATGTCTTTTAACACTGTGCTAGCCAAATTTAACACATCTGCAGGTTGCACTTCTCCCGTGGATGCCAGTTTACAACGTCCTAATTCTGAAGAGAAGCTGTATGCTGAGGCACATGCCCTGAAAATGGCTGGCCCAAGCGTTCCTAGCAAAGTGTTCCTTCATTCGCTCTTAGGCCAAAGAACATGGACTCTGGGCCCACAGGAACATGTTGATTATAGAACACTTCAGAATCCCAAGCTCCAGCAAGTACATGTGTCTAAGCCTATTCATTCACTCCCTAAGCCTCCTCATATTCATGTGGGTGAAGGGGAATGAAGTGAAGTAATGAATATCGTGTGCCAACTGTAATGCCCACCACACAATAGGCCCCGAAGCTGTGTGTGTGATGCATCTCACCTTATCTTATCTATCAATCACCTGACCTTATTCCCCTGCTCTTGGACAAGGTATAATTGTGTTCTCATTATAATTAATACCAAAGTAAGAGAACAAAAAACTGAAAGTCCTCAACAAGTCAGGAAAAGCCAGGACTTTGGTGTCTGCAGCACATTGCTGGTTTTCAAGGGTTGCACATCATTCCAAGGTTTTGGAGTAATGCTACAGAACAGCAGTCAGTGGAGTCTACACTGTCACCCAGACTTTGTTTCAGCTATTAGTGAGGAGGAGTTAGACAGGGCTAGGACAAGAGCTACTTTGAAAGAAGCTAATCTCCCCAGCTTCTCAGCTCAGGGCTGTCAGTAAAGTAAAACAAACTGAGTAGCTGTCACCCTGAGACTCAGAGGATGCTATCAACTCAACTGTGGAATATTAAACTTCCATCTGGTCCAGGTAGCTTCACAGTGAAGTGGCAGGCCTGTGGTTTTCTTTTCCAGTGGGGACAGCCCATCTCTGACCCAAGAATTTTGCCAAACCTGTGGTCACAGCCAGCGCTGGCTGGCAGGCTCCTGCTCATAGCCTTCCCCTCACACAGCTCTTACACATCTGAGTGTCAAGCAGCAGGAGTGACAGCAGATAGGTTCAGCAGCCACCAAGAACCCCAGAAAGCAGAGCTGCTCAGCCATAAGACACACCAGAGACCTCATTTGTTACACGTTTCTAGGGCCCGGGAACTAGAAACAGATCAGCTTTCTAGCCCTGCTGGCCTCCTGGGAACTAAGCTGCATTACTGTTGCTGTAATTTGTACTCTTATTAGTACTGCTATTATACATAGAATAATATTATCATGTTATTACTTTCTTTAAATAGTATATATTCCTATATGGCATATAATATTTAAGAAAATGCAGAGATATGTTTATGTCCATATGGATGTATATACATGTATAATATAGGATTATTAATCATAGGATTTTGAAATAATGACCATTATTGGAAACTTTACATGGGTCAAATACTTAACACGCATTCATGATCTCATTTCATTTTTACAACTACTCTATGAGCAGACACTATCATCCTATTTCATCAATGTGGAAACTATTGCACAGAGAGGTGAAATAATTTGCTAGAAACTACTGAGCTAAGAAGCAGCACAGCAAGGATACATACCTGACTCTGTCCAACGGGCCCCTGACCGATGTACTCTGCTACAGCCTACCCTGCTTTGGGAAAGGCTTCCAGCTGGCAAGGGGGGAAGTTTTGATAAAGAAGGCTGATTTGTGGAAGAGCTTTTCCCCCTTTATGAGGATTGGTTTTGAAAAGAAGGTATAGTTTTTCTGACATTCCCTCAGTTAAGAATCCTCCTCCTCACCACATATATCAAGAGGTTGCAAGGATGGCCACCAAGAAAACACCTGCCAGCTTAGTAATTAGTTTATCATGTGGCATCAAGTGAATTTCCTAGATTAATCAACTCCAGACTCCTCTTGACAAAGGCGAGGTACAGCTCTCAAGAAGCAAGTCAGACCCACCTAACAGTAGTGATTTCCCTAGCCTAGAGAACGGTCATGGGCGGGCCCTTAAGGAGATAGCTTTCTACATGAACTTCATCAGAACTGATAATCCTGGGCTGCTAACAAACAATAACGTTTAAAAATAACAAAAGTCAAAACCAAAGAATTGCACTTTCTCAAATTCAAAGGGGATTTGTCTTCTGCGTGTTTCTACGCCCCCACCCCCATCTTTCTCTCAGAATAAGAGGGAATGGTGTCAATGCCAGTAGAAACACTCTTCTGGCCAAAAAGAGCATGTCTTGCAATGGTTGAAGGTTATATAAGAACACTAAATATCTTCCTCATTCAAGAATACAGACAATATTCCTATCCCACTAATTTTCAATTCTGTTATTTTAGCCAAGTGATTGATAGGCAAGGTCTGTGGAAACTAGACAATGTCACAGGACTTCACCGCAGCACGACCAGAAGAAGACACCTTCCTTAGACGTGCTGAGCTGTCCTGAGGAAATCCACACAACCTCTCCCAGGACGCTCAGCCTTGTCACTAATCTCTCAGGAGGGAAAAGGGAAGAGGGACCAACGGGTTCCAGAAGATACGTTTTCATGCTTTCTGTAACCCAACAATATTGGACCACACATTGCCTGAGGCTTGGCAGGAGAAAGGGGAGTTCAACATTTAAGAATGGCTGGCTGAAGGGGCAGACTAAGTTCAAGTTCCAGTGGATCACTTCTGTCTGTGTGGCCTTGGGGAAGTTAACTCCCTGTGCTCCAGTTTTCTCATCAGGAGAATGAATGGAATAAGGTTACCTAATTTATAGGGTTGCTCTGAAGATTAAATGAAAAACGTGAGCTATCAGTGTGACTACAGCAGCCTCACCAAACAAAATGCCATTCTACCTGCCACTGAACCCATCTCCCCAAATACTACCCCTAAGTATGGAGTTGACAAGAGGATAAGATTAAAGCATCATTGAGGTGACACTCCTGCTCCTGCTGTTAAATACCGAGTCTTGTTTCTCCTACCTCTGGGGATTCAGCATACAACCTGTGGACCAATTCTTAAGAATAGACCACTTTCTTCCCCCTTAGTTCAGACATTTGAACATTTTATACCAATAAAGAATAAGCAGAAAGAAGGAGGCACCCTTAATTAGCTTGCCTTCATGACTATGGATCAAACATCTCTTCATCTTTACTGTTGTTTACTGTTATTTATAGCGTATCCACCTGGCGTTTTGCCAGCTTTGATTTTTTAATGAAACTGTACTTTGTTTGGTGGTGATTAAGAACTCAAACTCTGAACTTACATGGCCTAGAGTCAAACTCCAGACCTGCCACTTCTTAGCTGTGGTAAACCTCTCTAGGCCTCTATTTCCTCATCTGTAAAGTATAGATAAGAAGGGTATTTGCCTAATAAGATTGTTGTCATAAAAATCAAATGAGCGAGCAATATATGTAAAGCTTTTAGTTTAATGTGTGACACATAATAAATGCTAAAACACAAATAGAGGAGGCAACTATTCATTCAATCATTCAGCCAAAAGCTGAATGAATTCAAATACGTACTATGTATTCATTCAAATACCTACTATGTGGCAGCCACTGGCTCAGATATTAGGGGTATACAAGACAGAGTCCCCTGTCCTCCTGGATATTCTAGTGGCTTTATTAGCATGAGTGGTAATCATGATGGCCAATGAAGCATGTCATTCAATATGAGCTGTTCATTTATTTCTATTTGTACCATCAAATTAGGGCACTACGAAGATACACAGACCCAAAGGAAAATAAAACAAACGGGTCTACACAAAGTCACTAAATGCCCTGTACTCAAGTTTGAGCTACATCTAATTCACAGGTGTCTGGTGTTGACCCTTTCAACCTGCCATCAATTTTATCAGCAATGCTCACAAGGCTGGCACACACAGGGACTTCTAGGCATATGGCACATCATTGAAAATACATGGAAACCTCAGGCATAATCCATTCCTGTGGCATAGAGAAAACAGCATTAAATTACCTTCAAATAGTATTTCTCCCCATATTTGAATATGACTTTAAATTCCTTTTTGATAACTTCTCAACAACCAAATAGAGATAGACAGAAAGTATCATTGATTTTATGTAAATCTTGGAAGTTGAATTTGGCCCTTGGGGAACATTAAAAAAAGAGATGAAGCCCCTTTCAGTGGTTCTGGGGTGGAAATCTGTGAAGAAAAACCAGCATAATCTGTTTTTTTTTCCCCAAACCCAGGGAAAATGAGGCATTTCTCACATAGCTACCCAGACAATTAAGAACCTGGGTAAAAAGCCTATGGCAAAACCATAATAATCATATTAGTTCTCTGCAGCTGTACAGCATTGTATAATGTGCTCTTTTGTGGACAACGTTTGATCCTCACCAAATGGTGAAGTTTTATAAATGAGGAAACTGAGAACTAAGGCGGTGAATAAGGTCACCCCACTGATCGAGAACATTCTTGTGGAGCCAGCTCTCAGCAGTACCGGAAATGCTCACTAGCTCATCTTCGCTCCCTTGCTTCCTTTCCTTTCTTACCTTCCAATTCCCTCTGTCCCTTCTCTCCTTCCCCCAAGATACATGTCATTCATCATAGGGAAATAGGTGCTGAAATCGGAAAGAGTAGCTCCATGGTGGTTTGTTCCCTCTGTCTTTCTCAAGGTCATTTGGTCTCTCCCTGGGCACTCTACCTCTCTGAAGAATCTACTCCTTTCTCCTCCCCATTAACTGGTCTCTTTGGTTTGTTCATTTGCCTGTTTCAGATCTAACTCAATGCCAAAGCTTCTCTCGTCAAAACCAGTCATCTTCCGCTCTCACTGGCCATCCTAACACCATGTGCCCTCTCACGAGAAGCTCAGCTGCTTCCAATGATACCCGTGAGGTGACAGGCTCAGGCTATTACCACACTTCTTCATGCTATACCCCTCCTCCTGTTATTCCCTTTGCTTTAAAGTGAAGAGGATCTGAGGAACAGAGGGAAGACTTAAAAAAAAAAAAGAACTCAGCCAAAGGTAAGAGAAGGTGGAAACTGTAAGACTGCAGTCCCAACTCATCCCAGAGAAAACACCCATATCCCCAGTAGGTGCTAAATGCATAGTATAAAGAACAGTGTAATACAGCAGCTCAGAGCATGGTCCTTAGAGCCAGGCAGGAAGAGATCTGAACTCCAACCATACCCTTTACTACAAGAGAGACTAGAGGAAGTGGTATCAACTCTCTGAGCTTTAGCTTTCTCATCTATAAAATGAAGATCTTAACATCTATACAGAAGGTTATTTATTCAACGGATATTTATTAAGCAACAATTATGTATTAGGACCGTTCCAGGTGCTAATGATCCAATGATGAACTAGACAAAGCCCCTCTCTACACACACACACACACACACACACACACACAAGTTCCAACATTTGTTAAAATAAGGAAGCAATAAGCAGAGTGATCCCCAAACTTCACTTCAAGTTAAAATCACCGGGGGAGATTTTTAACTCTCCTTTCCCTGGTCATAGTCCATATCAATTAAATTAAACTGTCTGGTGGCGGTGACTAGGCATCACAATTTATTAGAGATCCCCGAGTGATTCTAATGTACAAAGTTTGGAACCTATAGCATTGGCAGCAAACACTCCCTACACACTTCTGCTTCTGCTTCCTTACTTCCATTTGAGTTAAACACTAGCACACCGTTTTCTAACTAGAGACTGGGCAGTCCCTGATACAGTGGACATTTAAATTAGCAACTAAAATGATGACTCCAATTAAAAGAAGAAATAATCTGCTTTAACTCGTTGGTTCAGATAAATGTGTATGGGTTTTCTTATTTACAACCATGAGGAAGCCCTTAACAAACACGTAGGAATAAACTCTGCAAAAGTTAAGTCTCCCTGAAACAGCTTTGTCATTTAGCCTCTCTGCTGCTAAACACTTTCGTAAACCTAGGAGCAGGCCTCAAGGTTTCTCGAGGATTTACAGTTTGTAGATAAGCATCATGAACCACTAAATTAGAGGACCCCTTCTTTCCAAAGTATCTCTTATTTATTGAGGAGAGTCTCTAATCCTGAGAGGGGATCTGAGTTTATAGTGTGGAGAATCAAAGGTGGATGATTTAAAAGCCTGCTTGCCCTCACCATGACAAGTGGACTGGGTCTGACCTATTTCCTTCCAGGTGGCAAAGTTCCAGAATTATTTAAAAAGAGGCATTGCTACCTTCCTGGGAAACAAACAATAAGTAGGCTTTCTCCTGCCCTGAACAGCCCTTGGTGTTCATGATCCTCAAACCACATAAGCAGCCCACGGCTTCAATTAATACAGGGCTGCAATTCAAGCAGAAGTAGACATTATCTCACCATGCTGTTATTTATCAGATGACCAAGGGAAAAGGCAGATTTATTTTTTTGAGTGTAAACTAACCTGCAAAAGGATGGTTGTTTTATATTGACTTTTCATCAGGTTGTTGATGGATTCAAAAAGCCGTCTCATGGATTCTTCAAACTCCATCTGTTCTTTGCCTTCATAAAGCCTGAAAGAAGACACATCTGGGTCATTTCTCAAGCCAACAGGCAATACCTTTGAAAGTATGTGCCAGCCACAAGCTTCATTTAAAATTTAAAAGATAAAGGGGTGGGAGAGGGAGTTGATTTGGCAGTCACTGCATGCATCATTCACTGCAGGGAAAACCCTGTGTCCAGAGTACAGAACAGACACCCTGCAACAGACTCACCATAATAAATCTGCCCCCTCCCATCTTTTTTTAAACCCTGAAGAACCTCAAAGGAATAACATTTATCCAAGCTGAGAGGACATTAATAATTTCACCCTTCTGCAAGAATCAGAGGGGAGATTGTGATCATGCTACTGTCAAAGTATCTTGAAGGCATCAAGGCCAGAGATTTTCCAAAGCACTGCCCTTCCTCTTAGCCCTTGCCTGCTTGTCAGATCAGTGCAGATGTACCTGTTCCCTATCAGGCACCGGTGTCTTCCCTGTCCTCTCATTCCAGGACTGTACTTATTGAAGCCTTTTCTTCCTCTGATTATAAAGGCTTTATGCTGTTATTGTACAAATTGTATACATAACAGAAATACAGTAGTCAGAAAGTGAGACTCCCCATTAATCCTACCACAAGATCACTGATTGTTAGCATTTTGGTCGATATCCTTGCAGAGATTCCCAAGGTCTGTACTAATATATACATGTGGCCTTTTATAGAAACCATCCCTTCATATACAATCTGCCTCCAGGCCCCCGAGTCTTATTGCCCTCTTGGTCCAGCCTTGGAGTGTCGTTCGGCCAAGGCCTCTCTGAACAAGCCTTTATTACCAAACCTGAGAAATTCACAGCCCAATCTGTGGCATCCTGCACAAAATACAGAGAGAGTGCACCTGTCTTCAAGTCAGATAAAGAGCGTCTCCTGTCACAGCCCTACACAGGCAAAAACTGCTCGGCAGTCGCCTGGGGTAAAGGTGCAGTCCTTAGATAAAGTGCTGCCACACTTAACGGGTTTGTTTGCTCCATCAACCACAGGAGAGGCGGCCTGACGCAGCCATCTCCGCGCTGTCTCCACCAAATCCCCCCCCCCAGGCCCTCCACCCTCTTTTCTGTTCTTTCTGCTTCTCTTCTACTTCTTGTCTTTAAGTGTGTGTCTCCTCGTTTATCTTCTCAGTATTATTAACTCTGTCTGTCTGTGGGTCTCTGTGTTGACCTCTGCTTTTCTCTCTCTTTTTAACTCCATCTCTCTCTCTCTCTCTGTCTTAGTCACTCTCTGTCTCTGTCTCTCTTTTTTCTTAACTAACCCCTCCTAAAGTCCTGTTGAAGTAAGAAGCTTAACAGAAAGCCAGTGCCAAACGTTCCAGTCCACTACAGGTGCTGCAGTTGCTGCCGACTTTCTGAGTATCTAGTTCGAGGTCACAGAGAAAAGGCTGTGAGAGGAGCCAGGGGTCCTGCGCTGGCTTCTCTTCTACCCCCTCCCCTCCCTTCCCTCTTCCCTGTCCCTTCTCCTATGCCACTCACTCCTGAACTTTCTTGTCCTGCTAAAAGAGCGATGTCTGCCGGAGAGTATGTTTTAGAGTCAGGCAGCTCTGGGTTCCAGTCTCTGCCTTGCCCTGTACTAACTGAAGACCTTATTACTAATAGCAAATGTCACAGAGCATTATTCTGCCCCAGACACTGTCTGTATGTATATCGAATCGCTTACCCTCACAACCATACCGTGAGGCAGGCCCTATCATCATCCACATTTTACAGATTAGGGAAGCTTAAACAACATGCTCAGAGACTCCACACCAGTAAGTTAGACCTGAATTCAAACCCAGCCACCCTGCTCCTGAGCCCACCTTCTCAATCTGTACACTGCCTTACACTTCACTGCCTCTCTCGATTCCTATAAGCCTTGGTGTCTCACCTGCCAGATGTAGGCCATGATGGCACCACGCCCAAGGACTGTGAGGAGACCAGTTCCCATGTGGGGTGCTCAGCACATGCCAGACGCCAGCAAATGGTAGCTGCTGTCTGCTGTTCTGTTGTTAACTATAGGAGTAGTATTACTATTGCCAGCATTCCCACTTTACAGATAAGGGCACAGAAAACTTTCAAGCAGTTGAAACTTGCCCAAATCCCCTTAAAGTAGAAAACATGGGACCAGATAAGGGAGGACCCTCAATCAAAGTAGTGGTGGTTTCCCTATGCAATGACACGGTTCATTTTTCTTTATGCCCAAAGCTGAGTTAATGGATGGTCCAACCTCCAAGGCTTTTTGCCTTGAAATCCATTACCCCTTCCACTGGCCAGAGCTGCCTGAAAATGTCACTAAATGATATGGCAATCCCTGTCATTGGTGTACAGTGTCCCCACTGACATTGACACCCAGATGTGGCTGCCCAGGGTAGAGTGGTCATTATTTACATACATAGACTTTATCTGTAAAGAATGCTTATTTGCTAATTTGTATGTGTGTGGGGGAACCACCTTTGCAGCCTCCAAGTATGGCCTCCAGCTGCTTTATCCCCACCCCCACCCCAGTGGTGGCTCTCTCTCTGGAACTTTTTTTTTTAACAAAGTAACATAAAAACAGGCTTTGTTGGGAGCCAGATTAATGGCAGTACTCTGGGGGAAATATTTGTGAACTCCTGCCGAAGAGATCCCTAAGGCTGCAAGTTCCTAACCTTTCTGTGTCTGGTTATTTAACACTTTTTGGATTTTATGAGCTGCACAATATCCTTCCAATAAGCTCCCTATTTTCTTAGACTAGCCCCGTTGGATTTGTCACACCTACTGTAGTCAGAACTCTGCAAGGTGGGACAGGTTTCTTTCTGCAGCTCCCTGGAGTTCTAAACCAAGAGCTCTGGGGAAGTCAGTGAGCACTTAGTCTATGCTTCTCGTTGTACAGATGAAGAAACTGAGGGCCAGAGTAGGGAAGTGACTTGGCTGTACTGCGATCTTTTAAATCTTATTTGACTGAAGTGGGAAGGAAAAGAGACATTTAGGCTATAAAACCAAGTCAAGGCTGTCTACTGTTCTTTAAACTTTGTAGGAAACTGAATTTAATTTCTACCACCAAGGCAGATGTGATTTTCTCTAGGTCTCAGACTGTACCAGTGGTATAGTTTGAACCAGAACTCAGCATTCTTCTCCTTCTGTTCTCTGAGAATCGAACAAGGGAGGGCAGATGACACAGATCCCATGAGGGCAAGATTGGGAGCATCTGCCTCAGGGGGAATCCAAGCTGCTCTCTGTTATCCATGTCACAAATTAAGTACCTTAACACCACACTCCAGTCTATGGAAGGAAATATGTTCAAAGTGTACCTAAGTTTTATAAAGGATAAAAAAATAATTTGTGGGGGAAATGGCTTGAATTTTATAGTGACCATATCATTAAGCAAAAGTCTTGCAGTCATCAATCTCGTGTGTGTGTGTGTGTGTGTGTGTGTGTGTGTGTGTGAATTCTTAAGCTTGAGGTTTTACTTGGTAGAAATGGTGAGAACAATTGGAAGAAGTAACTAAAGTTGGAAAGAACAAATGAAATCTATTTGATGTAAAGAGTTTTCTATCCAGCTGGACTCTTCCATATCAACTGCATAGCCTCAGACAAATTATATCTCTATAAATCTCACCTTCCTTATTGGCAAAATGGAAATATAATGCTCACTCAAAGGGTTATTTTGAGGTGGCAAAAAATGAGATAATGCCTTTCATGTACATATTATAAACACCACTAAATTGAAGTAAGTATCAGCTATTCATATTATTGTTCACTCCTCAGCACAGAAATAATCATATTGGCAAACTCTCTGATCTGAGGGTACAGAGTAAAAGGAATATTCCCAGGAAGGAATGACTAAGGAAAAAAATACATAAGTGCTTTAGATTACATGGAAGCAATAAACTGATGATGGGGGGCCATTCAGCGCTCTGGGGCCTGAGAGGCATGAAAAGAAAAATAATGCCTCATCTATCTGCATGGCTTTAAATGTGGCCTTTAATTCAAGGACATGCAGATGTAGTTTTGAGGTCCTTTTCTTAGCACTTGGTCTCTGTTACTGCTTCCGGAGGGAACATCTTTTTCTGGCTCCAGAACACCTAGAAAGATGCTTCAGTAACCAGCTGATTCTGCCAGGGAACAAATCATTGAAGGGCTCCAAGCCCTGACCACAAGGAAAACTGGAGCACCGTGCAAAGCAGTGTTCTGGGGCATGCGGGCCTGACCAGCAAGCACTCCAGCTCGCAGGGCTTGGCTAAACACAGCGATGCTCGGCTTGCATGCGATTCATTAAGGAGCCCCTGTGCACGGCTGAGCACTCACTAAATGCAAACGGACCCCCATGTGGCGTGTACGATGCTTTGCACCGCCTCTTCTACACAGGTACATAAAGCCTTAGCCTACAGTGGGGATGCCAGCCTTAGGCCAGTGGTCCAGGGTTGCACATCCTAACCAAGGCATCCTCAGGATTGAAAAGCCAGCAGAAAGATACACTTTAGAATCCAGGGGTGGACGGCTTCCTGGCACACCGGCTCCATTTCATTTTCTCTATGTCAGCCACTTCCAGCTCCTCTGGGCCACAGTCAGATGTATCCTCCTGATTTCTTCCCTGCCTCTTTGAGGCAATATAGAAATGTAGGTAAGACTGCATGGCTTCCAAAACCTACTCTGCCACTTATTAGTTGGGTGACCTTAGCTAAGTTTCTTAATCTCTCTAAGGCTCAGTTTTCTTATTAGTAAAATGGTACTAGCCCATAAGGTGGTCCTACAATCAAATAATGTATGTAAAACAATTAGCACAGCACCCAGCACATGATAGACAGTCAATAAATGTTAGCTATTGTTATATAGTATGATGGTTTTCTTCTAGATCCACCTGCTTTTACTTCTTAAGCACTAGGAAGAAAGAAATCAGCATCTTCATAAAGACAGTTATCATTTATTGAGCACCTACCGTGTGCCAGGTCCTGCAGTAGAGATAAACATGGGTAAGACTCAGCCTCTAACCATGAAGCAAGACAACAATTGTATATAGTGAGCAAAATTGAATAATAAAAGCTTAACATTGTTGAGCACTTACTAAGCATCAGGCACAGTGCTAAGTTCTGCAGATGGATCAGCCCATTTGAGAGCGGCTACTACTATCTACACTTTAAATATAAGAAAAGAGAAAAAATTGAAGAGGCATGAACAAGAGGAAATGGAAGAACAGAGGGGGTAGTGAGACCTCTGGCTGACACTCACCTCAGCCACCTATTTGCTGGCACCTCTCTGCCCCAAGTGGCCCCCCAGCCTATGCCACCATGACAGCCTGCCCCCCACTCCCTTCTTCCCTCCTCCCCAGCCATCCTATGATTTCCCTGCAGGAGTAGACAAGATACCGACTTTCCTCTGTCTCCCTCACTTGGTCACATCTTTGCCTAAATTTGCTCTTGGTGAGACACAAACCTGACTCTTTTCACAAGTGCCTGGGTGCAAAACCAGATTAATTGGAAGTCTTTGTAAATGATTAAAAAAAAAACTACTTTAAACATCTCCATAACCTTACATGGTGCTGAGCAAAATTACTCAAACAACGAAGTCGCAACCACACCATTGTGTTACTTTACCACACAAGTCAAGATACTTTTATGCCCCCAAATATGATGCTAGACACTGGAAGAACACTGTGGAAGGGAGGCCACTTATTTAGTGAATTTCTGCAGATGAATGGTATGCAGTCCACAAACCATTAATGCAGACTGTCAGAGCAACTGAGGCCTCCTGTCTGAACACTTCATTCTTTATCATTACCACTTACTTGCCTATCTTAGCGACTAGAGTATAAGCTCTATGCAGGCAGAAGTCAAGCTATCTTTATCACAACATCTCCATCTAGCACAGGCGTGGAACATTAAAAGTGAGTTATAAACAAATGCATCACAAAGCAATAAATTATTAAATGAAATTAACTGCAGCACCTTCAATGTATCTGTACAGAAACGCCTTACCAATCCAGAATTCAGAGCAGTTCAATTAATTCTAATGGCACTTAAACTAGATCTCAAAGGATAATAGTCACCTTCAGCTATGCAGCCTTATTATTACCTTTACTAAGACTACTACTAGTACTACTAGCTGCTATTACACACCAACACTATGATAACTACATAAGGTCACCCAACTAGAAAACAGTGGAGTGAGAATTGAGCCCAAGAATGTCTGGCTCCAAGAACTGAGCAAAATAATAGCTGATTTCCAGGAACTGGAACTACTCATGGAGGGTAGGAAAGTATCATTTGCCCAGGAGATGATGCTATGGGACTGTCAAGGAAGCTAAATGGTCGGCTCTAGCCTTTTTCTGTTCAAGTTCTAAACCCAAGGTGACTTGGCTAGTTTTTCTACTCCTAAGCCAATAATTCACTCTATTACTGTAGGTGTAAATTAGTGACTTCACAAAAAGCACGAATAAAACATCTGTGGTTTTAGAAAAGTAATTACTATGTAAAAATCACAACACTCTAAAACCAAACCTACCTACTTCTTTATCTCTCTCCCCCATCCCAACCTGGGTAGCGAAATCAGTGGCTGAGTTTGTTTGAAAATCATCCTTGCACTTACAGATCCTACTTACAAGAAAAAAAAATCCTCAGTGCACTCAGCAGACACATTTAAGTCAAAGCAGTAGTGCTGGAAAGGATTCATGAATGAGTGGGTCCCTTTCTGATCCACCTCTTCCCTGCATGATCATTGTTATCATCCCTACCTCTTGCACCACCATCAAGGTCTAGGGTCCCAAAATGAAACAAATTACAGATTAAGACAGGAATTTTGGTGCAATGTGCCTGGAGTGAGCTGTCCTCAACAGTGGACAGCGAAATTTTCTTTTGAAAGTTGAAACAAAGTTGAAAGGTATTCTATTAGGAGAGAAAGAGTAAAGCCAGCTGTATTAGAAAGGGACTGCATAAGGAAGGGCTAGTATAACTACCATGCTGCCAGTGTGAATTAAGAAGCCATGGCGGCCAGAGAGAACGCCATGCAAACTTCATTTAATTGAATATGACCAGCAGCAGAGAGGCAGGGCTCAGATGAGCTCCTAGTGCAAGTCTTTTGTCAATAACAAAATTATTTCTACTTGAGCTGTTACTTTTCCAGAATCTTGAGATTTGAGGAGGGATCACCCCTCAGGGCAAACTGCAAAGAAGTCTCACTAAACAGTCTTCTTCCTGTAAATCACCCCAGGAAAGAACGATTTGTAGATGAGAGGAAAAAAGACAAACTTAACATGTGAGGACTCTGTTTTTTAAAATGTCTAGAATGAATGTACAAAATGTAATGCAATCACTGAAGAAAAACTGCCTCAGGTGGAAGTATAAACGGCCTAAATAAAAAAAAAAGAAGTCAGCAATATGGAAGAAATGAAAGAAAAACAACCCATCTAAAACATTCTCGTGCTTTTAAAATATGGCAACCCTGTGTAATAAATTAATAGTAAATAGGTAATAAGATGCAGCAAAAGCCTTGAAAAGAACTCTCAGTTATGAATAGAGTGTGATGTGTGCCCCATGCCATCCTTCATTCTACTGAGAGGAGCTGCGGTATTTATGAAATTTGGCAGGAAGAGCTAAGTTTCATAATTCTGTACTTAAGTAAATTTCTCCATTAGCATGAAAAATGGCATTCAGGGTTTTTTCCCTCAATATAATTAGAAACAGAGTGTTCTCAAAACAGTGTTCTAAAGGATAGAAACACACACACACATTATTCCATGGTTCAAAGACATATAGAGAAAAATTCAGATTGCATCATCTACTTGAAAGAGAAGCTAATATTCAGCCAAGTTCTTTCAGTTCTTTCTCTTTAGGCCCAGCTGGTCTAAAAGTTTGGGTACCAAGAAGAAATTAGGTTTTGACTGGTTCTCTTGCTATTTCTTCCTTCAGGTTTTTAACGACCTAGTGTCCATGATATCTTAAGTGATAACAGGAAAAATTAAGTCACAGAACAATTACACACACACACACACACATACATACAGACCTAGTAAAATCTGGAAATCTGTATATTAAATTGTCAATTTAATTACCACTTAGAAAAGGGATTGTATATGTCAATGGTCCCTTTACACCCTTTTATATTACATTCTGATTTTTAAACAAGTAAATATTTGTGGATACAATGAGAGTTCCTGTGGCCAGGATTCTCACCTGGCTCTGGTTGACTAGCTCACTGCACACCTGTGGGCAATACATGGCTGTTGACTCTATATAAAGAGCTCCGCCCAGTGCTCTGGGCGTGACACACGGTGGTATCACTGCAAGGCTGCAGGAGGGCAGAGCAGAGGCTGGAGTGGTGGCAGCGCTGAGGGCAGAGGCTCAAAAGATGGCTGTGCGGGAAGACTGTGCAGAGAGGCCCAGAGGACGGCTGTGTGGGACAACTGTGCAGACAGAGGGGCCCAGAGGCAGACACCAGCTGGCTGCATGCAGACTCATTCTGAGTGAATAGGATTTTAGTGACTGATCTGCCACCTGGAAATAAAGTTGGGTATAACCCTTTCACCCCAAGAACAGTTTTGCTGTCAATTTCCTTGGTCACATTGAATTCATAGCAAACTTGCCCAGGCTGAAACCCATTGGCAAGACAATATTATATTTAATTTTGAAAAGAGATATCTACTCTTTCTTTGGGGTGGTTGTTTCTCATCTTCCATTCCTTTTTATAGCAATACTTTTCCTCAAAGTCTTTCCTGAATTCTCTCCACCTTACAGGGAGAACTAGGGTTGTAACCAGGGGATCTAATTCAAGATCACACAAGTAGAGGCACTGTTCCTTCTATAATTACAGAATTGAGATGCAGAATTTCCACCTACCTCCTGGTTCCTGGCACTGGCTGCAGCTAGAGGCAACTGCCGTAAAAAAATGTCAAGTTATTATTACTCTAAACAGTGATAATGCCAAGAGCATCTTAACTTTGTCTTTTCAGTCTGTGGTTTCCTGAGAAGGGGAATTAACCCCACGTTTCCTGCACTGTTCCACTGAGAGATTTGACATTTGGTGTGTGGAGTTAAACAGACTTCTTTTTTTTTATAATTTATTTTGGATCATTAATCTACAATTACATGTGCAATATTATGATTATTAAACTACCCCCTTCATCAGGTCCGCCCCACCAACCCCATTACAGTCACTGTCCATCAGCGTAGTGAACAGACTTCTTAACATTTTCCTTACTAACGGTGCTGGTTTTAAAAGTACAGGTGCAGTAAAACTCTTTTGTTTTGAAATCTGAGAACACCTATGGAAGTTTTGAGTTCAAACACACTAAAGTTTGCATTACTGGACACCTCACTGAGTCGTATGATGGCTAAGGGCCAGACACACCACCAGCACACAACAGTGTGGCAGAAAGAGCAGTGGTCTGGGTTTACAGGACTGAGGTCTAAACCAGATTCCAGCAATAGTGTGTATTGTGACCTTCAGCAGCTCACTTCACCCAGGCACCGGTTCCCTCATCTCTTAAGTGGACCACATTACCATGGATGAAAACCTCCAGGATTCTTAACTGACATCTGTTGTCAAAGAGACAGGTAGGGCACACTGATCATGCAAGACCCAGCCGGCTCACCCTGCGGAGTTCACAGGCACTGCATAGGGCCCACGGATGTCCAAGTCAGGGCCATGTCTACACAATGGTCGGGGAAGCATTTTAAAAACAAATGTGATCATATCATTCTCCTGCTTGAAATCCTTTGACAGCTCCCCATTTGCCTCAGGATAATTTCCATATGCTATTGCCTAACTTTCAAAGATCTTCAAGATCTGCCCCTCTTTATACTTCTGGGCAATCTCCTGATACTCTATTCTTCTGTCACTGAATTTCAGCCACCTTGGTCTTTCCACAGATCAGCTGAGTCAGGCTCCCTGCTACCTCAGGGATCTTTCAGCTTTATTTTCACCAGTACATCCTACCCCTCTTCACCAGCCAACTCCTACGTGCTCTCAGGACACCTGAGGCATCTCCACTTGATCTCACACACACCGGCATGACTGTCTGCTTAATGACTCCTTTCCAAGCTAGACTGAAGACTAGGAAGATTAGGTCTGAGTCTGTTCAATTCATTGTCATATTTCCAGTGCCCAGCAGAGAGGCCTAGTGGCTACTCAGTAAATATTTGTTGGACAAACACCTGATTATGAATGCAAGCCAAACATCTACCTCAAATATTTTACTGAGACAGAGACTTTCATAATCACTAAAGGATTTAAAAAGTAACCAAGTTTTAGGGTTCAGCATGCTTGGGTCAGGTATGGAATATGTTGGTGCTGCATGTAAGGAAGAGCAAATGCTGAGTTAAACTCCTTTTAGAAGTATAGGCTCTAATGGCAATTCTAAAAAAGTTGAAAGGCACTCAGGTATTGAAAAGCTGTTTGTTATCTTTAGATTTCCAGGCCCTGGGATGACCTGTGAATTAGTCCCAAGGTACACATTCCTCCTGCCCCATGGATGCCTTCCAAAATGGGAGAAAATAACAAAACCCTAGGTTCAGCAAAGCAGGGAATACAATGCATGCAGCAGAAGAAAGATTCCATTGTGACTTAGTGCAGGGCCCTCACATGCTCTCTCTTGGCTTCTAGGGTTTAAGAGAGACCACCTTCTCACTTTGATTACAGTGAAGGAGGCGCTAGATCATTATATTCAGTCATATTGGAGGAGGACATGTTGATCAAGGATGAGGGGCCCTGACCCACACAGGTGGGCTTTAAAATTCTGGGCCAAATTTTAGTCACAGGTTGTGCATAGCTGCCCTGAAACCAAATGCAGACAGCAGTCAGTTACCTCAGGAAGCAAGCCTTGAGGCATGGGAGAAGAAGAAACTAAAATACAGTGGATTCTCTAAAGTCTAGAAGGGCAACTTTTACTCGACTTAAGCAAGTGTGTATAGGGTTTCCATAAGATCATTTATTTATTTAACTAACAAATGTTTGTCAAGCACCTACCTCATGCCAATCATTGTCCTATCCAGGAATATATAAGAAGAAATAAAAATTGGCATCCAAATATGTAAAAGGGCATCTGTGATATGTATTTGGGCTTTGGTTTTTATTTCTCCTTATAAATTCTGTGACAGTACAGTGCTTTGCGCATAGTAGGCACTCAACAAATATTATTTTTTTGTATGTACTTGAAAGACAAAATACATGGACAATGAGAATCTAAAGATACTTGAACTAGCCAGAAAAGAATTCCTTGAGAAACCAGTGCTTGAGGTAACCCAGCAAAAGAGAATATGAGGAACCTAGGAGAAAAGGACAGGGAAGGGCATTCCATTCACAGGAACAGCAAGCACACAGGCCCTGCAGGGGAAGGGAGACAGGTGGGCCAAAGGGACTGAATAAAGGCCCCTGAACTCAGAGTGGAGAAAATCTGGGTAAGTCAGGTAAAAGGAGACTGGCAGGTAGCTAGGGACCAGATGCACAGACTCTTACAGGCCACAGAAAGTTTTATCTCTATCCTAAGGGCACTGAGAAGAAATTAGAAGACTTTAACAAGGTGAGCACCCAGATCAGATTTGGACTTTGGAAAGATCATTCTAGCTACAGCAAAGTTTAAAGACTTCCATGACAGTTGATGGACAAAATTCCCTGAAAAAACTCTTAATGGAAATGACTAACAAAACTGGATTTTCAAAATAAGTCTAGTAAAATGTCAAGAAAGTAAAGAATACACAGAGCACAAATACAAAGCAAAAGAGCCTCTGGGTACTCACAGAGCAATAAAACCACCTTCTGCCCCCACAGCATTTGCTCAACCCTAGTGTCCTCAAATTTCTATTGATTGATTGACTGGAGCTAGAGATCTTTTTATTATGAAATTTTTTGTTATTACTATTATTAGTTTTAACATTCATTAAATGCCTACTATGTACTAGACACTGAGCTAAATACTCTTTGTTTGCTTTTAAATTGAAGCATAATTGATAAAATAGGTGAAGGGGATTAAGAGGTAGAAGTTTCCACTTAAATTTCTATTTAGATGGTTGCTTGTGGAATAGAAGAAATGAGATGACTCCTAGGGCCTGCTTACTGGAGACCCTAGCATAAAGCTTATACCCCAGATTGTGACACCTGTTTGTAAAGAAGGATGAGAAATAAACCTATTGCATGAAAGGAAAAAGTAAGGAAACTACCTTCTCTTTGATGCTGGATGGAGAAGAAAAGCACATCTCCACTGAGATTTCTTGACCACAAGCCAGTCTTCATCTGGATTTTACTTTGAGCTTTTGTTTATTTGTTTTGTTTTCCAAATTCACGTTTTTGGTTTGGATCCACAAACAGAAATTTTAACTTAAAGGGATCTCTGGTTGCTAGTGCCCCAAGGTGAATAACAGAAGAAAATTCTCATTTTCTTTCAGGAAAATAAATACTTTAATTCAGGACTAAAAATATATAACAACTAATAAATTTCCAAAGAAAGTTAGCTTTAAAAAATAACAGCAAAATCCACAAGGAATCAAAGTTATCCAAACAGAGACAGCAGAATCAGACCCACAAAGATTTCCCTTATTAGAATTATACAAAAAGGGATATAAAATCTTATAGTTAATATGCTTCAAAATATTAAAATGATGCTTGAAAATATGTAAGAAACAAATAAATATAAAAATAAAAAATTATATTTGAGTAAGAATTAAATGGAATTTCCAAAAACAAAAAAATTCAATCAATGAGTTAAATAGCATATTAGACATAGCTAAAGAGAGAAACTGGTTATCTGGAAAATGTGTTCAAAGAAATTATACAGAATGAACCCCAAAAAAAAACAAAAAGAAAATATTATGGAGAATATAATAAAGTCTAATATACATTAGCTGACATTTCAGAGAGATAATATAATACATGGGGAAAATGCAATGTTCAAAGGAAAATTATGTTAAATGAGAATTTTTTTGGAATCAGTATTAAATAAAAACTCCAAATCCAGGAAATCTAACATCTTATCTAGATAGACAAACTTATTCCTAAGCACATCATGGTGGAACTGCAGAACATCAAAGACAAAGAGATTATCTTAAAAGCCATCAGAGAGGAAAAAACAGAGTGTCTATAAAGGAACAGCAGTAAGATTGGGAGCTTAACCTTAACAGAGGATCACAGTTAAAAAATGAGCTAGAAGTCTATATGCAGGAAAACTTCCTTCCAAGCCTCAGAATAAAATCAGAGTAATTAAACTTGAAAACTTTACAAATAAAATTTGCTAAGGTTAACTATTAAAGATTTACTCCAGGAAGAAGGGAAACAAATATGAAAAGTCAGAGATGACAGGAGGAGTGGTGAACTTCTTTGTATTATGATAAGAAGCATATAACAAAAAATTTACCATCTTAACCACTTTTATGCATCCAGTATAGTAGTGTTGATGAATTTTTAAAAACATATAAATACACTTCTTAAAGCAATAGTAGTGTCTAATTTGTGGAGTCATCAAAAAAAGCAAGACTAAAATGCTCACAATCCAGCATTATATTTAAGAAGGAAATGGCAGTGTCTTAAAATCCTTTTATTAGTCAAGAGAACTCTAAAGACATTAACTTTAGATTTTATTAAGTTAAATATGTATGGTAGAATATCTAAATAACCACTATAGAATTGAATATAGAATTCAACTTTCAATCTAGAAAAGGGGAAAAAGTGAGTAAGAAAATGTAAAATAATATAAAAGAAAGAAAGAAAAAAGAAAAAAGGACAGAAAAACCAAAGTGGCAGAAAGGATGCAAAGCTAAGATGGTAGAAATAAATTCAAAATACCAGTAATCACAATAAAATCCAATATTGCTTCATAATGAACATAATAATCAAATTAGTAATAGAAAGGGACTTCTTTAAACTGATAAAAAGCATTTAAAATTTTTTTAAGCCAATAAGTAATATATCACTATTTTTTATCCAACACTGACTTAGATTCCTAGCCAATGCAGTAAAATAGGGAGAAAAAGAACTAGGATTAGAAAGGGAGAAACAAAACTTTCCATATTTACATGTGTTGAAATTGTCTACCTAGAAATTTCAGACTCCATAGCATATAGATTATAGGAGGACAAGGATGTAAGCAGCAAGGCCACTGGAGAAAGCTAACACAATAATCCAGTGCGAGGTGATGAGAACTTTGAAAAAGATGTTGGTTGTGAAGATGGGAAGATATGGGTGAATTTGAGACACATTTAAGAAGAGAAAAGGTCGAGATTTGACTGTGGATTATATGAGAATAAACAGAAAATGAGGAATCAAAAAGTCCTATTTTTCTGCCTCATGCAACATGTGGAATCAATTGTAGGTCAGTGAGATGGGTGACATCATGAGTTTGGTTCTGGATATGCTAACTTTGAATTGTCTTTGAGATGCAAAAAGGGGAAATAGCAAGTAAATGACTGGAAACACAGATCTGGAACTCAGGCTTGATTTGGGGGTTATCTGTATAGAAGTGGTAACTGAAGCAGTGGGTTTGAATTTATTCACCTTGGGAGACAGAATTGAGTGAAAGGAGGAGCAGGCCAATCTGAACATTCAGGACCTCCAAAGGGTCTGAGAAGTACAGGGAATATGAAAAGAGTTCTGTGGTACAGAAGCCAAGGAGAAAGCGTTTTGAAGAAGAGAGCGAGACCAGCAGTAGAAAATGCTGTGGCTATGCTATCTGGGATATTCTTAATTGTTGATGTAATAATACTACCATCTGTGATTTATTCACAAAATATACTTAATTATGAGCAAGCTCTTCATTTTTATTACCTCTATTGTACATGAGATTGGCAGTTCTGCCCTCCTTCTAGAATGCCCATCTGATAGGACAGCAGGAAATAATAATTAAGGATACTATCTGGTCCAGTGAATTGTGATTTTGAAGAACATCCTTCTGAGGAAAAGTTCACCTGTACGTGAGAATGCCCCTCTGCATAGTGCACTCAGATGATCAAATCAAATCAATAATTTTGACTTTATCTGCTACTTTGGGTAATATGCATCTTTAGACGTACATATTAACAGATAATTGTGAAGTGACTACAATCATATACTTAAAAAAATAACTTATCTAAAACTGCAACCAAAAATTCATGTGGCTGAAACATATGTGGCTTTAAAAAATAGTAAAGGTCGTGATTATAAGACAATGATGCTTAGCAGAGTTGAGAGACTGCAGAAAAAACTGAAGGGATTACTTAATGATTTCAGCAGCACAGGCTGTGTCTATACCCTAACCCAACTATAGAATGGGCAGTTCCTGTCACATGTGTCTTACAGGAGGCAACCAAAGAGGCTGGTGGAGTTTTGAAACACACACTTTTTAACTTTAATTACAGAATCACTATAATCTAAAACACAAATGCCTTGCAGAATTATATGCTCTCTGCTTGAACTCAGAGCCTTTACTCCTTTCCAAGGCTCTGTACTTAACCCGGAATTAACAATTCTGTCACTCCCCGCTGAGCTGCCCAATTCAGGTACCACTAACCAGTCACAGCTCCCTGTACAGCTACATCTAAACCCAGCCTCAATGTTCTCCTCAGCATGAGTTCAGGTGGCCACCACCAATCCATCCATATGGCATACCTTAAATGCCTTCAGAGGATTTTGTGATACATTAGAATAAACTCTGCCAATTTCTCCAAATTCACCTTTCTCCTATTTTCTCCTTTGTTTACTATACTTCAGCCACACTAGTCTTCTCTAAATTTCTGAGA
This sequence comes from Smutsia gigantea, assembly GCA_032199065.1. Taxonomy (NCBI): domain Eukaryota; kingdom Metazoa; phylum Chordata; class Mammalia; order Pholidota; family Manidae; genus Smutsia; species Smutsia gigantea. Next base: position 221,275 of record JAVSCE010010979.1, read on the forward strand.
AGCTTTAAGCTCTTTCTTATTTGAGAGAACTTGCTCAAATTTTCCCTCCACTTACCTTCCATACACCCTTATCTTTCTTCTGTCCTTGCATGGCTGGCTCATTAGCATCCTTCATCTTAGCAGTTTGACAGTCATTTCTCCAGACCCCACACAATAACACTATGAGGTAATCCCAACTCTAGATGAGGAAACTGAGGTACAGAGGGTAAGTCATTTGCCCAAGTTTACACAGGCAGCTAGTCACTGGGATTTCTCACCGCCATGCTGTATTGCCGATCTCAACAACTTGCTTTTTTCCCTTACTGGCGTTTATCATGGTTTGCAACTGTTTGGCATATTTGTTTGCTTATTGTTTTGGTCTCCCCCAGTATCATATAAAGGCAAAATGAGGGCAGGACTACATTTGTCTGGTTCACTGCAGTACCTTAGCACAGAACTTGACCAAATAGTAGGACTCGAACATATTTATTGAATAAATAAGTGAACAGAATTGAATTAATGTGTCTTTGCTGCCAACTACATTCGGAGAATAGACCTGAGAGAGGGAGGGGCCTGGCTGGGGACTTGAAGGACATTGACCACATGTGCCTCATAACTAAGTCCTTTTTAATTTTCCATCCACCCCAAAGACACAATAGGCAGCAAGTCCAATAACTGAGCAATATACTATATCCTATGAAGGAAATAAATTCTCCTTCAGGGTGATGCCTGCCTCAAGTGCATTTGAAGGGGATTACAAAGTACATCTAGTCATCCTAGTCATCCTAATTCAGCTGCGTATCCCTGACAATTATATTAGCTTGGTGATTTCACTCCTCTGGCAAACTAGACCCTTTATTATCCTGCACGTTTGTATTTGGTTACAGGGGATTTAAAAACACATTTCCTGAATCTACATATATATTCAGTAAATTGATCTCGCTCCCAAGTCTGTCTCTCAGAAACTGTCAGCCTCAGCATTTGACAGAAGCAACCATTTTTGCACAAAGGCCAGGATCCTGCCAGCAAGCTAGTGTCCAGGCTTCTAACAAGGAGTTAACAAGAAAATTCGACCTGGAAAAACAAATATCTTGTGGTCTCCATGGCTTTTCCTTTAACTATCTTACAGCCCAGAGAGTCTTGCTCTGCAAAATTAAACCATTTAAAAGGACAATGGAGGCAGAAGAGATCAGCGTGGGCACAAGAAGGAAACTGCTTACACAGCCTGGGAATGATCAGCAGGGGGCACCCAATCTAGGATTGCAACCTGGCAAAGGATAGTTCACACGCAGACGATGGGAAACTGCCGGCACCTCCAAGCCCTGATCCCTCTGCCTGCTGATGGCCTCCAGACTGGATATTAGGGAAGATGCAGACACTGGAGATGTTGCCTGTCTAATTGACCAAAGACCTCCTAACTGCAAAATACCTTGCCTCTGATTCGTTTTCAGACCCCATGAAACCACAGTAGCAGTTGATGCTGCTGACACTACCTCCTTGAAATGCTCTTTTCCTGGCTCCTGGAATGGCTATCCTTGCTCCCTCTCCTATGCCACAACCGACTGCCCCAGGATTCTCCCTTTGTCCATCCCTTCAACACACTAATCCCCAGAGTTTTATAGCATTGCTCACCTTGAGCTATAGCTTCAAAAACCTGTTTGGATCAATTTCTACCAAAACCATATTTCCATTCTTCACTCTCCTACACTCCAAATTATCTAACTGCCTGCTATACATTTCCACCTGGATTTACCAATAAACATCTCAAATATTACATGTCCCAAACTAAACACACATCTTCCCCCCAAACCTGCTCCTCCCCTGAATCCATCATGCTGATGAGCAATGCGTGATCAAATGGACCACAAACTTGAGCCTCAGATGGGCTGATACGGCCCTCTCCTTCAATTCTACTTCCACATTCAATTAGTTTGGGCAATCGTGCCAGCCATACATCCTTATCTTCTTTTTTTTCCTTCTTCTCCAGTCCCCCTCGTGACCACCGCAGTTCAAGTCCTCTTGCCTGGATTATTGCAAGGCCGTCATTACTGATCTCCTGCCTCCCCTGTTCCACACCATACCATCTTCTAGGGACTACTAACCTTACTTCTGCAATAATCTTTCTAAAGGGTAATCATGTTAATCCCCTGCTTTGGAACTTCACTGGTTCGCCACTGCCAAAAGCAGAGGTTTCCAAACAGCTCTTATGAGAAAAGAAAAAATGTAAGCGTGTTTCTCAACAGATGCTTACTTGTTTATAAATTATATCCATGTACTATTCTAATTATAACTTAAATGTTTATAAAGTTTATTTTCTTCATCTTGGGACAACATAAAGAAACTTCAATATTTTTACCTGATCCTAGTGGATTTGCTTGGACACCACTGGGCTACTCACTCTGTGCTCTGAGAATAGAGGGTGGCATTTATGCCAATATCCCCCAAACCTCTTGCTCTGGCATTTAAGGTTTTCCACAATGTGATTTTAACCCACCTCTTCACATGCATCAGCCCTCGATCTCTGCTCTTCCACCATTGTGGCTTCACCCACCAGCCGCTCTTCTCCACATTTCATGGGTGGGCCCAGCATAGAGCAAAGAACTTACGTTTGCTGTCAGATCCCTCCCTGTCTAGCTGTGTGACCTAGTATCACTTTCTGTACCTTTTTGGGCCTCAACCTCCTCTGCTGTAAAATGAACATAACAATACCTATACTTTGCTGGATTGTTGTGAGTGTAAAGGGAGGTGGAGTGAAAAGTGATGCTGGACCAAGCAGAGAGACTTTATAAGTGGCACCTCAGAGTAGCCAGAGTAATTGGAAGTTCTGTTTCATACGTTGTTCCCCCTACTTGGAATTTGTGATTCTTTTTTGCCCATGGGCTAGCTTCTTAAATACCTTTCAATGGATGGCCTAAAGCATCACCTCCTCTGAGAAGAATTACCATTCCTTCTGAGACGGAGTTTGTCATTCAAACGGATTTGCCCCACAGAGTCATTTGTAAGCCTCCACTGTACCATGTTACTGATCATTGCTTATTGCAGAGAACTGTGATCTGGTTGATGGAATGTCGATCTTGCCTACTAGATGGCTGTTACTTGAGGAAGCCTTAGTTATTAATTTCAGAGTCTCCAACACTTAAAGTGCATAGCACATAATAGGTTCTCAAAAAATGTTTACCAGTATTTCTATAAGAAGGGGCAAAGAGGACTGTTTGAATTACATGCATATGCATGATTTTGTGCTATAATAACAGAAACTTACTTCATAGTCTACAAAGTGCTTTCATATATGTTTGTAAGAAACAGGCTGTTGGCTTTTCCCCTGCACTGTAGCAACTCATAAAATAGATAATAAATTAAAGAGAAGTAACTGTTTGACAATAGCACTTTGACAACAGTTTTCTTCCATCCTGATCTGAAACCAAGTTAATGTTATCATAAAATAATTCCATTGACTGAAATTGTGCAGTTTACTCAGCCATTACTGTCATCAAAAAGTGAAATATATTCAAAACTGAAAACAGAGGCTTACATGGGAATAAATGGCATTAACATGCAAACAAATTGCATACAGGAGAAACAGAAATAGCAATGTGATGGGCATTCTAGCCCATACTCAGCATAAACAGATAATCACATTTTATTATTTATTCATACATGAACAATGAAAGCAAATCACACTGGCAAGTACCTTTCTAGTTAAATTCGGATTTGTTTAAAAAGGCAGCGGCTTATGTATTCCCTCCGACTGCAGGCTATACTAGGCATGCCTGAGGTTTATTCGCATAATCTTGCTTCCTAACATATTCATGACTTAGAGAAAGAACTAGAATATAATATTTACATAAAAAGAAATTGAGTTGATGGGAGGGTATGGTCAGGGCTGGGAGGTGGGGACTGGCAGAATAAAGTAAGGTGCAAATTGAAAGGCAAAAGAGCATCAGAGCATCCAATCATCCGGTGCTGAAGACAGCCGGAGAAAGGGCAGTGACATCTGGCCCTGGGGAAAGTGGACCAGAGTGGGCATGTCCACTGGAGGCATGAACCCTACGCCTCTGATGCCTGTGGTAATGGGGCGGCGGCCCAGTGCAGGGAATGGCACCGTGCACTACAGGGCTACCCTTCCAGACTCCTCAGTGAGGGCTGCAGAGCACCGTCCTAAGTGCATTTCTCTTTCCCTGACCAGTGACTCCTTCCAAAGGAGTGTGAGCTCATGGAGGCTGGCCCTATGACAGCTTTTCTTTACTCATTTCTTAGGAGATAGGATAAAGTCACAGTTGCCTGGAGCATAATGGCGAGGACTACTTTCCTGACAACTCTTATTTCAAGTCATTTATTTTTTCCTCAGTCCTACTGTGTGTAGGGATGATAGTGCCTCAAGTCATGCAGTCTTGTGCCTCTTAGCAACCCTGGGAGCACCCAGCAAGTCCACCTATCCAGCTGGAGCTGCTGTCTTCAGGACAGCCCCTCCTCTTGGCCAACCACACTTAACACTCTCATGGGCTGGTAAAAAAATTAGTTCTTAAATTTGATTAATCAGATGAGGTAGAATATGAAGCCTCACTCTGCTAATTCTTAGCTGTGTGACCTTTGAGTTTGCATCTAAGGTTCAGCTTCCTTATCTGTGAAAGGGGAATAGAAATGCTGTTCCATTTCACACTGAACAAGTGCTAGCTACACGCCAGGTGCTGTTTTTAGTGCTTGGAATACAGTACAAAACAGTCAGACTCCTGTCCTTGTGGACCTGACATTCTAGCAGAGAGATGGTAGTCAACAAAAGCATAATTAATTATTGTTTATTAGCATGATTAGTTCTTTGGGGAAGAAAAAAGACAAAAAACAGAATGAAACAGAGGGAAATCAGAAGTGCTAGGGACAAGGGCAGCTCTTTTAAATATGTGAAAGGGGTGAGGGAGAGAGCAAACAGATATCCAGGGAAGGGTGCAAGGGCCCAAAGTCAGGAGCTAGAGCCACAGCCAGGTGCCTGTGTGGCTGGCACAGAGTAAGTAAGGAGTAATAGGAGGTGAGGTTCTTCATAAGATTCTTGGGAAGACTGAGGGAGATAAAGTGAAATACACTTAGCAGGTAATAATAACCATGGGTGCTTGCTATGTGACAGGCGCTGAGCTAAGTGCATGACATCCATTAGCTCATTCAGTCTGCACAACAACTCTGCAAGCGTTTTTACCAGCATCGGTTTTATATATGAGGAAACCAAGCTTCAGGCAGACTACATAATTTGCCCAAGGTCATAAACAATAAATGGTTGTGGTAGGATTCCAATGCAGAATTCAAAACTGAGTAGCCTAGCGCCAAAGACTATGCCTTTAACCACTGAGCCAATTGCCTCTGATAAGTAAAGGGGGCCATGAAGGAAGGTGGATGGCAGAGCAGCCCCCTGAGACTGGGATTACATGGAGAGGGAGGAGAAAGCAAGAACTGAATAAGCAGGTCTGTAATAAGAAACGAGGATATGATGCAAAAGAAAAGACAGGCAGAGCAAGCAGGGAACAGAGAGCAGGGGACATGGCTGCTTGGGCCAGAGGAGCCTGACCACATGCACTAGAGAAGTGGGAGCAGCAGACATAAGCAGGACCCCCAAGAGGCCAGCCACAGACCAAGATGAACTCATGAGGCCATGAAGGTCCCTATATTGTAGTCCTCGAAAAATACAGAAATCTGATAAAGGTATCCCTTCCTCTTAAATAATAAACAGCAGGAAATATTTATGGTATCATTAACAGTAAGCAAAATTTAGAGCATGAATTGAGACACCAGAATTTCCTTTCACTAATTTAAGTCTGAGTTTTTGAAACAAACACCCTTGTAATCTCTCCAAGGTGAAAACATGGTAGCAGCTAACATTGATTATGTTTATGGAATCGGTGCAGGATACTACATGGAGAACTTTGTACTTGTGATCTCATTTCATCATCAAAACACTAGGAGCTGGTTTATCCCCGTTATGGTTGAGGAAACTGAGACTCAGGCAGGCTGGGTCACTCACTAAGCCAGGCGTTTACAAGGACAGAAATACGGCTTCCTCTTCCCACTGTGAACACTGACCAGCACAACTTGAATATAACCATTATCCCATACCGCCCCCTATGCCCTAGCCTATGGCGGCATTAGGATTCGTAAGGAACACACAGACAAGTGGGAACAAATCTTGTTATAGCACCATGCTCCGGATCGTCTCTCTTTTAGAGAGTCATCCTAACAGAAACAGTGCAGTCTCATCTCTGTGTGCCTGGCCAGTAGGAAGGGAAGCTATTCTGTATCCATATCATGTGGGTCAGGACAGCACAGGTTTCTCCGGACTGAGCAATTCTATAGCTCAGAAACCTTTGGTATCAGCTCAGCTGGTCGTATGAGCTTTAGGATAAAAAACCACTGTGAGGAGTTTTATGAAGCTCAACACCTAGAAGACAGTCACTTCAGCTCTTTCTGGATGATCTTCAAGATATGCTTTACCTCCCAGGGGCTCAGTCATCCTAGAAAAGCCTAATGGATATCGGTCTTATTTATGGCTACCCAGCATCTTTTGGACACACTTCCTATAATTTAGGAATTTCCCATATTTTGAAGCCTGCCTACCTATGGCAGAAGCTCTAACCCACACTGCAGCTTTTTTTTTGCAGCTATGGCACAAGAATGTGCCCAGACACACCTGCTTTAGACTTTGACTCAGGAGAACTACTGATATAAGGGGAGGGGACAGCAAAAATCACACTCTCTGGCTTTGTGATTAAAGTGAATAATCCTAAAAAATATCCAGTTCTTCTCAACAACTTCTCTTCTCTTCCCAACTGCACCCTGCATATTGATACAGGAAAATCTCTAGCTCTTGCAAATGTTCGTGTGCAGTACGTGCAAAGAAAAAATGGTATGGGAGCAACTAATGGGAGTTAGATCTGCTGCAATTATGCACATGAGGAAAGAAGACTAAGGAATAACAGGAAACAGAAACACAATACCAGACACGATAAATCCCCAAAGCAATAATTATGATTTCCCACCAGCTGGCTTAGAAATCTCAGTGCATTAAACCTTCTTTTTTCTGGTTTCCCAAGTAAAATGCCCTCCTATTATGGGGAAATATCTTCATTGCTTCCCAATGTTTCTGATGCTCCAATGGAGAGCAAACCATTGTTAAAACTTCTAAAATGAACAAGACACAGGAAACTTACTTGGCCTCAGCATGAGGTTTATGCTATCCCTGCAGGTCAGCCTACATTTGTGTCCATGAGAAATGATCCAAGATTAGGCCTAGGTTACCTTAGAGACAGCTCTTCTGACCAAATGCATTCTCTAAGCTTCTAAAATGCACCTTATCCAAAAGGCATTTTATGAGTGTCAGTGATGTTCTATATGCTATGCTGGAGATCCAACAAGGAATTAGAGATCACCCCACTCCTTTAGAGGCCAAAGTCACTTAGACTTCTAGCAACACTGAATTTATTATGAATGAAGAGCGAGATGACATGTCTTGCAGAGAAAAAGGAAACAAATGTTTGCTCCTGTGGAGAGAAGAGACAAAGACTAAGAGAGATAAGACAAGAAGGACAAAAAGAAGGAAGGAAGGAGCACAGGTGGGTGGGATGGAGGGAGGAAGGGAGGAAAAATAATAGAATAAATAAACCAAAAGGAAAAACTGGGTCAGATAATATGATACATGGAAAAGGTATGTTCTTGTAGATCTTAAGTTCTCATTTACAAGACGAAATAAGATATTCTTGCCTCTTAATCTGGAATTACAATGTCTGAATCCTTGAACTCCACCAAGAAATTAAACCCTTAGAAAGACCCACGGTTGTCTCCTATTTTCAAATAATTGGCAAGTATCTCCTGAACTTGGAAGAATACCCCCAAGTCTTCAATACACAGTCTGCCTTGGCTAATTGACAAACCAGGTGAATTGAAACATATATTATTTTTATAATAACTTAAGTGACATGTTTTGTGGCATGGTTCAAGACACTCATGTCTTCTTTCTATTCGTCACCTGAAATCTCAAAGAATGTTTTAGGAGAATAACAACTGATTATGCATTTCAGACACCTTGTCAAGTATGAAACTTTCATGGCCCATTCATGATTATTATAGACTTGTGTTTTCTTTAGGGAAACCATCTGTTTGGGAAACCAAGTAAGCAAGTCTATACCTAAGTGGCTGACCCAACTCATGGCTCCCAAGGTGCACCTGTGACCACAACTACACAATCTGCATATTTGTTCCCCTGGTCACACCGTTTAAGGCCTTAGCACATGATTCAAGACAGTTTTGGCAGAGGATTTAAATGGAACCTAGGAACCTAGGGCTTCTTAAGCTAGAACGTGAACCTGAGGCTTCCCATGCCTTCCATGTAGAAAACTTGCCTCAGAAGGTCACCAAAAAGAAGAAAGCAGAGTCAAGATCTAGAGAGACAGAGACTATCCTGATGACACTGAGTATATGGATCCAGCCATGCCAGAGACCAATCTACCCCCTGGATTTTTCAAAAATGTGAAATAAAATAAAGTCCTATACTCCCTAAGTCAGTTTGAGTTGAGTAGTCTTTATTTTCACTGATAAAAATCCAGGGAATACAGTCCCTTTATGCTTTTTTCGTACTTCCCATAACACACATCCAACCTGATCACACACACAATCAATCCCTTGTCTAACTTTGCCTATGGCCAAGATGAATGTAAATTGTTCTTTTGAAGGTTACATTTGAATGCCTCCATCTCTAAAGCCCTTCAAAAGAGCAGCTAACCTCTGTAATACTGACCATCAAACATCAAATCTCTTAGGTGCTCTAACATACCAGTTGACTTTTTGGCCACTAGGATCTCAAGGACAAACAGGTCGATTGCAAATACCAGCTCATCTGTCATGCACAAACCTCCTAGAGCCAAATATATGTCAAATTCCCCACTCCCCACACCTCTATCACTGAATATAGATTCCTGGAAAGTTTTCACCATATCTCAAGAATCAAATGAAGAATGATAGTGAAATGAAGGAGAGCCTCAAATCACAAATCATGTTCATTAGATGAAACATAACTCTACAACATGTTAAGATTTTTTTTTCCCAAATGAACTCAGAGGGAACAATTATTACCTATTTCTAACTCTCTAAGTTGAATTTTTAAGTTGTTTTTGATCAACGGCTGGTTATAATTTTTTAACAATAGCATAAATTCTATTGTATCCCACAGGAATTGCAGAGCTAATCAATCACTCTTACATAACAAGCACTTACTGTGAAAATAATGTCCTTGACCGAACAATGAACTTGAACACATATTCCAAAGCTTTCAGAGTTCTTAAGATGGGCTCACATTGCTCCCCTCTGCTAGAAGTATCCAAGTAGGTCTTCAGCACCGTCATCAATTTCCTGAATAAGGGGTTATATTTTCAAAATACATCTCTTTCCAACCCACAGCATGGTAATTAATTTGCTCAGTAAATTATAAAGCATTCAATCAAAGGTTAAGGGTAGTGGTAGAGCTAAGCTCACTCACTCATTTGCATCCATAAAAATAACTCTGCTTAAAAAAATATACGTATTTAATGCAGGGAGTAAAGAAGTATTTCCCACCCATAAAAAGCCAGCAAAGGAAAAACAAGTGAGCAAAAACAATTCTTTTTTTTTTTTTGACTAGCTAAACTAGTCACAATCAGGATGCAAGTGGAAATAATGGTGGTGATGATGTCCTTTTCAGTGTTTGCTTCCTACAGAAAATGTTTCTAGCATGCAACTCCCTTGCATAGGAAATTTCCATGTTTCTTTATTACCAGCAAGGCATACTTCAAATTACTTGGTCTGCCTTTCAAGGCTCTTTCACAAACTGGCATCCACCAACCTCTTCAGCATCACTTCCCAATTCTAGTCCTCAGTTCCCTATCCCAAGCTACAATGAGCTGTTTGGCATGTGCACTTTCTTCTCTCGAGCCTTTGAATCCCCTTGTCTACCACAGGTAGCTGCTCTGTAAATAACAGTTGACCGACTGAATGAATGAATGAATGCTTTCATGTACTTCAGCCGGCATAAAATATTCATCCCAACCTTGGGTTTGAATGATTTTATTTAATCCAAATAACCCAGGCATGGATTAAGTTTTGTCAGAAAAGGGAGAACTCGCACAGACTGGTAACAAAAGGAAAATACTCAAGTTCCTTTTACCTTAGGCATCCTGGCAGGGCAAGTAGGAGGTGGACAAGAGATCTGCATATGTAAAGTTACTTACTTGTAAGCCAAGGTAGCGCTGAAATGCTGTTGAATGTAAGCCTCCAGAACGGTGTTGAAGTGCTGGAATTTCCGGTCAGCAATGAGTCCTATTATGTAGATCTGAGGAAGATTCAAGGAATCAGTGTTTGGGGGCACACCCAGGGCAGGAAGCCATATTCACAAGGCATAACTAAACCTCTGTTAAAATTCTTTTGCCCATGAATTAGCTCCCTAAGATATATGGTTAGTACTTTTGATTAAGGTAATGTCTCTCCTAAAAGTATTTCATGAAGTGTGCTACAAGGCATTGTAAGAGTTTCATGGTCAGACATGTTTGAGAAATCTCAGGTTACCATCATTAGACTGCCTTCTTTACTGCAGGACGTTTCAGAGCCTTAAACATTGTGAGTCTCCCAGAGTTCATGTTATGTTCAATGCTTCCCTAAGTTCTTTAATCAAAGGATTTTTTTTGCAAAGTGTCTTTCCTTATGACTAGCTTTCCCCAAGACCCTCTGGGAAGCACTAGATTAAGTCACAGTTGTCCCCAAACAACCTCTTTAAAAAGGCATATGTCACTGACACAGCTTATTAAGACTCTGTTAACTTATTAAGACTTTCTTGGTCACTGATACCCTAATGTAGATGTTTCTGTTTATTTTAACATGATATGAGAAAACATGAGTTGGGACAGAGGGAGGAGGAAGAGACCGTTTGGTAAGATGGAAAGTGGAAAGATCTGGATGGAGTACCACTGTAAAAGGTTCTGGGTAGGCAGAAGGAGTGCGATGACTCTGGTAAGTTGGAGACAACAAGATAGAAGAAGGTAAAAGGGGAGTTAGGAATCATTTTGGGTGCTTCACAATGTGGCCAAGGACTCACTCCCAGCACTCATGGAAAGTCAAAGTGATAATTCATGATATCCAGCTCCCTGTACTTTCAACCAGTGCCAACCTGATATCAACATTTAAAATTCTCCTTTCACTCACTCTGCCCATGCTTTCCAATGAATGTGAAACAAATGAAAGGAAACAGCAGCTCATTTATTGGTCTGGTTGGCAAACATTACAATGCCTCCAAAAAATTCACGAAAAGGGCCATGTCGGCCACAAGTTCTGTGTTCTCACAGTGAGATATACATTCATGTCTAATGTCACTAAATATCTGTCCCCTCTCTCTTACCAAAGCATCAAAGACGAGGATGTCATACTCATTACTTTGAGAATGCTCCATCATGATGTTGAAGAGGGCATCCAGAGTGTCTTGGAGAAACTGGACAAAATCATGAAGATCATGTTAAGGAAGAGAGTGCAGGTAAGCGAAAAATCCCACTCCTCAGTGTATGCCCAAGAGAATGAGAGCACATGTTGACCACATGTCATGCTCAAGAGGTTCAGGGAGCTTTATTCACAAGAGCCAGAACCTGGAGGAACCCAACTGTCCATCAGCTGCAGAGTAAATGGATATACAGGGGTATTTTCATACTACAGAATATTCCACAGCAATAAAAAAGAGCAAACTACTTCTACATATAACAATGAGGATTACCTCCATGACAGCTGTATAGAGTAAGATAAGTCAGACACAAAAATGGACCTTCTTTATTACTTAATTTTTATGAAATCCAAGAATAGGCAAAAACCCAATTTTGATGGGTAATCAACATGGAAACAAGATCACCAGGACTTTGGGAAACATTTGTTCCAATTCATAGTGCTGGGGAGGAGGGTTGCTTTAGTTAGATCTGCACTTCAGACACTATATTCTCCACTAACACATGGACACAATACGTCTGACATTCGCATTGTTTTCTGCTTGTTTCATTTAAAATGTGAGCCTTGATGTCTTTCCCTTTTTCATGTTTAATGCATAATGCTTTCTAAGCAGTGGGAACCAGGAAGACTTTATCTCTAACATTAATGTGTAGGTAGTATTAAGCAATCATGATACTATAGCAACTTATACAACAAAAATAATTATAGTTACTATTTATTGAACTTTACAAGTTTTATATGCTTTAATTATTGTGTACTATGTATAAGAGACTATGCTGAGTAATATTTAATACTATCACCTTGAATGCTCACAACCACACTCTGAAATATGTCATATGCATAATATTATCACATAAAGTTGGCAAGTGGGTGAGCTGGAATCTACACCCAGGCTGCTCTATTTCCAGAGACTGAGCACAACCATAGTTTTTCTGCCACTCAACATTCAGCATCACTGAATCAAATGACCCGCCAGATTTCCCAGGAAAGGTTTCTCATGGCAAGTCGGGACATCATGCCTCATTATTAGAGAAAAGGTCCCACTTCCTTCAGTACTTCATTTCTCCTCTGAAGACATTCATGATTGAAAGCTGTGTCACTGGCGGATGAATACAAACAAAATGAAGCCCCACTGACCTTCACCACTTCCTCTCCATCGACGATCTTCAATTTTTCTAAATTCTCCTGTAGCAGTTGAGGCTTCATACGCCATTTCAGCAGACCCAGTAAGCCCACTAAAATAAGAGTCCACATGAGCAGAATTACTATTACTGGCCTAAACCGTCCATATCAGGACCTCCCTGGGCTTAGACATGCACTCACACACACATACATGCATAAGCACGCACACACGCTCACAACTCTCGGCGGTCCCGTTACCGTTCTGGGTGAGCTTCGTGGAGCACACCAGGGTGGAGATAGAGAACACATCCCGGGAGCTGACAGAGAGCCCCCCGACGCTGCTGGAGCTTCTGCTCAAGGCGGCCCCCTTATTTTCCATATGGTGTCGGTAGGAAGGAAGAGTCAGGTAAGCACCAGCATCTTCCATCTTCTTGCTCTCCCCCTGGAAACAACACCTTGGTTACTTCTCCAAGGCATAGTACTTGCTCAGTGCCACACAGCTTGCAGTAGCTAGTTTACACATGGTAAGGTTGGAGGGTCAGGACTAAGAAAATCATCAGACAAGCAATAAACATCAGCTGGTGTGGCAGGGCGGTTTTTCCACACAACAGGAAAAAATCCATAGTCACATTAATGGAAAAGGAGCTGATCAACCAACGGAAGGCTCTGTAGACTTCATTAACAACACAAAGGGAATTGAAGATTCCCAGACAGGCCATTTTAATTCCTTCTTCTATATTTTTTGAGATCTTAACACATACCCACCAGTGAGATGAGGAATCAGCATAAAGGAGAAGCTAACAGCAAAGGCACTAGAGTCTGAAAGTCCTGGGATCTAGACACTATTCGACCATTCACGAGTCTGTGTCATCATGGGTACATTACCTGGCATCTCTCTGTCTCATTTTTCTCATGATTAAACTGAAGATTAATCATATTACCTACTTCCTAGAAATTTTAAGTAGAAAAAATGGGAATGATGCATACAGAGCGCACAGAAGAGTTGGTAGACATGTAAGTCTCTTGGCGTGCTGAAATGAATGATTAGGCTTTACAGGAGTTGACATTTACTGAGCCCTTACTCTGAACCAGATGCTGCACTAAGGGCCTTAGTTCATTTCATCTAAGCCTCGCAACAATTACTGTCACTGCTACTGTCCTTGATACTGCTATCCCCCTCAGTTTCAAGGTGAGGCTGAAGGAAGGTGAGTAAACTGAAAACTGGCTGCAAGTAAGACTCTTCCCCTAATGAGTTCACAATCTATTAGGGAAGAAGGGCTTTCAAGCCAAGACCCACCTTGATGTGTCATATATGAGAAAACAGAGGGTGTTCAGAAGAAAAGGAGGGGGCTTCTGGAAAAGTCAGAGACTCAGAGAAGAGTGCCATGGGATGAAAATCACCATGTGAGGCCATTTGCCATGCCAAGCATTAGCAAGAGGGTGATTTCAGCCTCCAAGGCTGAGAAAGCCAAAGGCAAGGGTCTGATCCATTTAGACTTGCCCTGTTTCATTGCCACATGCTTTGCTTCTAGTCAGGCACAAGCACAGGCATCCTTCTGTCACAAGAGGGGTTGTGGGAACACGTGCAGGTAAAATCAAGGCAGATACTTCCCTACTTCTCAAAAACAATCCAAGTCCTATGATACAAAATGGCAATGGCTGACATCTGTATGCCCTTTATACGTGACCCTTTCACATGGGTCATCTCATTGGTTTGTCATAAATATTACAATTACCACTTAAGAAAAAGGAAACTGAGACTCAGGAAGACATGTGAGATGATTCCAGTTTTAGTCAACAGCAGGATCACAGCCCCAAATTCTAATATTTTTCCATTAGTGACAATGACGCCTCTCTCAAACATTTCTTGCTGGTCTTCTACACATACTACAGGGGCCCTTACAGAGCCAACAGCCCATTCTGTTTGTAACAGTAACCTTTTCCATTTAGAGGGCATTTCATGTACCCATCATTATTGTATTTATGTGAACTGTCTCATATGATTCTCACAATTATTTGCTGAGGGCTCACAGATGAGGTAACAGAGGCAGAGAAGTTAAGATTCTGTCCATGGCCACACAGCTGATAAGCCCTAGTGTGTGTGATTCTAGGGTCCCTGCTATTAACCACTGAGCAATCCTGCCATCTCCTCTTCTCTTCCTACATCCCCCTCATTGCAGAATTAATTCCAACTCATAGTACCTTTAGGACAACCAAATCGTGGCATCCATCATGCAAGGTGGTCCCATCTTCCTTCATCAACTTCACATAGGACATGGCAAAGTTCTTTTCTCCTTTATCTTTAGCTGAAATAGCATCATAGGGTCAGGAAAGAGAATGGTAGCTGTATAGGCCACCCAGCTACCCCGCTCCCCTCCCCCATAAGGGAGCTGTAGAGATGCGATTTAGTTGGCTACTCACATTCCAAGGACGACCGATGTCGAAACATGAATCGCAGATGGATCCTCTGCATGTCTTCAATAGGGACAGCCACCTCAGCAGGCAGAAACCAGAGCTCAGGAGATGACCAGTTAAACAGCCCTCCCCACCCGCCCCCCCCACAAAGGCAGCCTGACCATTTAACTGAGAGTGCCACATGCCAATTTATTAGCCATCCATCAAGCCTGATGAACTGTAAATAAATGACATAAGAACCACCTATGAAGAGAAAATAAAGTACCAAATGTACTCCATTTGGCAAATTGTATTCCCAGCCAATGAAAAGAAGACTATATAAATTATAGTGAGGAAAAATGAATCTCCCCAAACTGATATAAAAGTTACATAACTTTAGCACAGGATCTGATGCACTGCAAACTGCACAATGCACATTTTCTTTATAACTCCAGGAGTTCTGGCAATCGCAGCCGGCTTAGCAAATTCACAATGGTCATTAGGGGCTATGCTTGAGGACTCTTGATTATACAAATCACTAAAAATGGTCAAACTCAATAATGTATGGGAAGATCCTAGGGTTCATTCCCGTGCTTGGTTGGACACATGTCCAGATTGCCTCTGAGGACACCTGGTCACTCCAGCTTCACTGTCCAGTGGGTGGTCTGCTGCACCCTTGACTGAGATACTCTAGGCCTGGCTCTGGATGGCACTGTCATCTCCTGAAGGCTCGCAGCTCTCTCTGCAGTGTGCAATTCAGGCCAAAGCAGAGAAGCTTAGCTATCTGTGAGGAAATCACTTTTTTAAAAAAGGACAACTTTATACTGTAAAGGTGACTATTAAAAGCTGAACAAATGTAAACTTTGGACCTCTTTCTGCTCCAGAAAATGAAATCTGGGCCTAAGTGGTCTACTGTTTTTGTGTTTGAGACAGAGCAAAAGAACTGAAATCCTCACGGGCAGCTGCAGGCCAATTCATTCTTGCACTGTGTGTTGAATTGTTCATTTAAGCCCCAACCATGTGAGGCACCAGCCATGCTGATGTAAGGCAGAGTCCCTGCAATTCAAAGAGCTCATGGCATAATTATAACAATCATGTGATAAGGGTTAGCAAAGAGATGCAACTGGGATGCAAGTCAGCACAGAGAAGAGAAAAGCAACCTGATCCAATAGCTTTCTGACCCCAAAGTGGGCAGGTCATCATTTCGAAGACAGTGAGTACAGGGAGACCCACTGAGGTAAACAGGAAGATAGGTGACTGGGCAAGAACCACTGAGTGTGAATTGCTACCTCTGAAAGAAAGTTATTTCACCATCTTGAGTTTGGGTTCAGAGCAGAGGGTGAGAAAAGACTGCTAGTAATTACAAGACAGAGATTTGAAGTTGTAATCAAGCTTCACTGTTCACTGAATTAATGCCAAACTCTTCTTCCAACATACAATATTCCCTCTGCTTAGTGTGACGATCTGGTGTGTGAATATTTGTGTTTTAATCAGGAATGGATGCTGAATTTTGTCAAATGCTTTTTCAGCATCTATGGAGATGATCATGTGGTTTTTGTTCTTCTTTTTGTTGATGTGGTGGATGATGTTGATGGATTTTCGAATGTTGTACCATCCTTGCATCCCTGGGATGAATCCCACTTGATCATGGTGTATGATCCTCTTGATGTATTTTTGAATTCGGTTTGCTAATATTTTGTTGAGTATTTTTGCATCTACGTTCATCAGGGATATTGGTCTGTAATTTTCTTTTTTGGTGAGGTCTTTGCCAGGTTTTGGTACTAGAGTGATGCTGGCTTCATAGAATGAGTTTGGAAGTATTCCCTCCTCTTCTATTTTTTGGAAAACTTTAAGGAGAATCGGTGTTATTTCTTCTCTATATGTCTGGTAGAATTCAGAGGTGAATCCATCAGGCCCAGGGGTTTTGTTCTTGGGTAGTTTTTTGATTACCAATTCGATTTCGTCACTGGTGATTGGTCTGTTTAGTTTTTCTGTTTCTTGCTTGGTCAGTCTTGGAAGGTTGTATTTTTCTAAGAAGTTGTCCATTTCTTCTATGTTTTCCAGCTTGTTAGCATATAGATTCTCATAATATTCTCTTATAATTCTTTGTATTTCTGTGGGGTCCATCGTGATTTTTCCTTTCTCATTTCTGATTGGGTTTATGTGTGTAGATCCTCTTTTTCTCTTAATGAGTCTGGCTAGGGGTTTATCTATTTTGTTTATTTTTTCAAAGAACCAGCTCTTGGTTTTATTGATTTTTTCTATTGTTTTATTCTTCTCAATTTTATTTATTTCTTCTCTAATCTTTATTATGTCCCTCCTTCTGGTGACTTTGGGCCTCCTTTGTTCTTCTTTTTCCAATTTCAGTAATTGTGCCTTTAGACTATTCATTTGGGAATGTTCTTCCTTCTTTAAATAGGCCTGGATTGCAATATACTTTCCTCTTAGAACTGTCGTTGCTGCATCCCACAGAAGTTGTGGCTTTGTGTTGTTGTTGTCATTAGTCTCCATATATTCTTTGATTTCTGTTTTGATTTGGTCATTAACCCATTGATTAATTAGGAGAGTGTTGTTAAGTCTCCATGTATTTGTGAGCCTTTTTGACTTCTTTCTAAAATTTATTTCTAGTTTTATACCTTGGTGATCTGAGAAGTTGGTTGGTAGGATTTCAATATTTTTGAAGAAAGTGCCACTTTCATCTGAGGCGTCCTCCCAGTAGGGTACCTTTCAGGCATGAAGTGGTCATTTATAGCCTCACATTTTTTCACAAGCTCTGTCACTCCTCACTGCTGAGTGGAATGACACAGCTTGATGGGTTGGACACTGTCCACAAGAGGACCATCTAACAATTCCATGGTGACTTGGTCCTGAGCCAATGAAGGGCGACCAAGAGAACCAGGGTGCTCACCCACTGGGCCACCATTTCCACTGCCCGACACGCCACCAGACAGAAGCCAGGGTATTGCTTCAGATCTTAGGAAGGTGTCTCGGAGCCCCTACATATGCTGGTTGCTATTATTACTAATTATTCTCATTACCTTGACTGTTTCGATCCACCGTGGCTGTTTGACTTGATAGTACACAACAGACCGGTATTCATTCATGGGCTTGTCCCCAGCTCCTACGCAAATTGCATTCTGATACAAGAAAAATAAACAGAGAAAAACACTACAGGATTGCCATTTTCTGTGCTTGGACAATTTTGATCCCAAGGCCAATACTGGCCTTCGGGTCTGGGAAAACTCTGCTTTCACCAATCCTTCTGCCAGATGCCCTTCCATATTACAGATTTATATGTGAACATCCCAGGCCCCAGGAGTGACAGCTGCTTAACTACAGAAATTCTATTAGTTGCATTCTGGAAACCACTGGAGCATGCCAGGCGCTGATGTGACTGCCTTATTGTAAATGGTAACCAGCCTTGGAGTTACTGCACACTGAAAATCTTATTAATCCTATTTGTTTCCTAAATCTGAATGTGCACAAAGTTTACAAACAGGATCAGTTCAGCCAAGCAGCAGCTTGTTCGGATGGATTTCTGATGCTAACAAACAAGAGTGCCAGTGGGAGCTGGACAAAGGAAGGATGCTCAGACTTCAAACAGACATACAGGTAGAGAGGGATGAGGGAGGCCACAGTTACGGAGCATCTTCCGGATATCAAGCCCATGCTAAGCACTGGGGTATGGGCATGAGTCTGTTGTTAAACCCAACATGAGAGTTCACAGCTTGGTGGAGGGGTCATTAGACGAGCAGAAAAATCACTAAGCAATGCAATGTGATGACAGACGAATGTCCTTCCTACTACAGGACACAGAGAAGGGACATATAAGTGCAGGATTCAGAGAAGATTTCTTGGAAGCGATGACAGTGGAGGGTCTTGAGGAAAGATCCTGAGTGGCTTTGAATAGAAACATGGGAAGGACATTCTGAGTAAAGAGTGCACAGAGCAAGCATACCTGTATAGGACATTCTTTGCCATAAAAATCACCCTCAGAGTAACAAGGGATTATCTTCTAATAGAGTATGCCAGTCCCTAATTCTATCTCTCCTTGTTCCTTCTACTATTTGGTCCCCAAACAAGATCCAGGTAGGGTCACCCAGAAGAAGACTAAGTGTGGTTTTTATACCAGACCAACAGAATTTAACCTCAAGTCTCCAAAGATCTGGGGACATGAGGATTGATTTGGGAGTTCCAGGCCCAGAAATTGCAAAACTGTGTCTCTGGACATTTTTATGGTGAGAGAGGTCATGCCTCTCACCGGACCCCATCAGATTTGCCAAGGGATCCTTGACCTCCCCTTCTACCGTCAGCTTGAATGACCAAAGCTGGCCACCAGCAGGCAATCTACGATCCCCAGTGAACCAAGTTAACCTGTGGGAAGAAGAATCCTGCCCTTCTCATTGGAAAGCTCCCTCTTTACTTCTGAGCTATAGGAAAGAATGAGTTCAGTTTTAACAGTGATGGTACTTGCAGCCAAAATGAACCCATCTGAAAATAAGGATACAGTGTCCCTTCAGAACTTTGCTCTAAAAAAACAAGGATAACCAGTGAACTAAAAATGAGGGAAGACACATAACTCTTTGTATTCAATGGGATGGAAGCAAACATGCTTCCAGTGTTTTTCTAACATCCAGGGAGTGCTTTTTGTCTAGTATTATGCTAAGCCCTTTCACACACAACCTCACTTAAATCAATCCTCATAACCACTTCTGATGAGTATTGTCATTATCCCCATTTCACAACTGAATAAACTGAGGCTCTGAGAGCTTAAATCACTCGCCCAAAAAGGTAGCAGAGCTAGAACCTCATCTCAGACCCTCTAACTTTTTGTCTAGTTTTCCTTCTATAACTACCTAGATGCCTTTCAGCCTCCCGAGATTTATATTTAGTGACATTTATAGGCTTAGAGTTTCTGTAGCCCCAGTGAATCCCCTATAGCTTATAAAATCTGGAAATTCACATATATTTCTGGTAAAGGTAAAATTGTTGTACAGCAGGGAACTGAATCCCAAACAACTATCTTGATGAAAATTTCTTCTTGCCTCTGGCTAGAGTAAAACGTCTCAGTATAATTCTGAGAAAGGCCTAAGACAGGGCCCTTACCCTCAGCACCTCGGAGATAAAACTGAATGGTGCCAAGCATTATGACCAGGGACTGAGCCTAGATTTAAGGAAAACATAGATTTGTATTCATCTCAAGTAAGCCTCTCCAAAAATTTCCCCCCTGCCCAA
The DNA here is from genome assembly GCA_032199065.1 of Smutsia gigantea. Lineage (NCBI taxonomy): Eukaryota > Metazoa > Chordata > Mammalia > Pholidota > Manidae > Smutsia > Smutsia gigantea. Next base: position 241,495 of record JAVSCE010010979.1, read on the forward strand.
CCCCATAGTCTCCAATTAACATAAGAGCACCTAGTTGGCTTCAGGTCAGTTGAAGAAAATCTAAGTAGGAATCAGGAACCTTGGAGGCTTTAATGCTGACTTGGGCTAGGCAGACACACTTTAGCAGAAAGAAAAATCAGGTTCCTAACATAGTCCCTGTTTATCTCACAACAAAGAAACAAATAATTCCATGGATATGAACACATTTTGAGAGCCAGAAAATGTTCTACATGGATAAAGCTATTATGGGAAGATGTCAATTAGTGTCCACGTGGCAGGGACCAGGGCCGAAGACTACTATAGTGCCATACTACCACTGTATTCTCATACGAATGTCTGCCTTTAATGAACACCTATTATGCAGAATATCTCATTTGATATTCACAACAATAAGGTGTTACTGCTAGTCTTGTTTACAGACAGAGAATCTAGGGATAGAGAAATTACATAACTTGCTCAAGGTCATCCTGCTAATTTGGACTGAGTCGGGCTTTGACCCTGGCTGCCTGGACCCAGAGGTCATGGCCTTCGCCATTACACCACACTGCCCCAATTTCTTGCCGCTATCCCCTTCAACTAGCTAGTATTGGAAGAGCAGAAGTTTCTTGGCCTGGCATCTGAGCCTTTTTATTTCTCCTTCAACTTGCTTCAGGCATCCACACTGGATTGTCCATCTGGCCCCCTCAGTTCTTGCCCAGCGCTTCAACCTGCAGTAGTCAGTCTTCTCTGAGTGCGACCCTCCCTCCTGCTACCAACTACTTAACTGCATACCAGCTGCCTTACACCCACCATTTTGTTTATTCTGCAACCCCACAAAGAAGAGATTATGAATCCTCTCTTGTACACCGATAAACTTTCCCAAGATCACACAGCTAACAGGAGGAGAGGCTGGGATTTGAACCCTGACTGTTTGATCCTGGAACCCACCGTGTCAGCTTCTCAGCTGTGGCCTCTTCTGAGCAAAGTTCTGAGGCACCAATGTGAGGCAAGGACGAGTGTAACTCACCCTGTCCTTCGGGCCCTCTCTGCCGAGGGTGGTGAACAGCTAGGGCAGGGGGAGAAGTCAACATCCCTGGAGGGGACTGTTCTCACAGGAACCCACCAGTATCAAACAGGAGTGTCTGAGGGTGCTGCCTGACACTTAATTAGGCAGTAATATTTATTTTTGCAGATAGATAAAGAAATGTCTCCCACAGGCTTCCTTAGCAATTTTTCAATTCTCAGTCAACTGAACTCCCTCATAGTTCCCCTAACAGAGGAATCAACAAATTATCACCATGCTCCACGGTTACCTCTCCATTTCAGCCCCCAGAATACCTGCTTATATATTCATCTTTGATGAGTACATCTGTTCAGCCTGGTCAGGTGTGACCCAAAAGAGTGGCAGAGGTAGAAAAAGAATGGTTCAGAAACTAGATAAGATGCTGGCTTTCCTGTTAACTGTTCCTTCTAATTTGTCCCTCGGCAGCACTGAAGGCAAGAATACCACTGTTTTAAAAATTGAAGTTGAGGTGTAAAACTTCTCCAACAGGTAGCTGAATAAAAATAACTTCAAAGCAATGGCCTATACATTCATGAAATGCAATTTCCCTTTCAGATAAAAACCCTCTGCTCTTCCTTTGTGCTCCTTTGAGCAAAGTATCTCTCATTTATTTCATTTTTCACAAAAGTTTCAGGATCCAACAAAAAGAGGATGAATTAAACACTTGGGTGTTGTTCAGCTAGATATTAATTAATGGGACCAATCTTTACCACCAAAAAGGCAATTGTGGGGATTTCTTTAAATTTAAAAAATAATTTTGAATCTTCCCAGAATTTGATAGAAGTGGTTATTAGCTTCATTTTAAAAAATGAGAAGTAAACTGGAGTTTTTTTTTAATGTATAGGCATTCTAGTGAAGTGTTTTAGAGGGCCTGCAACCTGGAGTCAAACCTCATCTCTACCACGAACTAACTTTATGACCTTGGGAAGACTGTTTCACTTGACAAAGGTTTAGTTTCCCCTCTGGAAAAATGGCCATAATAATGGCATGTGGCGATTCCTCTATGAATGCTAGTTATTCCTAGGTAGGGGGTAACAAAATCTGCCTGAGCTGGAAGCCTCAGGGCTAGACCATATGACTCACCAAAGACCACACGCCCACCCTCCGTGCTACCTGATCACCTACTGTGGCCTAAGAGGAATGTCTGCCCACGCTGAAATTTCTGCTAAGAGCTGATTTTATTTTCAGCTAAGTATTTCAAAAGGAGAAATTGAGAAGCAAAACCCTCCCACACACTGGACACAACTGCTGACAACCTTAAAGGAAATATAAGTAAATAAATGTAAACACACATGACAAATATTGTACAGGACATATGCTGTATAAATCTTTATAGCAATGTGCTTTGCATTCTTGAATACACTCCACTGGCCCTCTGGAGACCAATTTATACAAATAAGGATTTCCACCTGAATTTCTGGCTGAGCACTAGGGAGTTAGATTAAGTGTTGGGAATGTCTGTTTTGAGGACATCCTGAGTCTCCACACCAGCCCAAGGCTCTGTATTGATCCTTTTTCTGGCCATGAATTTTGCCTCAATAAACCAGCTCAGGTTTCGATAAGAACAACATTTTAACTGCAAAAAGCTAACCTATAAGCTGAGGCCAAGCCAAAAATGAAAAAGAAAAAAGAAGAAGGGGTCATTAAAGGAAAGGAACAGACAGTGAAAAACTGCATTAGTGTAAAGAAATAACAGCATGAGGTCTTATTATGGGCTGCTGTGCTAACCAAGCTCGAAAGATGTAGATCACATTACTCCACAGCATCTCCAAGGCACCCGACGTTTAGAAAGCAGAATTGGGAAAGGGAAAAGCAAATCTTTATGAGCAAAAGGCACCCGAGGGTGTCCCTGTGCCCCAGAGGAAGAGCCGAGTCCCTTACAGGCAGGGTTTTGCCATCCTCCGTACACACACACATGATCACTTCCACGTTCCTCTGAGTAGTCTTGTTGTACTTGTCAAAGTCGCCTTGTAAGAGAGTGATGTAGATGTCGTTCCTGACATCCCCTGAGGGAGAGGGAGAGAGAGAGGAGGGTTGGAGTCTCTGTAGCAGGAGAGACACTGACTAAAGGGCATGGAGAGGGGATAGAGAGGGGAAGTGCCCCACCTGGACGTCTGTTAATGAAAATAAAGTCAGAACTGTTTGGAAAAAGCATTTTTAATTTTTACCTCATCAGGGAGACTGGAGAAGTGGTTAACGAGGCGATAGAGGAACACCAGGAAATCAGGTGCAAAAAGATAGGTAGGATGGTTAAAATTGGCCATATTTTTCTCTCCATTAAAACATTTAATTTTCATCCTCTAGTGACACCTTCTGGGAGGGCAAAGGAAATCTCCGATTGAACTAATCTTGGCCCAGGATAATAACCGTAGACATCACAGATTTTTTTATTCTGCAGAAGCAGATAGAGTGACTTTTCCTGTGTCCCAGGAACAGGGAGTCAGGGACAAGTGGGTCTTCAGGAATGTGGGTTCGGGGGTTGGGGGGCAATAAGAATAGCAAATCCAGCAGAGGGATGCAGAAGGAGCTGACGCCTCAGGCAAAGCAGGTGTAAATAAACTAGGATACAGGCCCGAGCGCCCTACTGCACAGCTGCGGAAAGAAGAGGTAGAGCAGCAAGGGCAGGACGCAGAATGACAACAGAAAGGGTTTCAAAAGGTTTAGTTATAGAATCTTGTTTGTTTTTATTTTATTACACACACATTTGGAAAATGTTAATAGTAGTGGTTACTTCTGGAGACAAATTTTTGAGGGAGCTTTTAATGTTTCACTTTACAATGTTAGTACTATTTGAACATTTTACAGTGGACAGGGACTTCTCTGGTAATAAAAAAAATAGTTTAAAAATTTAGGAGAATGACAATACTCCTCCAAAAAGGAATGGAATTGTTCTCTATGTGGTAAAGTAGAAAGGATGTCCATGATAAAGTATTAAGTGATAAAGCAAGTTGCAGAACACTGTATAAAGTAATGGTACATAAGGCATATAAAGAGTGATCCCATTTGTAGGAGACTAAAGTGCATGTGTGTATATTTATGTTTGTATTTATTGCTTGAATGCATAGAATATTTTTGGATACAAAAAATTGTTTTCAGTGGTTACTGTCAGGGAGAGAAATAGAGAAAGGCAGTAGAAAAGGAAGGAACTGACTCTTTAGAAAGAAAATGGGTTAGACAAGCTGGACCCCCCCTCCCCCACCCCCCCCACCGCAGGGGAAGGCAGACCTGGCATGATGATCTCTGGGAAGCCCAGCTTCCTGGCCACCACAGTGGTCCTGTCCACCAGGTGCGGATAGTCCTTGCGGATCTGAATGATGTCACCCACAAGCATCTTCATGGTCACCCAGAGTCCTGGAAGGGAAGGCACACCATGAAGAGCCACTTTCTTCAAGATGGGCTCTCAGGCTCACCCTCCCACCATCACTGCCCTTGGGGCCTCTGGAGGAGACTGCTGCAAGCAGAGACCAGTAACTGCAGCTGCAGTGACCCAGCTAAGGGGGAGGAAGGAAGGTAGAAAGTAGAGGGGCTCTATAGAGCCAGACACTGATGGGTTTGAATCTCCCTGGTTGCTTCTAGCAGTGGTAGCTTCTGTCAAATTATCCCACCTCTCTAAGCACAGCTTTTGTAAAATCTACCTCGTAGGACTGTGGAAGGGATAAAATTAAATGAGGAAACATATTAAAGTCCCTGATACATAGGAGAGAGTCAGACACACCAGTTCCCTCTCCCTTTGGATGCTAGGACATGCCTTCCAGCTTCAGGACATGTGCTTTCTATTTCTATAGATCAAATGCTCCCTTTCTTCACCAGTCTGTCTGGAAGGAAGGCTACCTTTGCCAGGGTTCAGGATTTTGATATGTTTTCCAAAGAATCAAGCCCTCCCAAGCTGGAGCCAGGCCCCACCCGCTCACGGGCATCGTACCTTGCCCTCCACTGTCTCCCTTGGAGGCTGTGACTTTGCCCAGCAGGCTGTGTAGGAAGTCATTCTCAGCTGTCACCCTGGAAAGGAAAAGAGAGCACAAAATGCCCAAGTGATGCTCTGATAGGGTCCTCAAATTGTTGCCCTCAAAAAAGTTGCCCAGCTCCTCCATATACCTAAGGTAAGAAGTGAGCCTGCCATGCCACATTTCTCTTTTTCAAAATCACCATGGCTCTGAAATTTGGGAATACCAGTGCAACAAGTAGGACCAGTTTTTAGTCCTAGGAAGACTCTTAAAAAGAAAGGATTCCCAAGCCCTCAAAAGGAATCTATCTCCTCAGCAAGGTGGCAAAGACTTTACTGAGCCTGCTAAGTCCTAATGACATACCTTAACCAGAGTCACTGACATCATTATCTGTAACAAAACACCTCCTCTTTGGACCATCCTTGAGGGTAACACAATGAGGACAGCTTTCTCAAACTGGGGGTCCTGCTTTCTCACAGACTCCTTTTAAGAATGGGGAAAGGACATTTACCTTCCTCACTACCCTTCTCTCAAGTCTTGGACGTTTCCACTGTGAGATCCAGGTTAGGGCTCCCTGTCATATGTTCCTGATATGCTGCTGCTTCACAGACTCATGGTTCCTGTCATATTTTTTAATTAATGCATTAGTGTTTTATTGATTATCTGTTTAATTATAAGCTCCATGAAGACATGGCTATATCGATCTTGTCCACCTCTTCATTCCTTATGCCCAGCCCTCTGCCAGCTTTCAAATTCTGTTGAATAAATAACATTTGTAAATGAATGGATAAAAAAAAACTGATTGGTTTCAAGTGCCTTGGCACTAAGACCAACATTCTCATCCTGCCCTCCTCTTGGAAGACCCCACCTGGCTATCACCAACTCAGGGACTCAGTTCATCTGCTTTTCAGCAGCTGTCAGTGAGAAAGGGTACAGTTTAAGAGAATGGAAGGAAATGGGAAATCTCTCACGGGTGAAAAGGAATGAAATGCTGCTTTTCTTCATCACTCTCTGCTTTCCCCTTGATGATGTCTGTTATATCCATAACTAGAAAAAGAAGAGAAATGAATTAATGGTTTATACTCTCCTACTCCCAGGAAGGGATGACAATTAGATTAGTTGGCAGGGCAGGAGGCAGGGTCAGGAAAGTCTAGAAAGGCAAGTGAGCCCCATCAGATAATATACAGGCAGTGAGTGTTCAGAAGACGCAGGACCAGGCAAACAACTCTGGGCAAAGTGAGCTGGAAGGTCAGCAGGCCAGGGGAACATCCCAGAACTCAAGGTTTAGCAGAGGCCAAGAGCAAAGAGAAGAGAAGAGTGGCTCTGCTCTCCAGCAGTTAGGCTTGGATTTGACATATAGGTATATGATGTCTTCTGTGCCCACAAAACCCAAGTGCAGTGCCTCCCTATGGGATCTGAGAATCTAATGAAATGTATTCACCCTATTTACATAAACGTGCCCATGTGCATAAACACATGACTGTAGGATCCTTGAACTCTGCAATTCCACAGGGATACTCGATTCTCTGTAACTTCTCCTTAGATCAGCCATTAAAAGTCCATAAAAACAAGGTGAAGAACACCTGTATTAGAATGGACATTAAAGAAACGGTGGGCATGGGGGAGGAACAGTGAGAAAAGCTAGTCAAATAGAACCAAAACCCTAGGAACATGAAATACTTCAAACACTCTAGGCCTTGGTCAGGGAACCATTAAAATTCCTTAGATAATAATCTACCAGTGACTTCTTACAGTTTAAGAGGGGAGTTGGAGAACTAAGAGAAGGAGGGGAAACTATAAATTGAACCTGACCAGCAACCATTCTCTATGATTAACAGACCCCCTTTGCCCATTCTCAGTGACACGGTTGACTCCAAAGATGTTCATATGACCTGGCCAATCAGAAAGCCACATCCACCTCCCCAGAGTAAGTGCTTTGGGGATGAGCATATGGCCCATTAAGCTCTTGGAGGTTCTGCTAAAACTAATGGGAAGGAGGTGCTCTCTTTCCCCCAGACTGCTAAGCTCAAAGGATGCAAACTTAGAATAGCTGGCCAATATCTGGCCAACAAATTGGACAGCCATCTTCAGAAAAGGCCAGCAAGAGGAAAGAGGAGCTGAGAGATAGTGAAATGTAAATTCATTAGAATTCCTGGGTTTAGCTATTCCTGAAGCAATCTATACCCAAAACATTTCAGTTCCACCAGATTGCTGTCACCTGAAACCAAAAGAGAGAGCAAACTACAGCTGGGGGGGCAAAGCCACACTTTAAAGTCAGGTTGAAGGACCCTCGCTGCCTTCACAGGAACACTGTAATGTCAGGAGTGTCCCTCAGATGGAATCAGACCATTTTAGAGTAAGTCATGGATCAACCAGGTCTAAGTGCCTCACTTTGCAGATAATGAAACGAAGACCCCAGCACCAAGGGAAAAAACCAGTTAGCTTAATTTCTTCCAACCCATCACTCTGCAAGCAGTGCCAGAGAACTGGCTGGAGAGCCAGCTGGTTTGTGAGTACAAATCAGCGTATCCTGAGTTAGGGACCTGGAACACTGGGTTTAGAAATGACATATAGAGATTATAAATGATACGTGACTAAAAATGTACATTTTAATAAAAAGAAATAAAACTGGCAGAGCAAATTACTGTTTCCACAGGTATTTAAATTGTCTTTTAAGAAAAAAGAAAGTAGCCGGGAAGATAGCGGTGTGAGCAGGGCGGCAGAAATCTCCTCCCAACACTATATTTATCTACGAAAACACAGCAAATACATCTATTCCTAAAAGAGAGACGAGAATACACAGGAAAGCGCACAGCGTGCAGCTACACCCGAGAGGACTCGGCACCCCAAGAGGCGGGTAAGATACGGAGCCGCGACCCGGCGGGACCCGAGCCCTCCCCCACCCCAGCGCACCGGCGGGAGGAGAGGATTCAGAGCCGGGAGGGAGTGGAAGTGCACCCCGCGAAGTAGCCAGCCCCGGTGATCTGCGCAGGGAGCGCTGACCCACATTGCGCAGTGCAGCGGAGATTGGAGAGACAGAGGGGCAGGATCTGAGCGGGGAACGCGCCAGGGTGCTTGCAGCCGGCTCCGGGAAGGAAAAAAAAAAGCGCGCGCTTTCCTCAGCGGTCTTAAAGAGACAGGAGCCCAGCGGAGGAGCCGGATCGCCCCAGCACACTCAGCCCAGCAGGCTGGGAGTCCTGGGGAGTTTCAGACGCCTTAGCTGGCGACTGAGGAAGCGTAGCCATACTTAACACTTCTCACTGAGATCAACAGCCTCCTATTCGTTCCCACCCCTGCCAGAGCAATAAAGGGCCCTGCGGAGCGGCACAGTCACAGCTGTGGAATAGTGGGGCAATAGCGCCACCTAGAGCATTCCCACAGAATCTACGTCCGGTGGGCATTTTTTTGTTTTTTTTGTTTTTTGTTTTGTTTTTGTTTTTTCTTTTCTTTCTTTTTTTCTTCTTTCCTTCTTTTTTTTCTTTTTTTTTCTTCTCTTTTTAAAGTCTTAAAGAGCCCAGCTGACACACGTGGCAACTATCAGTGACCAATTATATAGCCATGAAAAGACAGAGGAATATGGTTCAGACCAAAATCAACCAGACAACCCCAGAGAGGGAGTCTGAAGGGATGGAAATGCACAGCCTCCCTGAAAAAGAATTCAGAATAAAAGTCATAACCATGCTGATGGACCTACAGAGAAATGTGCAAGAGCTGAGGGAGGAAGTGAGGGAACTGAGGAAAGACAATACAGAAATCAGACAAGCGATCGACGGGCTTAACAGCAGAATAGATGAGATGTGAGAGACTGTTAATGGAATAGAAAACAGAGAACAGGAGTACAGAGCAGCTGAGGCAGAGAGAGATAAAAGGATTTCTAGGAATGAAAGAATATTAAGAGAACTGTGTGACCAATCCAAACGGAACAATATTCGCATTATAGGAGTACCAGAGGAAGAAGAGAGAGAAAAAGGGATAGAAAGTGTCTTTGAAGAAATAATTGCTGAAAACTTTCCCTCGCTGGGGAAGGAAGTAGTCTCGCAGTCCACCGAAGCTCATAGATCTCCCAACACAAGGGACCCAAGGAAGACAACACCAAGACACATAATAATTAAGATGGCAAAGATCAAAGATAAAGACAGGGTATTAAAGGCAGCTAGAGAGAGAAAAAAGATCACCTACAAAGGAAAACCCATCAGACTATCATCAGACTTCTCAACAGAAACCTTACAGGCCAGAAGAGAATGGCATGATATATTTAACGTTATGAAACAGAAGGGCCTCGAACCAAGAATATTGTATCCAGCACGATTATCATTTAAATATGATGGAGGGATTAAACAATTTCCAGATAAACGAAAGTTGAGAGAGTTTGCCTCTCATAAACCACCACTACAGGATATCTTAAATGGACTGCTCTAGATGGAAGCACACCTAAGGCTAAAAAGATGTCACCAGAGAAAAAAAAATCATAGCAAAAAAGCAGACCATCCAAATACTAACTAAAGGCAAAGAATAAAACACCTATTATAGAAAGAATGGAGGAGGAGGAATAAGAAGGGAAAGAAAGAAAGAAACATCAGACTGTGTTTACAATAACTTAACAAGAAAGTTAACTTAGATTGTTAGATAGTAAAGAAGCAACCCTTGAACCCTTGGTAACCACGAATCTAAAGCCAGCAATGGCAATAAGTACATACCTATCAATAATCACCCTAAATGTAAATGGACTGAATGCACCAATCAAAAGACACAGAGTAACAGAATGGATAAAAAGCAAGACCCATCTATATGCTGCCTACAAGAAACTCACCTCAAATCCAAAGATATACACAGACTAAAAGTGAAGGGATGGAAAAAGATATTTCATGCAAACAACAAAGAGAAAAAAGCAGGTGTTGCAGTACTTGTATCAGACAAAATAGACTTCAAAACGAAGAAAGTAGCAAAAGATAAAGAAGGACACTACATAATGATAAAGGGGTCAGTCCAACAAGAAGATATAACCATTATAAATATATATGCACCCAACACAGGAGCGCCAGCATATGTGAGACAAATACTAACAGAATTAAAGGAGGAAATAGACAGCAATGCATTCATCTTAGGAGACTTCAACACACCACTCACTCCAGAGGACAGATCAACCAGACAGAAAATAAGTAAAGACACAGAGGCACTGAACAACACACTAGAACAGATGGACCTAACAGACATCTACAGAACTCTACACCCAAAAGCAACAGGATACACATTCTTCTCAAGTGCACATGGAACATTTTCCAGAATAGACCACATACTAGGCCACAAAAAGAACCTCAGTAATTTCAAAAATATTGAAATCCTACCAACCAACTTCTCAGATCACCAAGGTATAAAACTAGAAATAAATTTTAGAAAGAAATCAAAAAGGCTCACAAATACATGGAGACTTAACAACACTCTCCTAATTAATCAATGGGTTAATGACCAAATCAAAACAGAAATCAAAGAATATATGGAGACTAATGACAACAACAACACAAAGCCACAACTTCTGTGGGACGCAGCAAAGGCAGTTCTAAGAGGAAAGTATATTGCAATCCAGGCCTATTTAAAGAAGGAAGAACATTCCCAAATGAATAGTCTAAAGACACAATTACTGAAATTGGAAAAAGAAGAACAAATGAGGCCCAAAGTCACCAGAAGGAGGGACATAATAAAGATTAGAGAAGAAATAAATAAAATTGAGAAGAATAAAACAATAGAAAAAATCAATAAAACCAAGAGCTGGTTCTTTGAAAAATAAACAAAATAGATAAACCCCTAGCCAGACTCATTAAGAGAAAAAGAGAATCTACACACATAAACACAATCAGAAATGAGAAAGGAAAAATCACGACGGACCCCACAGAAATACAAAGAATCATAAGAGAATATTATGAGAATCTATATGCTAACAAGCTGGAAAACATAGAAGAAATGGACAACTTCTTAGAAAAATACAACCTTCCAAGATTGACCAAGCAAGAAACAGAAAAACTAAACAGACCAATCACCAGCAACGAAATTGAATCGGTAATCAAAAAACTACCCAAGACAAAACCCCCAGACCTGATGAATTCACCTCTGAATTCTACCAGACATAGAGAAGAAATAACACCCATTCTCCTTAAAGTTTTCCAAAAAATAGAAGAGGAGGGAATACTTCCAAACTCATTCTATGAAGCCAGCATCACTCTAATACCAAAACCGGGCAAAGACCTCACCAAAAAAGAAAATTACAGACCAATATCCCTGATGAACGTAGATGCAAAAATACTCAACAAAATATTAGCAAACCGAATTCAAAAATACATCAAGAGGATCATACACCATGATCAAGTGGGATTCATCCCAGGGATGCAAGGATGGTACAACATTCGAAAATCCATCAACATCATCCACCACATCAACAAAAAGAAGAACAAAAACCACATGATCATCTCCATAGATGCTGAAAAAGCATTTGACAAAATTCAGCATCCATTCCTGATTAAAACTCTCAACAAAATGGGTATAGACGGCAAGTACCTCAACATCATAAAGGCCGTATATGACAAACCCACAGCTAACATCATACTTAACGGCGAGACGCTGAAAGCTTTTCATCTAAGATCGGGAACAAGACAGGGATGCCCACTCTCTGCACTGTTATTCAACATAGTACTGGAGGTCCTAGCCACAGCAATCAGACAAAACAAAGACATACAAGGCATCCAGATTGGTAAAGAAGAAGTCAAATTGTCACTATTTGCAGATGACATGATACTGTACATAAAAAACCCTAAAGATTCCGTTCCAAAACTACTAGAACTAATATCTGAATTCAGCAAAGTTGCAGGATACAAAATTAACACACAGAAATCTGTTGCTTTCCTATACACTAATGATGAACTAACAGAAAGAGAAATCAGAGAAACAATTCCATTCACAATTGCATCAAAAAGAATAAAATACCTAGGAATAAACCTAACGAAGGAAGTGAAAGACCTGTACTCTGAAAACTACAAGACACTCCTAAGAGAAATTAAAGAGGACACTAACAAATGGAAATGCATCCCATGCTCTTGGCTAGGAAGAATAAATATTGTCAAAATGGCTATACTACCTAAAGCAATCTACAGATTCAATGCAATCCCTATCAAACTACCAACAGCTTTCTTCAATGAACTGGAACAAATAATTCTAAAATTCATATGGAACCACAAAAGACCCCGAATAGCCAAAGCAATCCTGAGAAGGAGGAATAAAACAGGGGAAATTATGCTCCCTGACTTCAAGCTCTACTACAAAGCCACAGTAATCAAGACAATTTGGTATTGGCACAAAAACAGACCCACAGACCAGTGGAACAGAATAGAAAATCCAAACATTAACCCAAACATATACAGTCAATTAATATTTGATAAAGTGCCTTGGATATACAATGGGGAGATGACAGCCTCTTCAGCAGCTGGTTTTGGAAAAACTGGACAGCTACATGTAAGAGAATGAAACTGGACTACTGTCTAGCCCCATACACAAAGGTAAACTCAAGGTGGATCAAAGACCTGAATGTAAGTCATGAAACCATAAAACTCTTAGAAAAAAACATAGGCAAAAATCTCTTGGACATAAACATGAGCAACTTCTTCATGAACATATCTCCCCGGGTAAGGGAAACAAAAGCAAAAATGAACAAGTGGGACTATATCAAGCTGAAAAGCTTCTGTACAGCAAAGGACACCATCAGTAGAACAAATAGACATCCTACAGTATGGGAGAATATATTCATAAAAAACATATCTGATAAAGGGTTGACATCCAAAATATATAAAGAACTCATGCACCTTAACAAACAGAAAGCAAATAATCCAATTAAGAAATGGGCAGAGGACATAAATAGACACTTCTCCAAAGAAGAAATTCAGATGGCCAACAGGCACATGAAAAGATGCTCCACATCGCTAATCATCAGAGAAATGCAGATTAAAACCACAATGAGATATCACCTCACACCAGTGAGGATGGCCAACATCCAAAACACAAACAACAACAAATGTTGGCGAGGATGTGGAGAAAAGGGAACCCTCCTACACTGCTGGTGGGACTGCAAATTAGTTCAACCATTGTGGAAAGCAGTATGGAGGTTCCTCAAAAAACTCAAAATAGAAATACCATTTGACCCAGGAATTCCACTCCTAGGAATTTACCCTAAGAATGCAGCAGCCCAATTTGAAAAGGACAAATGCACCCCTATGTTTATTGCAGCACTATTTACAATGGCCAAGAAATGGAAGGAACCTAAGTGTCCATCAGTAGATGAATGGATAAAGAAGAGGTGGTACACATACACAATGGAATATTATTCAGCCATAAGAAGAAAACAAATCCTACCATTTGCAACAACATGGATGGAGCTAGAGGGTATTATGCTCAGTGAAATAAGCCAAGCCGAAAAAGACAAGTATCAAATGATTTCACTCATATGTGGAGTATAAGAACAAAGAAACAATACTGAAGGGACAAAACAGCAGCAGACTCACAGAACCCAAGAACGGACTAATAGTTACCAAAGGGAAAGGGACTGGGGAAAATGGGCAGGAAGGAGGGATAAGAGGGAAAAAGGGGCATTACGATTAGCAGATGTAATGTTGGGGGGGCACGGGGAGGGCAGTACAACTCAGAGAAGACAAGTAGGGATTCTATAGGATCTCACTACGCTGATGGACAATGACTGTAATGGGGTTGGTGGGGGGGACCTGATGAAGAGGTAGTTTAATAATCGTAATATTGCACATGTAATTGTAAATTAATGATAATAAAATAAATTATATTAAAAAAAGAAAGAAAAAGGAAAGTACTCTGGTTTAAATAAAGAACGCTAATTAAAAGGAAGTATATGAGGTAAATAATAGTGCAAGTGTGAGTCAAATATCACAAAAAACATAAAAGTGGGGCAAGAATGATGAAGTCTTGGAAACCCCAAGAGAGCTGAGAGCTGGAGAAAACTGCGGAGGTGATGTTGCTCTAAAGCAGCCTCATGTGGTCCCACCAACTCTCCACACATCCACTCCCATCTGGAATTTCGATGTGTGGCGGGTGACTCATTCTGTGTAACTGCATTTCCTGTCGGATGTATTTTAAGTGATTTGCTCCTCATGATTAGCTCTCACTCCTATCTTTCCTCCCTTTTCCCCAGGCTGGGCCACGAAGGCACCCACTGCGCACACTCTCCATGCTCCTAAGCTCCAGACACAAGGAGCCCATCATTCACTGCCTTTGTCATAAGTCTGGACTTAGTCACCAATTATTTTGATTTAGTCACCAGCAATGTTGTTATTAGGAGTTTTCTGGCATACATTTTGGAGGGTAGAGGATTAAGGAGGAGAGGAAAAGAAATAATCTTAAAGTTTAAGCCGTGTAGAACGCACACTCCGGAAGTTAATGGTGTGGAGAGCGCCTTACCTGCCACCCCAAAGGGCCGCCTCAGTCCCTGCGTGCACTTTTTTGTGTTAGTATCCTTAAGATCCATCTTCCCGACTCGAACTATTTGACAAATCAAGTAAATTTTATCCCTGTTGAGGTCTTTATTTCCAAGATCCTATAGGGCAGGAAACAAATAGTTATACATCTAATGAAAAAAGTAGAAAAGGAAACCTAGTAATAGTAAATCCTGGGGAATGTGCTTAACACTTAGTATACATGCACCAATCATTCAGTTAGTCCTGGGAAACAGAAAACAAAACTATCCCATCCATTTCACAGATAAGAAAGGTGAGTTTGGGAAAGGAAACTGAGTGACAGGACTCTGGTGTTCAGTCCCAATTCTTCCATCTCAAACTGATAGGAAGAGGCAGAAAGAGGTACAATATCAGTTATATGGGCAGGATTCCCTATATGCCAGCTGGTGGATCCCAAAATAGCATTTGCTACAGATGACCCCATCCATCTCATCATTGCTTAGCACCTCTCAGGAAGAAGGCCAAAGGTAGAAGGAAAAATTCCAGCTCGCTGAGCACCTAGTATATATAAATCACTCTTAAGGTTGTCAATTGATTGGATGAGGATTGGGTTGTTGTGGCACCAAACAACCCCAGTATCTCAGAGCTGATGACACATCAGATGTTTACTTCTAGCTCAGGTCTACAGGTCCACTGAAAGTGGGTGGGGGTTCTGCTCACTTTCTCTGGCCCCCTGGCTGACAGATGATCTATCTCATCACAGCAGTGCTTCCACTGTCCCCATAGCAGGGGAAGGGAACCTGGCAAATCATTTACTGGCTCTCAAAGCTTCCACCCAGAAGATACACATATCACTTCTGCTCACATTTCATTGGCCTAAGCAAGGCATGTGGCCACAGCTAACTTCAAGGGACACAGGGAAGTGTACTCAACTGTGTGCTCAGAAGGAGGAACAGTGAAACTGGTGAACTACACTGTCTCAGACACACTGTACTAAGTGTTCATGTATCATTGTCTTGCCTGATCTTTAACAACTCTCTGAAATAGATACTGTTATTGCATCCCTATTTTACAGATGGGGCAACTGAGATGCAAAGAAGATAAAGACCTTCTCCAAAGGGATGACCTTAGTCCTTGGAGACACCATTCAGTTGCTCTGTCCCCAAAGACCATAAACCTAACTACCACAATATCTCTCTCTCACCATCAGAAAGGCACACAGGAGGGCACCAGAACACCTCAGAATCTGACTGCCCTGCTCAAATCTAAAAGCTTCAATGTTCCTGGGACTTGCTTCCAGGTGGGATCAGCTAAAGAAGGGACATCAAGACACGCTGTTGGCATCAGAGCAGAGAACCTGGGGCTTGGTCTCACTAGGAAGCAACTGCTTCTCCCCTGAGTTAATCTTCATGCAGACATATACACTGGGAAGAACCTGTCAGCTCACAACAGAGCCAGGGCCCAGGCAAAGCAGCCATCCCCAGCCTCCCACTTGGCTGGTGTGGGAGGAAGAGAACAGGAGTATGTAGAGTCTCTGGGAATAAGACATGGCCCTAACATAGTCCTCACCTTCCTATTTCGGGCCTATGATGGTTAAATTTTATGTGTCAACTTGACTAGGCTATGGTGTTTATTACTTGGTCAAACACTAGATGATGCTGTGAAGGTATTTTGTAGGTCTGATTAGCATCTATATTCAACTGAATTTAAGGAGATTACTTTTCATAATGTAGGTGGGCCTCATCCAATCAATTGACAACCTTAAGAGCAAAAACTGAAGTTTCCCAGTAAAGAGGACTTCTGGCTCAAGACTGTAGTATAGAAATCTTGCCTGAGGTTCCAGCCTGCTGGCCAACCCTACAGATGTCAAACTTGCCAGCCCCCCACAATCACATGGACCAGATTCTTAAAATAAATCTATCAAATCCTACTGGTTCCATTTTTCTGGAGAACCCTGACTGACGCAGGGCTGTCCTTTCAACAGCTGGAGGAATTAACATCTGCTCCCCCACCTTCCAAAGTCTCCCTGCTGGGTAGGAAGAAAGGGAAGGAAGGGGAGAAGGGGGCTTTCTAACTAAAGAAGCCCCTTCACTCATTTGCATTCCCTGCAGTACCCTGCAGGCATCTGAGTTTGAGATCCCAATTACCTCACTTTCAGAGGGTTGGACAGCCTCTTTTCTGGCCTGCCTGACTCCTTCCTCCAATCTGCCCCGAAATCCCGTACAAACCCATCTTTAGAAGTCATGTTCATTATTTCATTTCTTTCCCCCAACAACGTTAACAGCTCCCTATTTCCTATCTTATTGGTGCTAATCTTCCCTGGATGACGTGGAAGGTCCTAGACATAATATATTTCCAGCTGTTCCTATCCAACAGATTCCCCACTACGCCCTGCATGTAAGTCCTCTATTTTTGTCACAGACATTTCTTTATTGCTCCACAAACACACTTTCAACTCTGAATCTTCTTCCTAAACCCTCTTTTTGTACCTCGGCCTCAAATATTTACCTCTTATTCCTCTATATATCCAAATCCTTTCCATCCTAAAAGCTCAAGTTTTGCTTCCTTTATAATGACCTCCACCCCTAATTACTTTTCTCCTCCCATTAGGATTTTTCATATTTTTGAAATATCTAGATGGGTATCTTTCAGAGGCATTCCAGAGCCACAGAGCTCCTAGCACCTGACAGGTTCCTTCCTAGTTGTTACGGGCTGAATTATGTCCACCCCCACCAAATTCTTATGTTGAAGTCCTACCCCCCAGTTCCTTAGAATGTATTTGGAGACATGGTCTTTAAAGAGGTGATTAAGCTAAAATGTGCTCATTAGGTTAGGCTTTAATCCAATACAACTGGTGTCTTTTTAAGAAGTTATTAGAACAGGACAGATACGAGGGAAGACCATGTGAAGAAACCAGAAGACAGCCATCCGAAGACCAAAGAAAGAGGCCTCAGAAGAAACCAGCCCTAAGAACACACTGATTTGGGACTTCTAGCCTTCAGAACTGTGGGAAAATAAAACTCTGTTGTCTAGCCACCCACCTGGTCTGCGGTACTTTGTAAGGGCAGCCCTAGCAACTAATACACTGGGTAAACCTATAGTGTTCCTAGATAGGTCCCCATTCCATCCCTCTTCTCTGTCAAGATTTCATTTGCTCAAACAAAGACATCATTCTTAAGAGGCGCCTCATGGAGACCCTGGGCACTGGAGACTATTAATATATTATGTAAGTACAGCAAAATGCTTGGACACAGGCTACTGTCTAGAGGGTAGGTAAATGTGAAATCCTCACTCAGAGCTGTCTCCATCTGTGGTGTCTCCCAATCACTTCTAGTTTGGCCTTACAAAACTCAGACATATTAGGGAAGCTGAGGCAGGAAATAAAACTTAAAATACATGCCACCTGATTTAATAATTCATTAGTACTCCTTTTATTGTTCAGTCTTGTTTTTTGTGTGTTAACAGCAACCCCCAAACTGGACAAAGTCTTAGGGAAACTCATTAGGGTATATGCTGCTGTCCTCTTAAAGGGCCAGGGAGATGAATGCTTATAAAGCAAAAACAGGAAGTCCACCATCAGCCTGATCCACATGCCATCTCCTCTGGCTCTGCACCCAAAGTGGATACTAGGAAGAGCTAACATCCAGAGACAAGAGAAATAAGACAAGGAAGGCACATACCTACCAAGTCTTATCTCTAACTTAAACATCACCTCAGTGCCCAATTTAAAGTAAGTCTCAGTCAAACACCATCCCACCACTCTTTTTTATTCATCTGCATTACATAGCTTGCCTTCTGATATTTCTCTTGTTTTTCATTCATTTACTCATTTTCTGAATTCCTCCCATCAAACCATGAGAGCAGAAGCCTATCAGCTTATTCTCTGCTATATCCTCCGCACCTAGCACAGAGCTTATATACAGTAAGTACTCATTGGATAGCTCTTGAATGAGCCAAAGAAGCTAGAGCACCA
Source organism: Smutsia gigantea (assembly GCA_032199065.1). Classification (NCBI taxonomy): domain Eukaryota; kingdom Metazoa; phylum Chordata; class Mammalia; order Pholidota; family Manidae; genus Smutsia; species Smutsia gigantea. The sequence continues at coordinate 259,915 of JAVSCE010010979.1, forward strand.
TGACCTTCCTATCCCAAGAAGAAGACTCCCATCATTTCAAGAGAGGGAAGTGTCAGTCTGCTGAACCAGTCAACCAATGTTCTCACGTTCATTTTCTGTAGGAAAAGGAGGTGGTGACAAGCAGAATTCCATGAAGGCAGATCACATTCTCATTAATACTGAGTGACACAAATTTACTGATGCCTTTTCCCACATGTTCACATCATGAATTGGTTCTTGGCAAAACAAACCACTGATTGATACCCTGTTCCTCTCCCTCTTGTGAAACATCTGTCTCCTGGTTTAATTAGGAAGCCCCATGGGACTCTCCTATTTATCAAGAAAATAAATAGGTTCCTCCTTCCAAGTGATTTGAGACACGTTTATATATGCTAAGTAAACTCTGTCTAAGCAATTAGGACCTATGATCTTATTCCATGTCTCTAGCCCATTTTTCAGGAAATAACAAACAAAATAAATGAGCTGCACTCCAACCGAATTGTGACACAATGTCAGACATTGCACTTAATGGGCTGTAACTGGGAAATTATTGCAGAGCAAGGTAGGTTAATCTAGCATGTCGGTCACTCTTGGACCGAACTCATCTGTTTAGACAACGACCAAATGCCTCCCTGGCTCCTCCTCTGTAATTTCCCTTGCACACACAGTAAAAAATCTCATTAATGTGCTTCTTCCCAAAGGAGCTTGCAGATAACACCAGTATTCTTAGATATCTTAAGATCATACTCGGAATACACCCTTGTGGAAACAGGACAAGAGAGTTCTCTCTGCTGGAAATGACAACCCTTACCGCCATCCTTCCACTGTTTCTCCTTTCCAGAGCTAAAAAGTCGGGTTCGCTCTCAGAAATAAATCACACGAATAACAACTGACTTCAGCATTTCTACATATGTCTTGTCCAGTGAGTATTGGCATTTGAAAGGATGATCCCAGAGTCCCACAAGATCTGTAGTACCTAAGACTTAGTTATGTTCAGAATATCCAATTTACCAAGTGAGTCAAGGTTCTAAGAAGGTATATCTGATGTATTTTAGCTAAGTTTTTAGGTCTGAACCAAAGAAATAAACTCCCGTTAACTATGACTTAACCAGAAAATCAAAATAGTTGCTGTACCCAGTTCACCTACACATTATTGCTGACAGCGGTATGTGCTTGTTTACAGAGTGCTGTGCTCTGCATGTGTTTTTTATGTACCTGTGAGTGAGAAAGAGGGAGGAAGGAGGACATTGAGAGGAGAGGACCACCCCTCCAATAGCTTCCTTGGGTATGCAGGGCTCTCCATCTCTGAATCTCTGCAGAAAGCCCAGAACAGGGCTCTGTGAGGCCACACTCCCTCCTTACCAATTGACCAGTCCCATTTCCAAGATTGTAACCTTATGAATGAGGAATATGGTAATGAGAAGACAGTGCACACCCACCGTGAAGACCACCTTCAAGTTGTTGAGCATCTCGATCTCCTTCGGGAAGCCTTTGCTGCCCCATCGCACCAGGTAGTTCTCACTGTAGGAAGAAGAGTGGCAACCTGTACTGTCAGGGGGCTCAACATTCACTCAGTAAAAATGTTCACTGGGATTTCCTGTGTGCCCAACAGCATGGTGGAGACACAGCAGTGCTTGAGACAGATGTGGTCCCTCCCTCTAAGAATCACAGTTCCATCAGGTAGATAGGGGCAAACTGTGACGGCCCATAGAGGGCCCCAGTCATTAACTGAGATACACTTAAGTAACTATCTAAACGCAGTTGTGACAACTATTCAGATGCAATTGTGCTATAAACAAAGAGTTCAGTATGTTGTGAGCATGTATATCATAAGAGCCTGGCCTAGTCTGGGTGGTCAGGTTAGCCTTTGCTAAGGTATGACATGTAAACAAAGTTGGTCAGGGAAAAAGTGGGAAGGAGAAATGTTTCAGGAAAAACAAACATACGTACAAAGGCCTTGAGGCAGGTCAGACTTTGATGCATCTAAAATACTGACCCAAGAGGACAGTGGTAAAAGAAAAATTAGAGAGAGAAGCCATATCATGTAGGCTTTGTAGGCCATTCAAGGATTTTGACTTGATCCTAATAATAATGGAAACCCATTTAAAGGTTTTATGAGGAAAGTTGCATAGTTTTGACATATGATCATTTATTATCTCACATCTCCTAGCAACCTTACACTACCCTGTATGGTTTACTAGTCAATCCAGCTGTACTGGGAAAATCAAGAAGTCTAGCAGTTTTCTAACTTAGGAGAAGCTTAGTACAGTTTGCTAAGTTGAGTTATTAGGTTTTCAGTGCCATACAGGAGCATATAGTTCATGTAAATAAATGGCTATTATTTTGAGGTAGGACAAAAACAAAATAAAGGTCAAAAACCAAATCATCCCAAAAAAGCATAGTAAAAGACTTCAGCAAAGTTAAGGAGATTTGCCTTCTTTTAGAGCTTTGTTCTCTCTGGTATCTTGTTCCTCTCTCCTACCCCTAGAAGACTAATGAGAGTAGTCTGAGCAAAATTAAAGGGGGAAACGGAAATAGTAACAAAATGAACACAGCCTCAGATTAACCAATAATTAAAATTCAGTTAAGTTCAATATACCATTTTTCTCATTTTATTTTTTAGTAAGATCTAAAATTTGTAGTGGAATTTTCAGCAAACTAATTAAATGGCCTCCAGTCTCCATCCAAAATTTTTTTTTCTAATTTTTTTCCATTGGTTATTTTTGGACTGTTACAGTGAACTACTTGGGTATTTCCCAGGATCTTTCATCACGTATAGCTTGCCCGGTAAAGAACCAACCTGGTAGGTCTAACCAGCAGGCACAAGCCATTTTATTCTAGGGGAAATACAATCATAAATAAGAAAAGCAATTTAGGAGGCCGATATGGTTCCATCTGTGAGAGCAAGAGAAACTCCATTTTAAAAAGGCCATCTTAAGAAAGAAGCCTCAACCGCGACCTAGTTCTAAGAAAATTTTGTTCCAGTTACTGGAAAAACCACCCATTTTTTGTTCCAGTGACCCTCACCCCAGATAATTCCCTAGCAACGACCTCAAGGTCCAGACACTCAAGGTCAAATCATCCAATCAGTAGAGGCCAGGTGCAAGTTCCTTTCTTCCTGAACCTTGTAATGCATAAAAGCTTTGTCTGCCCTGAGCTTGGGGCTCACATTCCTGACCCACTGCGTCTGTGAAGGTTGTGGGTCTGAGCTCAAGCTTGAAATAAATGACCCTTTTGTGTTTGCATCGGAATCGGCTCCTTAGTGGTCTCTCGGGGACTCACGACTTGGGCACAACACATCGATCCTTGCCTAGGAAGATCTGAGTGGTAAATGCAAAGGCCCGCCTGGCACCAAGACAAGTGAGATCTTCCTTCCTCCACATGCCATCTTCCTCCAGGGAAAGGGGAGGACCACTTCAATTCTCCCCCCAGCTCTTTGTGAAATTTAGCCTTGCTGCTGCCTAAACTGTTTCTTTTTTCATCTTACAAAAATTTACCTTAAATTTCCCAAACCAGATCTCTTCAGGCAACCACTAGCATCAGCCATGATTCATCTCAACATTGAAAGATCAGTCCCAAATTCTCCTCAGTCCACTTCTGGGCCACCCAGAGGATGCCCTAATTTCCCTGTGGTCGATAGACAGTGCCTAAGGTGGGCCAGAGTGGAGAAGACTGCTTTCTTGGGGAAAGAACTGTGAACCAGAGCCAGGCTGACATTGGGAGTGCATCCAAGTTCACTTCCCCTTTCCTGTATCATGCCTCTCCTTGTCTTTGTTTTCTACTCTTTTTTCTTCTTTTGGTTTCCACCCTTTTTGTCCCCCTTCTCTTCATCTCTCATGCTCCCCGGGGCTTCCTCGTGTCTCTGGCATTCTCGGAGGCATCACTCCAGCGTGCCCTGTCAAGCACTTGCCGGTGTGGCACCCCAGGGAGCAGAGCTGCCATCTCCCTGATCCATCGCCTGCCTCCACAGAGCTGGTTCAGGCCATCCATCACTTTGAAGGGCCAGGAGGCCAGCACACCTGTCACTTTGGTCACGAGGACCCTAACATTTTCTGAGAGACAGGGAAGGTCCTGTGAGTGCTTTTAGAATCTTTGTCACGGGTGCCTTGGGAGCAGGTGACAGGGAACAGCGAGGGGCCTGTGACACGCTGGCCATTTCAAGGTAGGGTCCCTGGGAGCAGAAACACTCACTCACTCACAGTGTCCAGTGAGGCTTAACCAGGTGGATTGGGCTAACTCTTTAATATTAGGGACTTAGTTTTGCCGTAAAGAATAGCTTTCTACCTGAAACCCTGATTGAGCTTGGTTTCTAGGGAAAGAACTGCTAATTGAAACCCTGGTGAGAACCACTCAGGATATCTAATACAACTCTTTCCTTGGTGCCAGACTAGTGGGAATTAGCTTGTCTTTGGCATCAGATGGACCTGGATAGAAATCTCAGCTGTACCACTTATAAACATGAGTGACTTTGGACAAATCATTTGACCTCCCTGAGCCTCATTTTCTCACCCAGTGGAGTAAGGAGGATTGAATGAGATCATGTGTAGACGTCAGTTCAGTCTTCTTAGATGGACAACCCCCTCCATGTTTCACAAATGTCTCCAGGAGAGAGATTATTTTCTAAAGCACCACTATTCACTGAGCACACTGTACATTATCTCATTTAACCATCATAACAACCACACAAGGAAGACATCATTTTTTCCATAAAGGCAGAGAGATTATGTGTCAGCTCCATCCTAATATATCAACTGGGACCTCAAATATGGGGCCATGTGTTGTCCCAAAAACTCATGGGAGGGCACAGTCGGTAGCCACCTGGGGGGAAGGATAGTCTGAGCTGCAAGCAGAAGCCAGGGGTCCAGCAGTGGGGGCTGGAGGTGTTCTAAAGTCTTTTTCCTGGAGATTCTCAAAAGTGCTTTTCCTTCCTCAAGCTGAGGCACCCAGAATTTCCCTTACTCTTTCTATTCTCAAGAGCAATTAAAGTAGTAATAATAATAGCCACTGTCATTTGGAACACCTGAAAGAAATGACCCCACAGGGTTGGCACTCAAATTTTGCAAATGGAAAACAGGCTTAAGAAAGATAAACAACATGTCTGAAGTTAAGAGAGGGGACATGGTAAGACCAGAATGTGAACCCAGGCATTTTTCAGAGCCCACAGTCTTAGCCTCTTACTGCCATGGAGGATAGGATGTTTTTACCATTCATTTCTTCATTCCCATTTTAAAAGCAGGCATTTTTATTCTACACTATGCTACTTTGTTATTTCTGGCTGTTTCCCAGCAGTAAAAAAACTCTAGTGTGTAACCATAACTCCACTGTGGGAAAAATTCTGTGGTAAGTAATATCTCCACCTGACTTCCATACCATAAAAGAAGTTATTTCCACATTCTCAGGCTCAGTTTCTCATCTAGGTGGAAATTTCTTCATAAGTGATGATGGAAAGAAAAGATGCCTCTGCTATGCCAACTCCTCCCTCCCACACATGGAGAAGTCAGGCAATACTGAACACACCTACCTGATAACCATTTGCTTGTTGGGGTCATAGAGAGACATGAAGAGTTCGGCATCTTCCCCAATTCTGCACACAAAGTTTCTTACAAAGACATAGAGGCTGTGGGTGGGGGATGAGGAGATCCGAGAATACATTCCATAATCTGGCTGGTCTTTTGACTGAGAGGTGGAAGGAAAAAGGGAGGAACATGGAGAAAATTAGCCTAGCACCACTAGGGAAAAAGAAAGATGGCCTAGGATATTGATAATGATGTAGGTCAAGCCTAAAGATTTCAACATTGTATGCAGGTCTACCACCAGAAGTTTCCAAAATCTAAGCCAAGTCACTTTGACTCGCCTTGGCCTTGATTTTCTCATCTTGGAAAATACCACCACTGGACCACCCTTTCTTATAAAGGTAGTATCATAAAAAGCATAAACTATAACAAGAAAAGAATGCTTAAATGGATGTCAGCAAACCTAAAACCTTTTGCTTTTTGAAAGACACATTTAAGAAAATTAAAACACCAGGCACAGACTGGGAGAAAATACATTTGCAAAACATATATCTGACAAAGAATTTGTTTCAAGAATGTACAAATAATTCTTACAACTCAATAATAAGAAAATCAATCCAGTTAAAATGGGCAAAATATTTAAAGAGACACATCACATGGTGACGGCCATAAAGCAAATAAAGAGAGGCTTAACATCACCACTATAATGAGGTACCACTATACAACCACTAGAATGACTAAAATTAAAAGACTGGCAATACCAAGTGTTAACGAGAATATAGAGCAACTAAAACTCTCATGGGAATAAAAATTGTACAACCCTTCTGGGAAACCTTAAAAAGTTGAACATATACTTATTATATGATCCAGAAATATGATTTTAGATATTGTAAAAACATATAGGAAAAGGTATTATGAATACATAAAGAATGAAAACATGTCCACACAAAGATTTATATGTAAATGCTCATAGCCATTATTAGTTATGATAGCCCCAAACTGGAAACAACCCAAATGTCCAACAACTGGTCAATGGTATAGAAATTCAGCAATGAAAAATAAGAAGCGTTAATATACACAACATGAAGAATATCAAAAACATGTTGAGTAAAAGAGGTCAAACACAAAAAGCATAAGGTTCTACTTGTGGAAACTCTGGAAAAGGCAAAAGTATCATCATGGAAAGCAAATAAGGGGTTGCCCAGGGTTTGAGGTTGGGGAAAGGGATGGAATGTAAAGGAACTCAAACTTTCAGGGTGATGGATCCATTTTATATCTTATTCTGGTGGTATTTACCCAATACTATATATTAATAAGATTAATTAGACCATAATTTAAAATGAATTACTGTTATTATATGAAAATAATATCTCAATAAAGCTGCTTTCAAGTAATAAATAGTGGCTAAAATAATTTTCTTAAATGTAAATCAGATTATGTTAACCTTGAAAGATTATGTTTCCTTAAAATCTTTTGTTGCCTTCCCGCCATACTTGGGATAACATCTTAACTCTTTTGTATGACCATTCAGGTCCCATGAGAGCTGGCCTCTGCACCCTACCTCTACAAATCATAGCCTACACTCTCCCATTGTTCATTGTGTACTGTCCACACTGGCTTTTATTTATTTTTTATTTTTATTTTATTTTGGTATCATTATTGTACAATTACATGAGCAGCATTATGGTTACTAGACACCAGCCATCATCAAGACCCCACCACATACCCCATTACAGTCACTGTCCATCAGCATAGTAAGATGCTATAGAATCACTACTTGTCTTCTCTGTGTTGTACAGCCTTCCCCCTGTGTTCCAGTTCTTTGAAGAATGCTGTTGGTATTTTGATAGGGAATGCATGGAGTCTGTAGATTGCTTTAGGCACGATGGCCATTTTGACAATATTAATTCTTCCTATCCATGAGTACGGGATGTGTTTCCATTTACTGGTATCCTCTTTAATTTCTCTTAGGAGTGTCTTGTAATTTTCAGGGTATAGGTCTTTTATTTCCTTGGTTGGTTTATTCCTAGGTATTTTATTCTTTTTGATGCAATTGTGAATGGAATTGTTTTCCTGATTTCTATTTCTGCTAGTTCATGGTTAGTGTATAGGAAAGCAACACATTTCTGTGTATTAATTTTCTATCCTGAAACTTTGCTGAATTCAGATATTAGTTCTAGTAGTTTTGGAGTGGAGTCTTTAGGGTTTTTTATGTACAATATCATGTATTCTGCAAATAGTGACAGTTTGACTTCTTCTTTACCAGTTCTGGATGCCTTGTATTCCTTTGTTTTGTCTGATTGTCGTAGCTAGGACCTCCGGTACTATGTTGAATAACAATGGCGAGAGTGGGCATCCCTGTCTTGTTCCCAATCTTAGATGAAAAGCTTTCAGCTTCTCGCTGTGAAGTACGATGTTAGCTGTAGGTTTGTCATACATGGCCTTTATGATGTTGAGGTACTTGCCCTCTACACCCATTTTGTTGATAGTTTCTAACAGAATGGATGTTGAATATGGTCAAATGCTTTTTCAGCATCTATGGAGATGATCATGTGGTTTTTGTTCTTCTTTTTGTTGATGTGGTGGATGATGTTGATGGATTTTCGAATGTTGTACCATCCTTGCATCCCTGGGATGAATCCCACTTGATCATGGTGTATGATCCTCTTGATGTATTTTTGAATTCGGTTTGCTAATATTTTGTTGAGTATTTTTGCATCTATGTTCATTAGGGATATTGGTCTGTAATTTTCCTATTTGGGGGTCTTTGCCTAGTTTTGGTATTAGAGTGATGCTGGCTTCATAGAATGAGTTTGGAAGTATTCCCTCCTCTTCTATTTTTTGGAAAACTTTAAGGAGAATGGGTATTATCTCTTCTCAATATGTCTGATAAAATTCAGCAGTGAATCCATCTGGCCCGGGGGTTTTGTTCTTGGGTAGTTTTTTGATTACCAATTCAATTTCATTGCTGGTAATTGGTCTGTTTAGATTTCCTGTTTCTTCCTTGGTCAGTCTTAGAAGGTTGTATTTTTCTAGAAAGTTGTCCATTTCTTCTAGGTTATCCAGCTTGTTAGTATATAGATTTTCATAGTATTTTCTAATAATTCTTTGTATTTCTGTGGGGTCTGTGATGATTTTTCCTTTCTCATTTTTGATTCTGTTTATGTGTGTAGATTCTCTTTTTCTCTTAATAAGTCTGGCTAGGGGTTTATCTATTTTGTTTATTTTCTCAAAGAACCAGCTCTTGATTTCATTGATTTTTTTCTATTATTTTATTCTTCTCAATTTTATTTATTTCTTCTCTGATCTTTATTATGTCCCACCTTCTGGTGACTTTGGGCCTCATTTGTTCTTCTTTTTCCAATTTCAATAATTGTGACTTTAGACTATTCATTTGGGATTGTTCTTCCTTCTTTAAATAGGCCTGGATTGCAATATACTTTCCTCTTAGAACTGCCTTTGCTGTGTCCCATAGTAGTTGGGGCTTTGTGCTGTTGTTGTCTCCATATATTGCTTGATCTCTGTTTTAATTTGGTCATTGATCCAGTGATTATTTATGAGCATGTTGTTAAGCCTCCATGTGTTTGTGAGCCTTTTTGTTTTATTTCTACAATTTATTTCCAGTTTTATACCTTTGTGATCTGAGATGGTTGGTAGAATCTCAATCTTTTTAATTTACTGAGGCTCTTTTTGTGGCCTAGTATGTGGTCTATTCTGTTAAATTTTCCACGTGCACTTGAGAAGAATGTGTATTCTGCTGCTTTTGGGTGTAGAGTTCTGTAGATGTCTTATTAGGTCCATCTGTTTTAGTGTGTTGCTCAGTGCCTCTGTGTCCTTACTTATTTTCTGTCTGGTTGATCTGTCCTTTGGAGTGAGTGGTGTGTTGAAGTCTCCTAAAATAAATGCATTGCATTCTGTTTCCTCCTTTAATTCTGTTAGTATTTGTTTCACATATGTCGGCGCTTCTGTGTTGGGTGCGTATGTATTTATAATGGTTATATCCTCTTGTTGGACTGCCCCCTTTATCACTATGTAATGTCCTTCTTTATCTCTTGCTACTTTCTTCGTTTTGACGTCCAATTTGTCTGATACAAGTACAGCAACACCTTCTTTTTTCTCCTTGTTGTTTGCATGAAATATCTTTTTCCATCCCTTCACTTTTCGTCTGTGTGTATCTTTGGGTTTGAGGTGAGTCTCTTGTAAGCAGCATATAGATAGGTCTTGGTTTTTTATCCATTCTATTACTCTGTGTCTTTTGATTGGTGCATTCAGTCCATTTACATTTAGGGTGATTATCAAAAGATATGTACTTATTGCCATTGCAGGCTTTGAATTTGTGGTTACGAAAGGTTCAGGGGTAGCTTCTTTACTATCTAGCCATCTAATTAACTCTTATTAAGCTATTATAAACAGTCTGATGATTCTTTATTTCTTTCTGTTCTTATTCTTCCTCCTCCATTCTTTATATGTTAGGTGTTTTATTCTGTACTCTTTTGTGTTTCCTTTGACTGCTTTTGTGGATAGTTGATTTTATTTTTTGCCTTTAGTTAATATTTGGATGGTCTGCTATCTTTGCTGTGATTTACTCTGGTGACATCTATTTAGCCTTAGTAGTGCTTCCATCTAGAGCAGTCCCTTTAAAATATCCTGTAGAGGTGGTTTGTGGGAGGCAAATTCCCTCAACTTTTGCTTGTCTGGGAATTGTTTAATCCCTCCTTCAAATTTAAATGATAATCGTGCTGGATACAGTATTCTTGGTTCAAGGCCCTTCTGTTTCACTGAATTAAATATATCATGCCATTCTTTTCTGGCCTGTAAGGTTTCTGTTGAGAAGTCTGATGATAGTGTGATGGGTTTTCCTTTGTAGGTGATCTTTTTTCTCTCTCTGGCTGCTTTTAATACTCTGTCCTTGTCTTTGATCTTTGCCATTTTAATTATTATATGTCTTGGTGTTGTCTTCCTGGGGTTCCTTTGTATTGGGAGATCTGTGGGTTTCTATGGTCTGAGAGACTATTTCCTTCCCCAGCTTGGGGAAGTTTTCAGCAATTATTTCTTCAAAGACACCTTCTATCCCTTTTTCTCTCTCTTCTTCTTCTGGTACCCCTGTAATGTGAATATTGTTCTGTTTGGATTGGTCACACAGTTCTCTTAGTATTCTTTCATTCCTAGAGATCCTTTTATCTCTCTCTGCCTCAGCTTCTCTGTATTCCTGTTCTCTGATTTCTATTTCATTAAGTCTCTTGCACCTTGTCCAGTCTGCTCTTTAGACCTTCTATCGATTGTTTCGTTTCTGTTATCTACCTCCAGACTTAATCCCTTAGCTCGGGCATATTTCTCTGTAAGTCCATCAGTATGGTTCTGACTTTTATTTTGAATTCTTTTTCAGGAAGATTGGTTATATCTATCTCACCAGGGCCTCTCTCTGGGGTTGTCTGAGTGATTTTTGACTGTACCCGATTCTTCTGCCTTTTCATGGCAATAGAAGTGGTTGCAGGCAGGTGGCACATGTGCCAGCTGGGAGAACAAAGTCCCTTCCTGCTTGCTGGTCACCTTGCCCTTCTCCGTTGCCTGTGCCGGTTACCCACACACAGGCAGCAGTCTCTGGGATAATCTCCTGAGCTGCTGTGGGCAGGGCGGCCCTCCGGATAGCCTAGAGCACTGTGGGGGGGGTCACAGACATGCCGGGTGTGTTCTCCTGCAAGAATGGTGCCCCTTTGTGTCTTCCGGGTCTTGCTCGGCTTTCTCTGCCTGTGCCAGTCAACTGGGGCAGGGGGTAGCCTTTTGGTTAATCTTCTGAGCTGATGTGGGCAGGGCAGTCCTTGGGATAGCCTACAGCCCTGCAGGGTCACACACACATGCCGGGTGTGTTCTCCTGAGAGAAAGACCCCCTTCATGCCTTCCGGACCTTGCTCCAGCTTCCTCTGTCTGTGCCCGGCAGGGGCATGCCGGCGTCAGCCTCTGGGGCTGTCCTGGTTAGCTGCGTTTTGGGGAGAAGACTGTGTAGTTGCTGTGGGCGGGGCTGTTCTCCAGCTGCTCCGCAGCTGTGGCGGGTCAGCTGGTTTGCTTGCAGCACTGGCGGCGGGGCGGGGGGAATGAATGGCAGGCTGCTTATCACCGTGATGGGCTTCAGGGCTGCGTTACCACCCAAGGGGTTAGGGCGCCTAAAGTTCCTTAAGCCCTTGTCCTTTTAAGACTTTTAAAAAGCACCCGCTTTTCTTTTGTCCTAGGGGAGCTGGCTGTGGGGACCCACTCGTAGTCTCCACCTTGGATTTTCTTTTCTGTTTCTCTAATATCCAGTACACCATGCAATGTGTGTCTGTGCTCCTGGTGCAGATTACTAGGGATGGTTATTTAGAAGTCCTGTGCCTCCACTCCCTCCCCAATCTGATTCTTTTCCTCCCGCCCGTGAGCTGGGGTGGGGGAGTGTTCGGGTCCCACCGAGTCACAGCTTTGTATCTTATCCTTTTTGTGAGATGCTGAGTTCTCGCGGATGTAGATGTAGCCTAGCTGTTGTACCGTACCTTCTGGTCTCTCTTTTTGGAATAGTTGTGTTTGTTGTATTTTCAAAAATATATATGGTTTTGGGAGGAGATTTCCATCGCCCTACTCACGCCGCCATCTTGAGCTGTCCCCTCCACGCTGGCTTTTCAACTTCTCAAACATTAAGAACACAGTCTTACCTCAGGACCTTTGCACTTGCTGCTACTACTGCATAGAACACCTTGTCCCTGGATCTTCCCAGGCCTGGTACCTTCACATCATTTATGTGCCTTCTCAGATGTTACTCCCAAGTGAGACCTTTCCTGATGATACATTTTAAAATAGCTCCCATTTCACGATTTCATATAACTTTAGTTTACTGCCTTTTGGAAACTTATCATCATCTGGAATTAATTTGGCCATTTATTTGTTTACTTTTTTGCCACCTTTTTTCTTTTCTACTCTCTGGGATATAAAAGCTCTGTAAGAGGAGGAAACTTGCCTGACATTAAATTGCCTGTGAGGTATGTTTACATATATATCCGAGGACAGAGACACAATAAAATGCATGTGGTTATTGATCATCTCAGATCATTCAACAGATGTCCTTTTAAATAATATACAGTCTCGTTAATTAGCTTATTATTTTAAGTTTATGATGCACTAAATGCCTTTCTTGCTTGGCCAAAGTCTATTTCACATAGCTCACCATTTCTTCCTTGATACGCTCTGTGATTTTATTAGTTGCTTCCTCGTGTGCATGGAACAAGCTGATGACGCTGGTATTATCAGGGTCCAAGATATTTCCATCTTCATCTCTGACAATCAGATCAAGTTCAAGTATTCTGAAAAGCAAAAATGGAGGTCAGGATAAATCAGGGGAGGCTAAAGCCTTTAGGACATAGGTGAAAAGTTTCTACCAGAAAGTCTACCTGATTTCTGCGGATCTAGACTCTCATAGAACAGTTCTGCACAGACAGAATAGCTCTTGTACAGCTGGCGGTCACACGGATATAGTTCAGCCTCTTTACGAGGTACTGCAGAAGTGTGCAATAAACTTTTTTTTAAATGTGTATATCCTGAGATATTAAACCTAGAGAAACATCTGCTCTTGAGCAAGGATGTGTGTTGCAGCATTGCTTGCATCAGCGAAGTGTTGAAAAGACCTAAAAGGTCTGTCAGAAGGGGATGGCTAAAGAAACAGTGATATATAATGGAATTCTGTATAACAGGGTTTGAAAAACATGATAGGGTTTTGATATATTTAATGATATATCTCAGTTTAAAAAATCAAGTGAAGAAATATGCATACAATGTGTTTTATGTCAAAACAAACAAATAAGCCAATGAAGCTAGCTATATTACCTGAGTGCATGCATATGAGTGACAATGAACAGAGAGAAAGGTCTGGACAAAATGCACTGAACTGCATATCTGACCAACATGAGCACCTGTGAGGAGAGGTAGGGTCCTTGGGCCTATGAGGGCTAGAAGGGTAAAATGAGGCATGTGCCTTATCTTAATGTGTTTAACATTAATGTAATATATTGCAATAGAGAGAAGCTATCCATGTGTTATTTATTCAATAATAATTTGAACATAGTTGCTGGGGAAAAAAATCTCAGATATATTGATTGTTACCTACAGCTTGTTCTTTAACTCTTTGACTTCCAGGCCACAAGTTTTCCCGTTTGAGTTGTTTCAACTGCATCTGCCATTCTGATTGGCACTGAGGATACTACTAACAGCAAGTACTCACAGAGCACTTGCAGTAAGCTCACATGTGTTAACTGTTTTACATATGTTAATGAAATGCATTTAACCCTTGTTAACAACCCTATGAGACAAATACTATTAGTACCACCATTATACAGATAAAAAAAAGACCATCACCTAGCTAGTAAGGTCACATAGGTAGCAAAAAGTAATATGGTATCTTAGTCTGCACTCATAACCTCTATGGTATACTTTCTACATAGGAGGCACTTAGGAGCAGTACTGGGTTGGCGGACAAGGAGTAGGTTTGCAGAGTCCTTAATTTGAAGCTGCTTTTGCACTTGATGTTGAGATGGAGGACCTCAGTTGTCCATACATACAAAGAAGGTAGGGGGAGTAGGCTGATGGAGACTCCAAGAGGGTCAACAGTGGTCCTGCTTAGGCAACACTACTGAGTACCAGATTCTGGAACAGCAGCAAGGACAAATGAAGGAGACTGTTATCATCTCTTATTTGAGAATCTGACTGAGAGGCACATTTCTCATCTCATTCAAATGCAAAGAGAAGTTTCACCCATTTGTCCACATTCATTAGGAAATTAACTTCCAACTAGATATGACTCACAATGTTATACAGCCATGCTGCCGAGTGGACAATGCTAAGGGGGAATAAATGCATCCAGCTAATGCTGAGCAGAGGCTCAAGTGACTTAGGAAAAGATGGAGTATAGTCGATACATAATTTAATGCCAAGATCTCTCTAGTTTTTCTCTTCAAAATTTATCAAAGTGCATTCAATTCTAAGTATATGAATACAACATTCTCCCAGGTCCAGCTACCTTGGGATCTGGAGAAGTCATATGAGGATTCCTTACTCCTTGGATAGCAAAGAGTTGTCCATTACCGGTCTCACTAGGAACTCTGGAAGCTTTAGAAGTCACAGGGAAGGATTGTTAGGATTCCCACTACCCAGGGTCAGGAGAGGCTGCTCCCAATAGAACAGCAGACCATTCAAGTTGGAGAAGGGAGTATCATGACATTGTGTCCTCAGGTGGTAGCCCCAATGCTCTCTTCTGTTCAAGAAAGTGATAAAATGAACCAAGACAAGAGAAGGAGACAAATCCCTAAATGTATGCATTAAAAATTTTTTTTAATGGTAAAGAAAACAGAAATGGCTCCTTCTATGTATGGCTCCCTATACCCCTCTAGACAATTCCAAATTTCTTCGCTTGGCAGACCCTCAAGGTTCCAGCCTGTCTGCCATTCTCTCCATGTTTATGTTCATCTGTCAGCTTCTCCCATATTCTCTCTCTTTCTCTCAATTTCATCACCTAATAATTCCTGCTAGTTTTGTTATATTCAGGGCAGATGTCACCCCCCCACCCCCATGCCCTGCCCCCTAACCCAGCCTCCCACCCTCTTGTCCATCCTCTCCCCTCTCATGAAATGCTTGACTTCCTACTCAAGTGTCTGTTTATTTCTCTCTCCCTTAATAATACACATAGTCCTGGGAGGCAATAGAATGCAGTGACTTGCACTTGAACCCTGGAGCCAGACTACCTGGTTCCAGTTCCAGCGTATCTTGGGTGTGACCTAATCACTCTGTGAGCCTTCCAGTATCCTCATCTAAGAAACAGGAATGATAATACCTGCCTATAGAGCAGTCATGAGACCTAACTGGGCTAACACATGGAAAGTGCTTAAAACAGTACCTGGCAGATGGTAAGCACTCAGAAGGCTATTATCAGCTCTGACAGCTTCCTTTTTGTTTTTGTTAAATACATAGACTGTATTTTATAAATGTGAGTTCTTGGGATCTACTAAGTTTTCAACAAAAGTTTGAGTCTGAATGAAGTCCCAGAGTGAATGAGGGAAGAACCAGGCTGATTCTGATCGATCCTCCAGCACTCAGTCGCCACGGTGCTGCCCAGCCCATGCTCCTCAAGCTGCTCCTGACACTGCCCAGAGGTCAGACCTTCTGGCTCTCAGGAAGCCACCCACCAACAGCAGAGCTCTGAGCCCCAAGATCCGAGGCCAGTGTTCATTTAAGGTGTCCAAATCTCTCTCACTTCCAGCTGAAGTCATCAGGGAAGAGATGCAAGAAGCAAGGGGCCCCTGAGCTCAGGGCTTAAGCCTCCATCTCTGAGGATGGTTATTTCCCCAAAGAGAACAGACTGAAACTGAAAGCGCAGGGCTCGTGGCAGCAAGGCTGTGCAGGTAAGGCTGATTTAGGAAAGACCCTCTTTCTTCTCTTTTTCCCAACACCACCCTTCATGCACTCATTCAGTTATCTTTCACTGAGCACCTAACGTTTGCAGAGCCAGTTTCCGCACATAGAGATGAACTAGACAGTCTGTCATAGGAGGTCCCAACACAGCAAGGAAGACAGGCCAGTAAAGAAGCAATTACTGTTCAGAGTGCTAAGGGGCTGCAAGAGCACCTAACCCAGTGGGGCTAGGTAGGAGGAAAATCAGGGAAGGATTCCTGTGAGTGGTGATCATTTCCTTCATCCTTGCTCATTTTCCTCAGGAGCCCCTGTGAGGAAACATCTGAAGGGCACAGATGCCATTATTGGAAAGCACAAAACAATTCCCACATTCCCAGCTGCGACAATATTCAGCTAAAGATGCCACCATGCCAATGGTGGCAGCAGCTGCATGGCAAACCCTTCCTGTCACTTTGGGATGATGTGCATTACAAGCAGATTTGGACACACATGTTAGCTGCCAGCAGGGGAATCAGCAGAGGGACGGTGCTCCTAGGATGAAACACAGCTGTAAGTCGGACCCATTGACTTTCCTCTTTGGATCATCTTCCTAGGGCATATGACCAAGGCAAGAAAGCCTGGTTGCTGAAAAGGTTTCTTTTTTTTAAATTTATTTTGGTATCATTAATCTACAATTACATGTGCAATATTATGGTTATTACTCCCTTCATCAGGTCCCCCCAACCAAACCCATTACAGTCACTGTCCATGAGCGTAGTGAGATGTTATAGATTCACTACTTGTCTTCTCTGAGTTGTACAGCCCTCCCCGTACCCCCCCAACATTACATCTGCTAATCGTAATGCACCTTTTTCCCTCTTATCCCTCCCTTCCCACCCATCTTCCCCAGTCCCTTTCCTTTGGTAACTATTAGTCCGTTCTTGGGTTCTGTGAGTCTGCTGCTGTTTTGTTCCTTCAGTATTTTTTCTTTGTTCTTATACTCCACATATGAGTGAAATCATTTGGTACTTGTCTTTTTCGGCTTGGCTTATTTCACTGAGCATAATACCCTCTAGCTCCATCCATGTTGTTGCAAATGGTAAGATTTGTTTTCTTCTTATGCCTGAACAATATTCCATTGTGTATATGTACCACATATTCTTTATCCATTCATCTACTGATGGACACCTAGGTTGCTTCCATTTCTTGGCTATTGTAAATAGTGCTGCAATAAACATAGGGGTGCATCTGTCTTTTTCAAATTGGGCTGCTGCATTCTTAGGGTAAATTCCTAGGAGTGGAATTCCTGGGTCAAAAGGTATTTCTATTTTGAGTTTTTTGAGGAACCTCCATACTGCTTTCCACAATGGTTGAACTAATTTGCATTCCCACCAGCAGTGTAGGAGGGTTCCTTTTTCTCCACATCCTCGTCAACACTTGTTGTTGTTTGTGTTTTGGATGTTGGCCATCCTCACTGGTGTGAGATGATATCTCATTGTGGTTTTAATCTGCATTTCTCTGATGATTAGCGATGGGGAGCAACTTTTCATGTGCCTGTTGGCCATCTGAATTTCTTCTTTAGAGAAGTGTCTGTTCATGTCCTCTGCCCATTTCTTAATTGGATTATTTGGTTTTTGTTTGTTAAGGTGCGTGAGTTCTTTATATATTTTGGATGTCAACCCTTTATCAGATACGTTATTTATGAATATATTCTCCCATACTGTAGGATGTCTTTTTGTTCTACTAATGGTGTCTTTTGTTGTACAGAAGCTTTTCAGCTTGATATAGTCCCACTTATTCATTTTTGCTTTTGTTTCCCTTGCCCGGGGAGATATGTTCATGAAGAAGTCGCTCATGTTTATGTGCAAGAGATTTTTGCCTATGTTTTTTCTAAGAGTTTTATGGTTTCATGACTTACATTCAGGTCTTTGATCCACCTTGAGTTTACCTTTGTGTATGAGGCTAGACAGTAGTCCAGTTTCATTCTCTTACATGTAGCTGTCCAGTTTTTCCAACACCAGCTGCTGAAGAGGCTGTCATCTCCCCATTGTATATCCAAGGCTCCTTTATCAAATATTAATTGACTGTATATGTTTGGGTTAATGTTTGGATTTTCTATTCTGTTCCACTGGTCTGTGGGTCTGTTTTTGTGCCAATACCAAATTGTCTTGATTACTGTGGCTTTGTAGTAGAACTTGAAGTCAGGGAGCATAATTCCCTGTTTTATTCCTCCTTCTCAGGATTGATTTGGCTATTCGGAGTCTTTTGTGGTTCCATATGAATTTTAGAATTATTTCTTCCAGTTCATTGAAGAAAGCAGTTGGTATTTTGATAGGGATTGCATTGAATCTGTAGATTGCTTTAGGTAGTATAGCCATTTTGACAATATTTATTCTACCTAGCCAAGAGCATGGGATGAATTTCCATTTGTTAGTGTCCTCTTTTATTTCTCTTAGGAATGTCTTGTAGTTTTCAGAGTATAGGTCTTTCACTTCCTTTGTTAGGTTTATTCCTAGGTATTTTATTCTTTTTGATGGAATTGTGAATGGAATTGTTTTTCTGACTTCTCTTTCTGTTAGTCCATCGTTAGTGTATAGGAAAGCAACAGATTTCTGTGTGTTAATCTTGTATTCTGCAACTTTGCTGAATTCAGATATTAGTTCTAGTAGCTTTGGAGTTGAGTCTTTACGGTTTTTTATGTACAATATCATGTCATCTGCAAATAGTGACAGTTTGACTTCTTTACCAATCTGGATGCCTTGTATTTCTTTGTTATGTCTGATTGCCGTGGCTAGGACCTCCAGTACTATGTTGAATAACAGTGGAGAGAGTGGGCATCCCTGTCTTGTTCCCGATCTTAGATGAAAAGCTTTCAGCTTCTCACTGTTAAGTATGATGTTAGCTGTGGGTTTGTCATATATGGCCTTTATGAGGTTGAGGTACTTGCCCTCTATACCCATTTTGTTGAGAGTTTCAATCATGAATGGATGTTGAATTTTGTCAAATGCTTTTTCAGCATCTATGGAGATGATCATGTGGTTTTTGTTGTTTTTATTTATGTGGTGGATGATGTTGATGGATTTTGGGATGTTGTACCATCCTTGCATCCCTGGGATGAATCCCACTTGATCATGGTGTATGATCCTCTTGATGTATTTTTGAATTCGGTTTGCTAATTCGGTTCTAGTGCGTTGTTCAGTGCCTCTGTGTCTTTACTTATTTTCTGCTGGTTGTTCTGTTGTTTGGAGTGAGTGGTATGTTGAAGTCTCCTAAAATGAGTATTTTTGCATCTACGTTCATCAGGGATACTGGTCTGTAATTTTCTTTTTTGGTGGGGTCTTTGCCTGGTTTTGGTATTAGAGTGATGCTGGCTTCATAGAACGAGTTGGAAGTATTCCCTCCTCTTCTAATTTTTGGAAAATTTTAAGGAGAATGGATGTTATTTCTTCTCTGTATGTCTGGTAGAATTCAGAGGTGAATCCATCTGGTCCGGGGTTTTGTTCTTGGGTAGTTTTTTGATTACGGATTCAATTTCGTTGCTGGTGACTGGTCTGTTTAGTTTTTCTGTTTCTTGCTTGGTCAGTCTTGGAAGGTTGTATTTTTCTAAGAAGTTGTCCATTTCTTCTATGTTTTCCAGCTTGTTAGCATATAGATTCTCATAATATTCTCTTATGATTCTTTGTATTTCTGTGGGGTCCATCGTGATTTTTCCTTTCTCATTTCTGATTGTGTTTATGTGTGTAGATTCTCTTTTTCTCTTAATGAGTCTGGCTAGGGGTTTATCTATTTTGTTTATTTTTTCAAAGAACCAGCTCTTGGTTTCATTGATTTTTTCTATTGTTTTATTCTTCTCAATTTTATTTATTTCTTCTCTAATCTTTATTATGTCCCTCCTTCTGGTGACTTTGGGCCTCATTTGTTCTTCTTTTTCCAATTTCAGTAATTGTGTCTTTAGACTATTCATTTGGGAATGTTCTTCCTTCTTTAAATAGGCCTGGATTGCAATATACTTTCCTCTTAGAACTGCCTTTGCTGCGTCCCACAGAAGTTGTGGCTTTGTGTTGTTGTTGTCTTAGTCTCCATATATTCTTTGATTTCTGTTTTGATTTGGTCGTTAACCCATTGATTAATTAGGAGGATGTTGTTAAGCCTCCATGTATTTGTGAACCTTTTTGTTTTCTTTCTAAAATTTATCTCTAGTGTTATATCTTTGTGATCTGAGAAGTTGGTTGGTAGAATTTCAGTATTTTTGCAATTACTGAGGTTCTTTTTGTGGCCTAGTATGTGGTCTATTCTGGAAAATGTTCCATGTGCACTTGAGAAGAATGTGTATCCTGCTGCTTTTGGGTGTAGAGTTCTGTAGATGTCTGTTAGGTCCATCTGTTCTAGGGTGTTGTTCAGTGCCTCTGTGTCTTTACTTATTTTCTGTCTGGTTGATCTGTCCTTTGGAGTGAGTGGTGTGTTGAAGTCTCCTAAAATGAATGCATTGCTTTCTATTTCGTCCTTTAATTCTGTTAGTATTTGTTTCACATATGCTGGCGTTCCTGTGTTGGTTGCATATATATTTATAATGGTTATATCCTCTTGTTGGACTGCCCCCTTTATCATTATGTAATGTCCTTCTTTATCTCTTGCTACTTTCTTCGTTTTGACGTCCAATTTGTCTGATATAAGTACAGCAACACCTGCTTTTTTCTCCTTGTTTGCGTGAAATATCTTTTTCCACCCATTCACTTTTAGTCTGTGTGTATCTTTGGGTTTGAGGTGAGTTTCTTGTAAGCAGCATATAGATGGGTCTTGGTATTTTATCTATTCTATTACTCTGTGTCTTTTGATTGGTGCATTTAGTCCATTTACATTTAGGGTGATTATCGATAGATATGTACTTATTGCCATTGCTGGCTATAGATTCGTGGTTACCAAGGGTTCAAGGGTTGCTTCTTTACTATCTAACAATCTAACTTAACTTTCTTGTTAAGTTATTGTAAACACAGTCTGATGATTCTTTCTTTCTCTCCCTTCTTATACTTCCTCCTCCATTCTTTATATACTAGGTGTTTTATTCTTTGCCTTTAGTCAATATTTGGATGGTCTGCTTTCTTTGCTATGATTTTATTTTCTCTGGTGACATCTTTTTAGCCTTAGGAGTGCTTCCCTCTAGAGCAGTTCCTCTAAGATATCCTGTAGCGGTGGTTTATGGGAGGCAAATTCTCTCAGCTTTAGCTTGTCTGGAAATTGTTTAATCCCTCCATCATATTTAAATGATAATTGTGCTGGATACAATATTCTTGGTTCGAGGCCCTTCTGTTTCATTACGTTAAATATATCATGCCATTCTCTTCTGGCCTGTAAGGTTTCTGTTGCGAGGTCTGATGGTAGTCTGATGGGTTTTCCTTTGTAGGTGGTCTTTTTTCTCTCTCTAACTGCCTTTAATACTCTGTCCTTATCTTTGATCTTTGCCATTTTAATTATTATGTGTCTTGGTGTTGTCTTCCTTGGGTCCCTTATGTTGGGAGATCTGTGGGCTTCCGTGGACTGCAAGACTATTTCCTTCCCCAGCATGGGGAAGTTTTTGGCAATTATTTTTTCAAAGACACTTTCTATCCCCTTTTCTCTCTCTTCTTCCTCTGATACTCCTAAAATGTGAATATTGTTCTGTTTGGATTGGTCACACAGTTCTCTTAATATTCTTTCATTCCTAGAGATCCTTTTATCTCTCTCTGCTTCAGCTTCTTTGTATTCCTGTTCTCTGATTTCTATTTCATTAACAGTCTCTTGCATCTCATCCAGTCTGCTGCTAAGCGCGTTGATCACTTTTCACATTTCTGCATTGTCTTTCCTCACTTCCCTCACTTCCTCTCTCAGCTCTTGCATATTTCTCTGTAGATCCATCTGTATGGTTATGACTTTTATTCTGAATTCTTTTTCAGGAAGATTGTGCATTTCCATCCCTTCAGACTCCTCTCTGGTGTCTGGGTCTGGATTAGCTTTGTTTGTACGATATTCCTCTGTCTTTTCATGGCAAAAGAAGTGGTCGCTGGTAGGTGCCACGTATGTCAGCTGGGCTCTTTAAGACTTTAAAAAAAAAGAAAGAAGAGAAAAAGAAGAGAAAGTAAAGAAAAGAAAAGAGAAAAAAAACCAAACACCAAGAAAAAAACAAACAAACAAAAAGACGTCTGCCGGGAGTAGATTCTGTGAGGACGCTGTAGGTGGTGCTGTTGCTCCACTATTCCACAGCCGTGGCCACACCGCTCCGCAGGGCCCTTTGTAGCTCTGGCCAGGGCGGGAACAAATGGGAGGCTGTTGATCTCTGTGGAAGTCTCAGTAGGGCTGCTTTTTCCCAGTTACCAGCCAAGGGGTCCGAAATTCCGCAGGACTCCCAGCCTGCTGGGCTGAGTGTGCTGGGATGATCCTGCTCTTCCGTTGGGCCCCTGTCTCTGTAAGACCACTAAAAAAAAGCAGGCGCTTTTCTTTTGTCCCAGGGAGCCAGCTGCAAGGATCCAGTGTGTTCCCAGACTCAGATCCTGCACCCTCTGCTCTCCAATCTCTGATACACCGCACAATGTGTGTCAGTGCTCCCGCTGCTTATCACCAGGGCTGGTTATTTCACGGGCCTGTACTTCCACTCCCTCCCAGCTCTGAATCCTCTCCTCCCACCGGTGCGCTGGGGTGGGGGAGGGCTCGGGTCCCGCCGGGACACGGCTCCGTATCTTACCCGCCTCGGGGGGTGCCGAGTCCTCTCAGGTGTAGGTGCAGGCTGAGTGCTGACCTGTATCTTCTGGTCTCTTAGGAATAGTTGTATTTGTTGTATTTTCATAAATATATATGGTTTTGGGAGGAGATTTCCGCCGTCCTGCTCATGCCGCCATCTTCCCGGAACTCCTGAGAAAGTTTCTTAACTCCCATTGAATAACTTCTTTCTACTTCCCCCTCAGGCCCTATGTTTTAGCCTTCTGACCTACTTTGTGGTCTTCTGAACATGCCATGTTCTCTCACATACTCCTATCCTTTACTCCTTTTTTAAAGCCTGTTTAACACTTCTTCACCATTCACATTTCAGCTTGGGGTTACCTCCTCCAGGAAGCCTTCCTTGAATTCTTTCTCCCAGTTAAATTAAGAGTACTCTTGCTTCCTAAGCCATCAGACTTACCACAGTACATAAGAATAGTTTCCTTGTAGCTCACTCCTAACTTGACTGTGGTCCCATAGCAGACAGGGCCATTTATTTCTATAGCCTTGGCACCAGCAGGAAGTCAGGCCAATCATAAAAGCTCAGTAAATGTTTGTGGTTGGGATAAATAAACTCACGAGTAGGATGTCTATAGAGTGTTCGAATAACCAGGAGGGAGGAAAGGCCTTTACAGTTCTCAAATGCTATCTGAGCAGCACAGTGGTGAGGCCCATGGACTCAGGAGCTAGACTTCCTGGGTCAAATTCTGATTCTACCATTTACTAGCTGTATGATTCTGAGCAAGTGACTTAACCTCTTAAAAAGCCTCATTTTCTTCACCTGAAAAAAATGAGGACAATAAAACTGCATGACCCATAGCATTATTAAAAGATTTAAATAAGAGACAATGAATGTAAAACAGTGTCAAGCCTGGTGCATAATAAGCTGATGTTAAGTTTTAGTTATAATATTATTATTACTACTGTTATATCAGTGGGTTGTCCTGCTTAAAAATGTTTAACAGCATTTAAATTCTAAACAATTTCTGCCTCTCCCTTTTTGAAGAAACACTTTTGCAGCTCATAGCATGTAGCTTGGAAAATTTAGGATGGGGGAAGGGACATTAAGTCTCACACTGGGATTCAAGGGAGAGTTTTGTAAATGGGGGACTAAAATGACAACTAAGCCAAAAGTGCACCAATGTGACCGTGCTCCCCGGCCCCTCAGAAGCAGATTAAATGAGCGTCCTAAATCTCTCCACCCAGCCACAAGCGCTGCTCAAGCAAGCCCTCTCTCCACTTGCATGTCCCTGGGTCCCACGGGGGTGACAGCAAAGACACAAAGCATGGCCATTGGTAACAGCCTCCTCCCAAATAGAAAGTGGCAAACACATCCAGAAATGAAACCAGTTTTCTTGGGAGGGAGAAAGGGATGAAGGGGGTTGGGTGGTGGAAGAAAGTATCTTTTCAGAGAAAAGAGCAATTACTTGTTGCCATAGTCTATTTTGGATGTGACTTTCTGCTTCAGTTCTTTCAGTTCATCCTTGGGCAGAGTTCCTGAGAGGAGCTGGGACCGCCACTCCATCAGGTCATACATCATGGCCTGCACCTGTAAGAACCGCTCCTTTTTGCTGGCCTAGAAGACAGGAAACAATCCACAATCAACTGCACCAAAGGTGCTGGGACATCTACCTGCCAAACTGTGCCGAAGTCAGGCAAGCATGTTTGGGGGCCACAGCTTATGCATCTCTCCCGGCCCCTACCCCTACCCGACCCCCACCCAAAGGGGGTGGGTGGTGGTGTCAGTCAACGATGTATTTCCTCCCAATGGGCCACAGGGGTTTCCAGAAATAGAAGTAATAATCCCAATCACTTCTTGGTTAAAGAAATGGTGATTTCTGACTTTTATACAAAAAACATATTTGTTAAGCAGGAATGCCATGAGCATCTGGTATAATGCAGGTCCCAGATCTAACACCTTTTAAGGCTAGGAACCATGGCCATTTCTCCAGTGATAAAGGCCCACTTCTAGGGCAGTGTTTCCCCAAGTGTGGCATGTGTGCAACCTGTGGGTCACAAGATGGCTTTTGTTGGTACGAAGACATGACATCAAGTAACATGGACCCATATGGTGATTCTCTTCCATTTTCCACCCATCCTTCTGTTTAAGGGGAAGAGAAAGTTGCATTTTCGTGGTAATATCTTTAACCCCTCTCTCACATCTATTGATTTCTTTTTTTAACAGAGAGAGAAGGTCTTGGGCTCAGAACTTTTGACAGGTATTAAGCAAGCATATAATAACATTGTCTTGTTTTTGTTGTATTTTTTTGAATAATGTTCTTCTAATTGTGCCAAGTACTTTAGACTTTCTATTTGGGAAAGCATGTGCAGTATAATAAAAAATATATATACTTGTTCATTATCCCTGCTTCTTGACACAGAGCTCTTAGAACTTCCTGAGTGATAGAAATGTCTTTTCTTATTCATCATGCACCCCTTCTGACCATACCTGAGTCTATGCTAATGACATTGCTCTTGGTGGTTCCCTAGATAGCTTCAGAATGGGGGCTGGATGCCAGAGGAACCCACCATGTGATTAGAGCTGGAACTTTCAGCCCTATTCGTCTCACCTCCCCATCTCCAACCTCCAGGGATGGGACAGGGACTGGAGATTAAGCTCAATCACCAGCGGCCAACGATTTAATCACGTATGCCTATGTAATGCAACTTTGAATAAAACTCTCAAACAAGGTTCAAGGAGCCTCCCAGATGGTGAACATATCTATGTGCTGGGAGGATGGCAGGCAAAGAAAAGGCATGGAAGCTCTGTACCTGCCTTCACCCCAGTATACTTTGCCCTGTATATGTCTTCCACTTGGCTAGTCATGCATTGTATCCTTTATAATAAGACAGTAATCATAAGTACAGCTCTTTCCAGAGCTCTTGAAGTTTTTCTAGAAAATTATGGGACCTGAGGTGGGGACAGGAAGGAACTGTGAGAACGCCAGAATTTGTAGTTTGGACAAAAGTTGTGGGTAGCCTGGAGATCCCAGAACTTGGGACTGGCATATGAAGTGAGGGCAGTCTTGTAGGACTGAGCCCTTAAACCTATAGAGGGTGACACTAACTCTGGGGAGTCAGTGTTAGACTTGAATGGGATTGTAGGGTATCCAGGTGGTTGTGGAGAACCGAAGGATTGTTGCTGGAATGATGCAGCATGCATAAAGTTCCTTATGCAAATTAGTTAAGAAGCCAATTTAGGTATCAAGTAAACATTACACAGGTGATATGCAGATATGGCAAGAATCATGAAGGTGATACAGGAAGACAGGAACTTTATACTTACTAGAGTAAAGGGCATCGTAGACTTGCCAGTCAAAGATTTCTCAAGGGAAAATGCTAAGGTTCCATAGTGCATGTGTATGTGATGTGTTAAAGGAGTACTGGAGATGAATAATTAACCACTTTAGCCTCAAGCCTACTTGTTGCTCCCTAAAATTTCTTACAAGTGTTGGTTGGATGTGTCAATTACCATATATTATGAAATACCCACATGGGAGTCAACATTTATGACCATTAAAGGTAAGCCTACAAATAGTGTGTGTACATGATGCTGGAACAAACATGCAGAAAGCCGCAGTTGGCATTTTTACTCTCAGCTTAATGGTTTTCGTAGCTAGTTGCTTTCATTAGGAGCTTTTAGAAGTATCAAAGGGGGATTTAAAATTAGATGTGCTTCAGTACAGGGAAATCATATGCAAAATGTGCTCTGTTTTTCCAGGGTTAAAGCTTCCTCAGAGATTTGAGGACAATAATCATTAGTTAATTAATATATGAGAACAGTATTTCTCAAGGTGTTAGCAGTAGACCACCAAATCAAAATCCTGTGAGTTTATTAAAATGCAGAGCTCCATTACAGGAAGCTTTATTTTTTAACAGCTCCCAAAGTAATTCTTAAGCATACTCAAGTTCGGCAATTTCTGCCCTCGTTTAAAGACAGAAGGATCACATCAGACCCCCACTTATGGCTCTGACACTACTTTGCTGTGTGACCTTGAGAAAGTCACCTAACCTCTCTGGACCGTGATGTCCTCTTTCTGTTTGTTCTACTGTATCAGTGAAGCCACCTTGGCCTGCCCTGCTCAAAGCTAAATTCCAAATCTGAATCAAACCAAAGACTGCAAAAAGCTTCTGTTCCAGGGAGGAGGGTTTTGAGTCTTACCATGTACAGCTGTTTCCAGATGCTGCCCCATTCCCAAAGTGTGGTTGTCACTTCTTGTGCCAGAGGAATTTCTGCAGGAATGATGTTTTCAATATTTCTATTTAAGGTGTGAGAGAAGATGGTGTGAAATTGAGACCCAGGTGTTAATGAGATAAAATGCTGGCCAATTTGCATTAAGCTGCAGCTGCTGAGAGGAGGCTAAACCGCCTCCCAGAGCCACACCAATTACAACACACAAATGCAAGGGACTTCCTTTTTAATGTCCTCCTTCACCGGGGTGGGCCCTTCAAGCTCATTATTCAGGATGGATATACTTTAATACAGTTTAAAGGCAGCTGCCAGTGAAAAGTGTGATTCTCCAAACTTATTAATAACCCCTCAGAATAAGATCTGAACACAAATCAATTTGGATTAGATCTACCACTGCATGGGGCCAAGGAGACACACAAACACAGGCATGAAGAAGATGGATCAGCTGAGCATCTCCACATCTACCAAGCCAGGTTGTCAAAGTTAACAGGACAAAGACATTCATGAGCCACTGGAAGGTCAAAGCTGGCAAAGAATGGCAAATACCTTCTTTTCTCAATTGTCACTTCCTTGATGTGGATAAAGGATCTAGGAAAAATGCCCTGTTGGAGATAAGATAAGATAAAATGACATATCCCTACAGAAATAACTGACCCCAGATGTTCATGATTTTTCTAAAAGCTACTGAGTGGTAAAAACCTCAGATTTTGAAGGAATAATCCCAGAGTCTGACCGAGGATGGGGTGGATTCTAAATCCATTCTTTGAGACCCAATTCCCCTCCAGTTGTCCATCAGCTTTAGACCCCACAATAGCCCTAGGTCGCAAAGGATGATCCAACCCCACTGTGGGCGCACATCTTATCAGACTCACCCTTTGCCTCTCCCTCTCTTGCCCAATTCCAGGAAAGCAGTCACCCTGACAGTAATAAACAGCTGGAAAATCAGGTCCTGAAGCAACAGTGTCCTTGGCTGCATGTGGCCTAGTTTGATTTGAGAGCCTTTTCTCACTGGATTTATTGTATTATTCTTTAGAGAGCAGAGTAGGATTATGCCTCCTAACACAGCATGTCAGGAGGAAGAAAGAAGCCTCTATTATTCCTTGTTCCATAAACTTGGCTCAGTTAATAAGACAAGCTGACCAGTTACTTGGAAATTCCTTCATAAATTCAACAAGCATGCATAGTGGGAACACTTGGTTGCTGCACTAGACACTACGAGTGACACGGAGACAAGCATAGCAGGTGATGACATACTGTGGGATTGGAACAAGTTAACACTCCTAGGGCAGAGACTAGACCTGTCCATTTCTATGTCTGGTTTGATATATAGTTAAGGAAATGATGAATGCCTCAAACAGCTTTAAAGAAAGGCAATAGAAGATAATTTTCAAATTAATGCACAATTCCACGGGGACCTGAGGATTGATGCAATCAAATGTGATGGGCACATCAGGAAAAGTTTCAGGGAGAAGAGAGTGCTGAGGGTTGGCCTTAAAGGGGAAGGGAATCGAGGCACAGCAAGTACCAAGGTGCAGTGGAAGGAAAGCATATGACACAAACAGGGAGGAATAGGATCAATTTTCTGAGGAGTAACAGTGGGAGGGAACTGCCCCGAGGGGTGGCAGGGCCATGTAAAGATGTCCAATACTGTCCTACATAAAAACAAATCTACCTTACCTGTAACGTTTTATGCTTTAGGAGGTATCCCTTATACCAGTCTGCAAAGAGAAAACAAGGAAACAGGTTTCTCATCTATTCTTACAAGTTCATTGCTATTTTTGTTGTTGTTGTTCTGTCTGATTATTTGTTTTTAACTAGCAAAGAAACTACTGCAAAGTGCTTCTGGCTTTAGGTACAGATCAAAGCCTGGGAGCCCACGGGCTTCAACAATCTGTTGAGTTAGTTGCCAATATCTCCAAAAAGCATCTAAAAATACAGGGATTTCACAGAAAAATGCAAATGTCCTCCTTTTCAAGAATCAGAGGGGCCCAGAATTGGCAGCTAGCGGCTCCCCTACAGCCATGGTCGGCTGGCAGTGAGGCGCGACTGGTCCCATCAGACAGAGCAGGTACCTGCAACTCAGGAGCCTCTACCTAGCCCCTCACTTATTTCCATTACCTACCTGAGCCCTGTGCTCATATTCATGTTTTCATCTTTGCCTCAGGAACATAGAGAGGCTGAGGGAATTTGGCAAACTTCCTAAAATAATATCCACAGTTCTAACAGCAGCAAATGGTGTCTAAAATGTGATTTACAAAAGTTAGTCATTACAAAACAGACAAATTCAGGGATGGGTAAAAGGACAGGAATTTAAAAAGATTCTTCCCTTTGCAGGAATATTAAAAATGATTCAAATTAACACAAATCCAAATTACACACAGTCCTTGGACAAAATGAGCCTCAGTGTAGCAAGTATTGATGACTATAATGAGTCCACCGGCCTTTGAAATGATTCAAGCACAGCCAAGGAGTGGCATTTGTCATCTTTGTAAATAAAAAGTGTCTGTGGGGAGCCTCATTAGCAAACCCTCATTACTGGGCTGACAGGTTGTTGCTGAAATATGTTCTCAACAGACATACATACAAGCCCCCAAACAAACAACTTAAAATGCAAAGTTACCCTTCACAGTCATGAGACAGCTTGAGGGTAAGTGTCTAAAGAAAGTTCTAAAGCAACAGGGGCCCACAGTGGTTCCTATTTTGAGAGACAGAAAAAGAGAGGAATGAGAGAAGGTGAAAATAGAGAGGAAAAACAAAAGGAAAGGAATGGAGGTTGGAGAGGAAGAATCTCAAATTTGGAATGAAGTACCATTCTAAACACTCTTCATCAATGAAACCTTTTAATCTTCATAAGAATAATGTGAGATAGGAACTATATTTATCCCATTGTACAGAAGAATGGCCTGCCTTGAGACACAGATAAGTTAAATAACTTGCCCATGTCACACAGCTACTGACAGTGTCAGGATTTCAACAGAAGTGGCCATCACCCTGTGCTTCCTGTCTAATGGTGGAAGGATCATGGTGGCTGCCTAATATTTCCATCCTTCCAAGGTCTCAGTCTCCCAAACTAGACCCTCACTAAGATACATTCCAGCTGAGTATTTTCAGTAGTGGAAAACTTACTCCTTCAGGAAGCATCACATTCTATTTTCACATTTCTTTAATAAATTATCCATAACTACTGGTAATCATTAACCATTTATACGATGCTAATCCTTTCTGAGTACTTGTTGTGTGCCAGAACTCTGGTAAAGTTTTGTTTCAGATTATAAATCAATCTTCCCAACAATCTTATAAAGTAGGTACTATTACTGCCCCAATTCTGCAAGTGAAAATAAAGAGGCGCAGACATTAAGCAACTTGCTCATGGTCACACAGCTAGTGGATGATGCAATTAAAATTTGAACCCAGGCAACTGACTCCAGAGATGACACTCTACAGCACTGCACTATAACAACCTCCTTTTTTTTAATTTATTTATTAATTTATTTTTTTAATTTATTTTATCATTAATTTACAATTACATGTGCAATATTACGATTATTAAACTACCCCTTCATCAGGTCCCCCCCACCAACCCCATTACAGTCACTGTCCATCAGCATAGTGAGATGCTATAGAATCACTACTTGTCTTCTCTGAGTTGTACTGCCCTCCCCGTGGCCCCCCAACATTACATCTGCTAATCGTAATGCCCCTTTTTCCCTCTTATCCCTCCCTTCCCGCCCATTTTCCCCAGTCCCTTTCCTTTGGTAACTATTAGTCCGTTCTTGGGTTCTGTGAGTCTGCTGCTGTTTTGTTCCTTCAGTTTTTTTCTTTGTTTTATACTCCACATATGGTGAAATCATTTGATACTTGTCTTTTTCGGCTTGGCTTATTTCACTGAGCATAATACCCTCTAGCTCCATCCATGTTGTTGCAAATGGTAGGATTTGTTTTCTTCTTATGGCTGAATAATATTCCATTGTATATATGTACCACATCTTCTTTATCCGTTCATCTACTGATGGACACTTAGGTTGCTTCCATTTCTTGGCTATTGTAAATAGTGCTGCAATAAACATAGGGGTGCATCTGTCATTTTCAAATTGGGCTGCTGCATTCTTGGGGTAAATTCCTAGGAGTGGAATTCCTGGGTCAAATGGTATTTCTATTTTGAGTTTTTTGAGGAACCTCCATACTGCTTTCCACAATGGTTGAACTAATTTGCAGTCCCACCAGCAGTGTAGGAGGTTCCCTTTTCTCCACATCCTCGCCAACATTTGTTGTTGTTTGTGTTTTGGATGTTGGCCATCCTCACTGGTGTGAGGTGATATCTCATTGTGGTTTTAATCTGCTTTTCTCTGATGATTAGTGATGTGGGGCATCTTTTCATGTGCCTGTTGGCCATCTGAATTTCTTCTTTAGAGAAGTGTCTATTCATGTCCTCTGCCCATTTCTTAATTGGATTATTTGCTTTCTGTTTGTTAAGGTGCATGAATTCTTTATATATTTTGGATGTCAACCTTTATCAGATACGTTTTTTATGAATATATTCTCCCATACTGTAGGATGTCTTTTTTGTTCTACTGATGGTGTCCTTTGCTGTACAGAAGCTTTTCAGCTTGATATAGTCCCACTTGTTCATTTTTGCTTTTGTTTCCCTTGCCCGGGGAGATATGTTCATGAAGAAGTCGCTCATGTTTATGTGCAAGAGATTTTTGCCTATGTTTTTTTCTAAGAGTTTTATGGTTTCATGACTTACATTCAAGTCTTTGATCCACCTTGAGTTTACCTTTGTGTATGGGGCTAGACAGTAGTCTAGTTTCATTCTCTTACATGTAGCTGCCCAGTTTTTCCAACACCAGCTGCTGAAGAGGCTGTTATCTCCCCAATGTATATCCAAGGCACTTTTATCAAATATTAATTGACTGTATATGTTTGGGTTAATGTTTGGATTTTCTATTCTGTTCCACTGGTCTGTGGGTCTGTTTTTGTGCCAATACCAAATTGTCTTGATTACTGTGGCTTTGTAGTAGAGCTTGAAGTCAGGAGTGTAATTCCCCTGTTTTATTCCTCCTTCTCACGATTGATTTGGCTATTCGGGGTCTTTTGTGGTTCCATATGAATTTTAGAATTATTTGTTCCAGTTCATTGAAGAAAGCTGTTGGTAGTTTGATAGGGATTGCATTGAATCTACAGATTGCTTTAGGTAGTATAGCCATTTTGACAATATTGATTCTTCCTAGCCAAGAGCATGGGATGCATTTCCATTTGTTAGTGTCCTCTTTAATTTCTCTTAGGAGTGTCTTGTAGTTTTCAGAGTACAGGTCTTTCCCTTCC
>JAVSCE010010981.1:0-75651 GCA_032199065.1 Smutsia gigantea
TCCCTTTTGTTTTGCTGATGGTTTTCTTTGCTTTGCAGAAGCTTTTTAGTTTGATATAGAGCCATTTGTTTATTTTTGCTTTTGTCTCCCCACATCTCTCATTTTAAATAAAAAGGTAGAAATAATTAAGCTTAAGTGAGCAAGGCATGTCAAAAGCTGAGACAGGCTGAAAGGTAGGCCTCTTACATCAGTTAGCCAAGTTGTGAATGCAAAGGAAAAGTTCTTGAAGGAAATTAAAAGTACTACTCCAATGAACACATGAATGATAAGAAAGCAAAACAGCCTTATTGCTGATATAGAGAAAGTATTAGAAGTCTGCATAGAAGATCAAACCAGCCACAACATTCCCTTAAGCCAAAGCCCAATCCAGAGGAAAGCCTAACTCTAGTCAATTCTATGAAGACTGAGAAAGGTAAGGAAGCTGCAGAAGAAAAGCTGGAAGCTAGCCAAAGTTGGCCCATGAGGTTTAAGGAGAGAAGCTGTCTCCATAACATAAAAGTGCAGGGGAAGCAGCAAGTGATGACGGAGAAGCCTCAGCAATTTATCCAGATCTAGGTAAGATCATTAATGAAGCTGGCTACACTCAACAACAGGTTTTCAATGTAGGTGAAACAACCTTCTATGAAAGATGCCATCTAGGACTTTCATAGCTAGAAGTCAATGCCTGGCTTAAAGCTTCAAAGGACAGGTTGGCTTTCTTCTTAGGGGTTAACGCAGCTGGTGATTTTAAGTTGAAGCCAATGTTCATTTACCATTCTGAAAATCCTAGGACACTTATGCTGAATCTACTATACCTATGTCCTATAAATGAATTAACAAAGCCTGGGTGATAACACATCTGCCTACAAAATGGTTTACTGAACATTTTAAGTCCACTGTTGAGACCTATTGCTCAAGAAAAAAGATTCTTTTCAAAGTATTACTGCTCATTGACAAAGCACCTGGTCACCAAGGAGTTCTGATAGAGATGCACAATAAGAATATGTTTTCATGCCTGCAACACAACATCCAGTCTGCAGTGCATGGATCAAGGAGTAATTGACTTTCACATCTTATTATTTAAGAAATACATTTCATAAGGCTGGAGCTGTCACGGTCATTCCTCTGGTGCATCTGGGCAAAGTAAACTGAAAACATTCTGGAAAGGTTCTAGGTGCCATTAAGAACATTTGTGATTCATGGGCAGAGGTCAAAATACCAACATGAACAAGTTTGAAGAAGGTGATTCTAACCCTCGCGGATGACTCTGTGGCGTTCAAAACTTCAGTGGTGGAAACAACTGCCAATGTGGTGGAAACAACAAGGGAACTAGAAGGGAAACCTGAAGATGTGACTGAATGGTTGCAATCCCAGGATAAAACTTGAATGGATGAGGAGTTGCTGCTTATAGATGAACAAAAAATAAGTTTCTTGAGATGGAATCTGCTCATGGTGAAGATGCTGTGAAGATTGCTGAAATGACAACAGAAGATTTAGAATATTGCATCAACTAAGATGGTAAAGCGGGAGCAGGACTCCAATTTTGAAAGAAGTTCTACCGTGGGAAAATGGTATCAAACAACATCCCATGCTGCAGAAAAATCGTTGCAGTCAATCAATGCAGCAAACCTCATTGTTGTCTTATTTTAAGAAATTGCTACAGCGCCCACAACCTTCAGCGGCCACCACCCTGATCAATCAGAAGACATCGACAACATTGAGGCAAGACTGTCCACCGGAAAAAGATTAGGACTCACTGAAAACTAGCATTTTTAGCAATAAAGTTTTTTTTAACTAAGGTATGTCCATTTTTTTTTAGACATAATGCTATGCACATTTAATGACTACAGTATAGTATAAACATAACTTTTATATGCACTGGGAAACCAAAAAATTTACTTTACTCCCTTTATTGTGATACTCACTTTAGTGTGGTGGTCTGGAACTGAACATGCAAAATCTATGAGGTAATGCCTGTAATTCAGCTACTCCATTTCTTTGCATTTAAATAAGGGAAAAGAAACCATATGTCTAGTCAAAGCTTGGGCAAAAATGTGCATAGCAGCTTTATTATAATAAACCAAACACTAGAAATAATCCAACTATCTATCAATAGATTAATGGATAAACAAAACTGGCATATCCATACATGGAATACACTCAGGAATGAGAAAGAATGAACTACAAAGTCAATGACATGGATGAATCTCAAAATATTTATGCTGGGTAGAAGAAGCCGAACAAAGAGAATACATACTGTGTTTTAGTCAGTTTGGGTTGGTACAACAAATCACTATAGACTGTCTGGTTTCAACTGCGAACATTCATTTCTCACAGTTCTGGAGGCTTGGAAGTCCAAGATCAAGGGACTGGCAGATCCAGTGTCTGGGGAGAGCCCCCTTCCCGGTTTGCATTTGGCTATCTTCCGAGTTTTAACTTCACATGGTGAAGCACAGAGCAGAGAGAGGAAGCAAGCTCTTGTGTGTATTCTTTTAAGGGTCCTAATTCCATTCATGAGGGTTCCACCCTTATGAACTAATTAGCCACCAAAGACTCCCTCCCCAAATCCAAATACCATCACGTTGGGGCTTCAACATATATATTAGGTGGGGGAGGCATGAAAATTTAGTCCATACATAGTTTATAATTGCATTTATATAAAATTCTCTAGAATGTAAACAAATGTATAGTGGCAGAAAGTAAGCCAGATGTTACCTGGAGATGAGGTTGGGCAGGGGCAGAAGTGTAGGATTACAAAGAGACATGAGGAAACTTTTGAGTTTGACAGATATGTTCATTATCCTGACTGGGATAATGGTTTCACAGGTGTGTAAATAGTCAAACCTTACACTCTAAATATGCGTGATTTATTCTATATTATCTCAGGCTATTTGGGCTGCTATAACAAGATACCACAGTCTCGGTGGCTTACAAACAACAGAAATTTATTTCTCACAGTTCTGGAGGCTG
This sequence comes from Smutsia gigantea, assembly GCA_032199065.1. NCBI lineage: Eukaryota > Metazoa > Chordata > Mammalia > Pholidota > Manidae > Smutsia > Smutsia gigantea. The sequence goes on from JAVSCE010010981.1 coordinate 2,950, forward strand.
GAAGCCCAAGATCAAGCCACCGGCATGGTCACCTACGTCACACACTGTCACATACTCTCCCTGGTTCCCAGCTGGTGCTCTCTCCGTGTGTCCTCACATGGTGGAAGTGGCTAGGGATTTTTCTCTAGAGCCTCTTTTTTATTAATAAGGTATGAATCCCATTCACAAGGGTTCCACCTTCATGACTTAAGCACCATCCAGAACACCCACTTCCTGTGGGTCAGTATATCATCTCCGGGGGTTGGTATTTCAGTACGTGAATTTGCTCAGGCGGCAGGGGAGGGTCACAAACATTCAGACCATAGCACATATTATTTTTATTTAAATACAGCTGTAAAAAAATAGCTGGGTCCAATTTACTTAAAATAGAGCAGTTCAAAATTGCATTACGCAGCACTTCTCTACGCATGCTCCTCAGAACTAACATTCCATGGACTTTAATAGGCTTTACTCAAAAAGGGCACTCCATAGTTTAATGATTGGAAAAGTCTGGGATTAACACAGTTAATTGGTTTTTTGGGGGAGGCGCTGAACTTCAGGCAGTTTTTTTTGGGGGGGGGCAGAATTTCTGCGTGATTTTAATTATACAAATATGCATTGTGAATTTCCAGTAGGGCAATATTTAGTATTTCCCTAACAAGTTCGACCACAGAAACTTTCTTACAAGACTATTTTGTAGAATTAACATTCCTGAAGGCTTTTAATTTGGAAAATGCTGGCATAAAGACATTGTGATGATTTAACAGTAGATACAGTTGCTGTAGTAAGAACTTTGAACTCTCTTTTCAAGAACTATTATGGTTTATGATTAGACAATATGACCCTCATCTGAATTAAAACGTTTTAGCAGATTTTAAAAAGACTCTTAAGTAACGGTTTTCCAAATGAATAGGTAATTGCTCCCTAAAGAAAACTATATATGAGATACTTTTTTTAAAGACTTAATTTTTTTGAGTAGTTTAAGGTTCACAGAAAAATTGAGTAGGAAGTACACAGTTTCCATATCCCCCTCACTCCTTACCCAATTTCTCTTAATAACATCTCATATTAGTGTGTCACATTTGTTATAATTGATGAGCTAATACTGACACATTAATATTAATTAAAGTCTATACATTACATTAGGGTTTACTCTTTATGCTGTACATTGTGTAGGTTTGAACAAATGTAAATGACATGTGTCCACCATTTATAGTATCATACAGAAGAGTTTTACTGCTCTGAAAATCCCCTGTGATTGCCTATTCATCTCTCCGTCCCCCCATCCCCTCCAACATTAAACATTTTCACTGTCTCTCCAGTTTCGGCTCTTCTAGGAAGTCATATAGTTGGAATCAGAGAACTGTCACATGAAACCTATGAAGGAGAGACCAAGTTATTTGCCTAAGATCAAAGTGGCAGGGCACCATCTCAAAACCCAATTTTCATTGTTCTTTTCACTATTTCTGAGCCTTCAAATCATTTAGTCCTCACAGAATTATGCATCTAGTAGATAAGAACTATGTATTAAGGGCCTAGATGAAAGTCTTAATTTTGAACTTTTTTTCATATTATTTTATCTTCTCTGCTAAAACAAGAAGTTATGCTTTTATTTTCTCAGTTTGGTTAACAACCAAACTTCTTAAAACTTCAAAGTAGTAGAGTTTCCTTGACCATCTTATGCAATGAAATAAATGGGTACTTGCTTTTCCACTTTTGATAAAAATGAGACTTAGATAAATAAGAAATTTTAAGACATCTGGAAGAAAAATTTTATTTTTCCTATACTATTTGTTCTCTCATGATCCTCAATTCAGCACCGATCTTCAATGCTAGAATAAGTTACATTCAAAAATATGGGAAATCACAGATACAAGAAATGAAATGGCTGCTTCTCAACTAAAATTATATACATGTTTGTATATGTGTGATTGTGTGATTACAAGCTACTCAAATTTTAATACAAAGAAGGCGATGCTTTAATGAAAAGCAGAAAAAGCCTCGGTAGTTGTACATCCACTGTTCAAATAAAAATGAACCATAAAAATTAAAAATTTGAGTATTATAAAAAAACAAAGCCGATATAAGTCTTAACACTTTGCAATTGACATGATTTCTATTTTTTTAAGTTATAAAACTAAAAAAAATCCTCTCTTTGGGGAAAGTTTTATAATAGTGTTACACTGGATCCATTATGATTAAGCATTTTATGATTACATGGTGTCTCTCAGTCCTAGCATCCTCATTTGCAACAGGGCAGGTTGGACTAAAATATTTTTCATCCCTGATTTTCTATCATTCTGAATTCCTTTCCAAGACCTTTCAGCTACCGGCAGAACTGTGTTTGGTGCTCAAGGAATTTCACATTAAAATGTGGTGCACTCTCTGAAATACTATTCTGAAACTGTGAATTGCATGTAAAACAACATCTTGTGAAACAGAAATACTTGACCTAAAACAGTTAGATGTCAATAGTACAAAAAGGTGATTTTTCCTTATTAAGAACATTTGTTTCCTTCTTTTTCTGGGAACTTAAAATATTGAAACACTTTCAGTACATGTATGTGAATGGGCAAACACTGTCTAAAGATTCATAGTTGATCCTTTCATTGAGAAATTTCACATCTTGCTGCATTTTTACTGATCTTTTTAATGCAGCATGTTTTACTGAGAGATGTTTTCAAATAATAAAATACATCACATCAGATATCTGAATTGAACTAGGTTTATTAATATCTGAATTGAACTAGGTGCACTTTTTATATACACCATCTTGTTTAATCTAATTTTGGCAAAGTTATAGGAGTCACATACAGAGAGAGCATCATTACTTATCTCCTACCTTTGCAAAGACTGAGTAAATGCTATTCACGACCTTTGGGTATTTCTGGTAAAGAGAAATTATAAAATTAATTATCTTTGACCTCAGAGAGTTACATCCCAGACATATACAGAAAAAAGACATATTTATGATGCACTGAGGGAAATAGATCTTCAAAATGTCCAGGATGATCTTCAGTGTAAGGGGGAAAACTCATGAAACTTGGGCTATAAATGTGTTGAGTCATTTAAGATTTTTCTTGTGACCAATTTTCATATTAATTTATATAACATTATTTGTATGCCATCTGTTCAATATCTTAACTTTGGCACCAGAGCATTTTTTAAAGCTTTTTAGGGTCATACAACACATATTCAGAGAAGTACACAAATCACAAGTGTGCGGCTTGATGAGTTAAACACCATTTCCAGCGTCCCAGAGGTGCCCTTTGCACCCTCTCCCAGCAACCCAAGGCAATCACTCTTCTGACTTTGTTTTTTAATTTTATGTAAATAGAATCATAGAGTAAGTACTCCTTTTGCCCACCATTATGTTTCCAGCTTCATCCGTACTGTGTGCAGCTGTAGTTTGTATACTCATTGCCATGTGGTATCCAATCACAAATATATTTCAGTTTACTCACCCATTCTAATATTGATAGGCATTGGGTTAGCTTCATCTCTGGCTATAAGTAGCACTGCTGTATACATGTCTTTGATACATGTTTTTTTATCAGAATATCTATACATTTTTAAATCCTTACTATGCATATATTCAACTTACCTAGATACTGAAAAATGGTTTTCTTAAGTGGGTAAACCAATTTAAGCCCACCAACAGTGTATGAAAGTTCCAACTGTTCTACATCCTCAACCTAGTGCCTGGTATTACTAAAGCATTTAATGACATTTTTATTTTTCTTATTCACTAATTAATAGTTAGAAAAGCCAATGATTTTGAAACAGTAAGCTTCTATATATTAACAAAGAAAAAATTGAAATAATCTGATAAGTCTTTTCAATAGAGCTAAATATGCTACATCTGTCTTGAAAGGTCTGGGAAAACTTGAGAAAGTTTTGAGGAAGATAAAAACAACATATAGGTACTCTAAGGATGTTGTTTGTCTGAGAAAGCACTAAGTGACATAATTGTTCTAATGTGTGAGTCAGAATCGATCTATGATTTTTAGCTGAAGAGTCCTGATACTAGTTTGGAAGAAATGTGAGTTCCCTAATATGAAAAAAAGTCTGGATATTTTTGGAGGGTGGTGGTGGGGAAATAAAATAATTCCCTTGTACTGGGTGTGTGAATCTCAGGCAGAATTCATTTTGAGATTTTAAAAGTTAGAATTTCTATTCAGTTTATATGGGAAAATAAATTGGGCAACATTAACTTAAAGAACTCTCGAATGTTGACTGTTTGGAACTCTAGATGCTCAATTCTTCCCTACTTCTCTATCAGCCCTCCAAACAGTGTAACACAAGGGGAATCAATAAGAGCTAAGGTGTATTCACAGCTCAAGTCGTATTTGGTCTAGAGAAAATTTTGAATGGTCATGGATCATTTGCCTTCGTTTTTTTAAATTTGGAAATGATGAAAAGTTTTAGTTGACATAGGAAATGTTACTCCCTCCAAGGAAGTGGAAAGCTCAGCTCTGAATATCCGAAGGGCTGTTTAGCAGCTGTGCTGGTAGGAAAACTCATCCGTCTAAGTCCTTTCCAACAAACTGACATTGCCAGTTTCCTATTTTTCCTCACTATCAGTTCATCTCTTATCACCTTATGTTTGGATTAACCAACATCACCTTTCCCCCTCCTAGCTCTTGCCATTAAATTTCTCTTCCAGAAAAGCAATGCAAAGGCATGCCCATATGTTTTGCCATCTGGAAATCACCAAATGTCATTTAGTCATGAATTCCTTTATTCAAAAATAGGGTGTTGACCACTATATAGGAAGACCCTCCAGAAGGAATCCAGGATAATAGAGGAGTTTGAAATCACTAATGTAATCAGATAAATAAAATATTTTCAAGTTCTAATACGAAATATAAATGAAGTTTATAAAATAGCCCTTCCTGGATATCTCTATTATAGACTATATTTCCCTCTGATAGAAAATGCTATGGAATATATGACTTCAGAATTTTCTCAGTACTATGAGGATTCAGTGAGCCCATTAAGAACACTTTTCTCCCTTGTGTTTCAATGAAATGACTCATGTCTGCATTATATTTAGAGTGGACTGTAAATTCCTAGTGGGAATGAAGCCTTCTTTGTATTAAATAATGACTCATCTCACAAGACCCAATATAATGACATTATATCAATAATCATTTGGTTGTTAAAAAAGAAACTTAAAAAGATGATGACTTAGCTAACGTTTACACTTGAACACTTCCAAGGTGTCAAGCACTATGTATGTATAGGCTTTTATTTTCAGATGTACTTTTAACAATACCCCGTAGAATCATTATCCCCTATCACAGATTTAGAATGTGAGGATCAGATAAGGCAACTTGCCCAAGGCCTCTTGAACCTAGGTCTGTTTGTGCCCCTAATCACCACACTTTCCCAAAAGAAAATGCTCTTGGAGGAAGAAAAGAAAAGCGCTGTCACCAGATCACTGACTAGCCATCAGCAAGAGATAGATTACAATCTGCGTCTCAACCACTTCGCGCTGGAAGGGCCTCAGCAAGTTGGATATCTACTCTGAGGCATTCTCCTGACCTCATTCCACTAATGATGGATTTTTCCTTTGAAGTCTCTCACTTCAGGAAGAAGTCATCTCGCAAGGAAAAGCATTCCCGAAATGATGCACAGTAGTGGGCTTTCTCAATTAGAGTTTTGCTCCTACAAGAACTAAAACGGAGAGGACAGCCCAAGCACTGAGGCTAAACCTGGGGGCACAGATTGTGGGGTGGCTAGAAGAACAGTCTTTGCATTCAGGACAACAAATATTTAAAATGCAAGATACAGAGAGTACATTTCATGGCAGTAGGGGGAGAAGGCATTAGGTACAGAAACCACTGCAATCCTAAAATGTCAGTCCCATAACTGGGGTTCAAACACAATTTGGTGAAAGTTCAAAGAAGGAAGGGAAATTCTGTTTGAGCAGGTATTCAACCTTCAAGCACCCTGCTCGGGACTCCTTTGCAATATTGTGCCCCTCAGCTCCAGGTCTATCTAGGAAGAGTGATTAAAGGCAAGCTTGTCCCTGAAATTAGGAGCTGGGGATCACAGCAGCTGAGGCCTTTTGTCCCATGGGCAAAGACTGGGAGACGAAGCCACAGCTGTTTCCCCAAATCATGCATTCAGGGTTATTTTAATGATTAATGACACTATTCCTCCCTCCATCCAAGACAAACAAAAGGAAGTGGTTTTCAAACAGCAAGAAGAATAATTAGGGGTCCAAATGAAAAAAAAAATCCTGATATTAGTAACTGGCAGAAATAGTCATAATTTATTGAGCCCTTGCTGTTGGTCAGGCACTGTCAGGCACTTTACAGGAATTATTTCAGTACTCAGAAGACCCTGCATGGGTAAGTATTGCCTCCCTTTTTCAGATGAGGACACTGGAGACTGGCCCAGTAAGAAGCTTCTTTAAGCTCAAGCAATTAATGTGTGACTCAGCGAGACCTGCCACCCCAGTTGACATGACTCAAAAAGTCGTGTTCTTTTTACCACAGAATACTTCTCAAGCTGTGGATTTTAGAACACCAGTTTTATGGAACAATAAGAGTTACAATGTTTGAAATAAATATGTTTGGGAAATATTGAGTTAAAGAAGGTTTAAACACATTTCTTTACTACCCAGTTTGTCAAATGCAATGGTAATATGCACTGTGAATCTCCAACAGGTCTAGTGTCTAGTGTCTAGCATTTTCCAAACCTGCTTTGTCATAAAACTCCTTTCTGGCATAACTAGGTTCTCCAAAAATTCATATTGCATGGGACAGAATTTAGGAAAAGATGTACTACACTTTACCTGTTTCAAAGTCTCCTGCAGTAGAAGCTTTTTAAAAAATGAAGGGGTTAATTCACGGAATCACAGAAACAACACAGACCCAATCCCCAGGGGCTACTTGACTTCCCTCATCTCTGCCATAGGGTAACACATCCCTGGTTTGTCTGTGCTGATGAACACTGGGTGGGGGAACACAATTCCCACCACTTAAGGAAATTCTCCACTTTCATGTCTCCTTTCCCCTTCAAGTTATCCTCTGAAGTCAATTCTTGCCACAGAAGAACCGTGGAGTGAGGCTTTCACTACATACAGTTGTAGTCACCATATATTTCACTTGTTCACTGTATAGATTGTAGCCAGCCTCCACTGGCTGAAAGGTTGCGGGCTGTAGCTACCCAACTTTGGATGCAGTTTGGCATGAAAAATAAGGGGGTAGAGAAATTCTACACTAGGGATTCTTCATCTGCATGCCAAGCACACAGCAAAATGACTCCTGTCCAGTGTTGTAGCATTCCAGACCCTACGCCCTTTGCTATTTCTCACATCCCCAGTCTTTGTTTGTATGGACAGAAGATTCACAGCGCAGTTTCTGGAGAGGTAGATAGCAATGTTCCCCACACCTACTCAAGTGTTCCCTTAAGCTGCTTTGTGATGCTGAACAGCTGCCCTCAAAAGCAGCGCTGACATGAATGTCAGGCACACCCTGATCCCTAAGGAGCAGGGCAGGCTGTGTTTCAAAACAGACGTGGTTTATACTACCAGACAGAAAATGACTGCCTCTTCTCTGCACCACAGAATCTTTCTCCCTAGTGGTAAAGCATTTCTCTATATGCGTAATCCTACAAAAATGATATTGGCTTCTTCTCCCCTCTTTTCAATATGGTAAGTGGAGAAAGGAAAAAATGAAAGAAATATGTTATGGGAATAACTGATAAATTATAGGAAGTTCCTTGGATGTCCGAATCCTGTAAGCATATAGATATAATCTTATGCTTGTTGATTACAAATACCCAGAGGGCAGGAATTGTGTTTTATTTATTTCTCTAATCCCCACAGTTCCTAGCACAGTGATCTTCACTTAGTAGACAGGTAGAAATAGTGAAGTGAATTAATGAATTAATATATTCCGATTACTTGATTAGAAAGAAAAAAGTAGAAAAGGTTATTTAAGAAATAGCCTCTCACCAATTTCAAATGAGACCTCTTCTTATATAAAATTCAGGAATATTTTACAAAATTCTGTAGGGTCATTAATTCCTTGCAAATATATTGTTGCATACAGGATTTTAAGGAGGGGTTTAGTAAAAATGCCTTTGTGCCTTAAGTACAGAACCTGTCCAAGCTATCCTATAACTATATTCTCCTTCTTAGAGCTAAAAATGTATTGATATTCTCTTTAATTCATGATTATTCAGAAAACAAGCAAAGAAACATATGTGTGCACACTCCGTATAATCCCAAATACACTTATATGAAAATGTGAAATGCATTTCCAGTTAATATAAAAAAACAATATCTATGACTTTGGTATCTGATATTTTAAGTATAATCTGAGACCACGGCATTTTAGGCTGGCAACTACCTTGGAAGTCTGCCAATAAGCCCCCTCCCTCCATCTAATAACCAAGGGAATTGGAACCTGGAGGTGAACAGTAACATTGCCTCAGGTGGCCCAGCATATTACTGGCAAAATCAGGATTAGAAACTCAGTTTCCTTTCCCAGTTTAATAGCCCGAGCCGGCTCTCTCGAGTTGATCTTTCAGCTTTTTCGGGCTAAATCAACTCTGCCCTGTTGCTCAAGAGCCTCTCCCAAGGGATTAAAGAATTAGCCTCATTAGAAACAGGGTTGTTTGGTTGGGTTTTTTTCCTCTTGAAAATGCATTGTTTCACAGCATCTATTCCTGTAGCTTTGGCTTTAAGATTTTGTTTTCCCTAGCAAACAGAGATCTTACTTGTGTCAACAACACACTTCCAGAGCTAAGCAGTCACATGGTAGCACCTAGAGCAAGACACTGCAAGGAAAACTTGTCTGAGAGCCACATGTGGATAATGAATAGAATAGTAGCTCTACCAGTGAATTAATCCTTCAAGAATCTCACTTGAAGTTCATCAGTCTTTTCTCCTATTATTTAGAGCACTTTCCCAGAGTTAGCTAAATCATTTATAGGGCATTTCTAAGCTTTAGCATCATGAAATCTCTCAATAGGGAGTCCTGGTGAAAGAAAATCCAACTCTACAGAGTTAACCAAATCAGATTTTCTTGCAATATAGAACAACGAAGTTATGGAGAGAAGAAAACAAAACAAACACTTGGCTAGACTCCAGCTGTAACTGCATCCTTAATAATGGTTCACTTGGTGGTGACTTTCATGGTGCAGCAACTTACAGAGAAGGGTAAAGAGAATCGGTGCATAATGGGAGTAACAGATTTAAAGTACCCTTTAGACAGGCTTTATTTATACATTTATTCGTTTTAGTCGCATAATCTAACAAGGTTTTTACTGCAATTGTTTTGTCAGAATAAAGGGATCCCTAAGAAAATCTAAATAACAGCCACTCCTCAGTGAAGAAAGAACAATTTTTCTTGAATTATAGTGTGGCCCGGCATGAAAGAGGTTAGGCTTCTTTCTTTAAGGATATTTCCCAATTCTCCAGGCTTGAAGGAATCAACAGATAGAGGGAAAAAGAAGTGCATGCCAGAAGTCGCTGTGTCACACGGGGTCTGCGTTTACTGCGCTGGAGTCCCTTCCTGCCTGGAGAAGGATGAGCCTGGCTGATGCAGGGACACAGGTCTGCTCAGCGTGCGGCCGCTTAATGTCAACTGTATGGGGCAGGACTCCGGGGGAGGGCAGTTTATCAGCCACGGAGCTCTTGGGAAAGCTCAGCGCTCAAGAACAGGCCCCTTGGGAGCAGAACACTATCAACTGGACCATCTGAGTTCTGCTTCCCATTTTAACTCCTTGTAGCAGGAGCAATGATTTCCTAGCAGTCAGGCACATTCAAAGGTATTGTTTATTTGCTGGCTATTCAATTAAGGGGGGAGAAATCCACCACACGAATTCCTCAGCAACTCTGAAAGGTCATTCGTCTCATCAGATTCTGTCATTTCATAGCACTCTTTCTATTGAGAATTTCTCTAGCGATTACTTAATAATGCTAGCATTTGGTCTCAGCAGCCTTCTCTGCATGAGACACCTGTTTCGGCAAAGTTCAGAAGGCCTCTGTACTCACTGAAAAAGATGTGTTTGGGACAGTGCATTCTGAATAATCCACCCCAAAGTTTTTATTTCCATTGTCAGCATACCCACATTCAATAAATTATGAAATATGCCCACACATTTTAAGTATTTGGATGCTCAAGGGTTATTTTGAAGACATTCTTTTGCAAATCTGTATAACTGAGGCAGAATTCCTTTTCAATAATACAGTGTACACATTATTCACATTGTGTCTTTCCAAAGAATATGTTTATTTTTATTACGATCCATGCTAATGGATATTTTAGTTGCATAATAGATTACACGTATTCAAAAACATTTTTCAATGTTCTTTTAATTGCTAGAAACCCTAATACATATATGATATTCTTACTCTTACTCTTCTTAATAGCACCTAGTTCAACTTTTTGACTCTAATCTACCACCCATGATTTATGGCTATCACATATTTTAACACATTTTGAGATACTGCGGTCAGTTCTATATTGCATAGGTTAAAGGTTCCGTGAAGGGTCACCGAGGCACAAAGCTAACAGTTTCTGACTTGCGGCTGGTCAGGTTGGAAGGACTTTAGGCAGGGTCTCCTCCTCTGGCTCCCTACCAATACATTAGCACGCTGTTAGGGTCTTTGACCAGATGCCACCTACCCAATAAACTGCAGGTGCCAGTATGTGGCACAAATACTTGGCAACATCACAATGAAAGGCAGCAAAGCACAGTAGAAGGTGGCTTTGGAGTCACAGATTGGGTTTAAATCCTGCTTTGACACTTAATCTGCAAAATAACCTTGGGCAGGTTATTTTACAGTTCTCTGACTTCTGAGATAAAATTAATCATAAAGAATTATAGTTCAGTTTAATATGGCTGGCCATACAGAGCAGTGGCTAAAGGCATAGATTCCTAAGTCCCAGTCCTGCTCTGTCATTTTCTAGTTGCTTAATTTTGGCTAGTTTAACCTAAATCACTCTACACCTTTGCTTCTTTACATGCAACACAGGGATAATAGCTGTAGCTTCTCATAGGGTTTTGGAAGGATTAAATTTTAAAATTAAATGAAACCACCTTTCATAATACTGGCACACAGTAAACATTCAGTATTAGCTATTTCTTTTTACAAAATTTATCTCAAGTTCCTAAATTAGTAGGTACACAGTACCCTAAGCTCAGCATCTCTTTCATCCATACTCCTATACCTGGTCTCTTTCTCTGTGTTCTAACAACCATGGGCCACAATTATGAGACTATCTCCAGAGCCAGGGAAAGGAACTTACATATAAAACTGTCCCAGAAAATATACTGCTGTTCAACTTCGTAGGTCTTATTTTTTAGCCCTTGAAATTATTTCTATCCTTGAAATATCTACCGGTTAAGCCACATATTTTCAAGGAAAAGCAGACTTCAGTTATCCTCTCAACCGAAATACCTAGGTTTAGTTTTCATTGAAGCAGTTGTAGCTGATGTAAACACTTAGCAATCAAGATACTTTGGAAATGTTTTTCTATTTTCATTAAATAGTGTTTATCCCAAAGAGAAAAGCTTTATGCCTTGAGCATTACTTTTCAAATGATACATATTTATGACACACTAAGTATGCCACTTTTGGAACTTTTTTGCATTTAAGTTTCTAAAAAATGGTATTTACATAAATTTTCCTGAAGCATTTGTGTAATTCTCTCAAGTACAGTGATGACTTTACATATACATATTCCTTTCATCTTCTAACATTTATCTCTTCATTCAATCAGAATATTTTACATGAATACTGAAATAATTATTGGCTTTTTAAAAAAATCACGTAATCACAGCTGGGTATGGCTGTAAATTATATACATATTACATCAATTAAAAAATGTACTCATTCTTTATAGCAAATTTCACTTCGTTGGATTTTTTAATTACTTTTGATATATAGTTTACATTTATAAATAAAAGTGGCTTAAATTTGCTACCATCTAAAGAAAGCTTATTGCCAATGTCTAAACTTTGGAAATGTAGAAGACATTTCTATTTACTATTGGTACATAATTTACACATATATTATCTGTGTGTATATGTATACATATAGATCAATATATTACATATAAACACATAGTATTACCTATTAAATTAGCAGCAGGATATGCTATTAACACAGTCAAGGCACCGTCTTTCTCTAACTCTTCCTCTAACCATTATTTCTTTCCATCCTGTCCCTTCTGCTACCATCGTTAATGGTCATGCTCATTGTAACATCCACACCCATCCAGGAACCATGATGGGAGACACCAAGGAATTCTGTATTTCTGTGCTCTGCATTCCCTTCTTGCAGTCTCCCTATCTTTCCCTAGTCTCCATCCCTATCCCAACACTCACACATGGGCCCCTGTACACATATACACACAACACACAATGATACTTCTTCAAGTCCACACCTACAGAGACCCCTGCCATAACCATGTCTAAAAACTGATAGGCTATTTTCTGTTGCGTTTGGACATAGGTAAATTTATACATATATAACAAGAACATGTACTAATTTATATATACATATGTATCTTTATGTGTATCCATATAATAACTATGCAGTTACATATCCAATACCATAACTTTGTTTCCTTCTCTTTAGTCAAAGAGTGTTTTTCCTTCCAGATTTTAATCTGGTGCATAGAGGAAGCTAACTACTCTTCTCCTAATGACCCCACAACCTGAGAGCAAAATGATGCCATTCACAGACACTCCTTTCTTGTGGACAGTATTTCTAGAATGTAACTGGGAGCAGGTGGGAGTTGGAGGTAGGGGAATGGCATACACTCTCTTGGGTATTTCTTTATATGGGCAGCTGCAGCCTTTATAGATATTAAGTTTGGGCATTTTTCTACAGTGCATTTAGAGTATGTCAAAAGGAGTCAGAGTTAATAAATTCAGGCTGTGAGAAAGTTGGTCTTTTTTTAAACATAAGTGCAGACCATTTTATGCCAAGCTCCTGGCTCAGTACCTAGAACATAGCAGGCACTCAAAAATATAGATTAAGTGACTGAATGAATATAGTGCAATCTTGATTCAAGTAAAAACAAAGAGTAGGGAGGACTCTTCTTTTTCAGGGATTCACTACTATGTATTCTGAATGCAGAAAAGAGAGTCTGTTGCTCTAGCACACATGTGCTATTTCCCAATCTGCAAAAAGAAACTTGACAAGTTTTCCATTAGAGAATCAGTCATGATATGGCTACAGAACCCTAGACATGGACTGAGATCAAAGAAAGAAGTTCAGGAGAGGTCACTTAGTCTAAACATACTCATATTCCTTAATCAATAAGCTTGTGAACCAACGAAAACCTTGTTCTCTCCATGTGGCCTCAACCAGCCTATGCAGAAAGCTCCAGACTCAACAGAAAATGTGTGAAGAACAGGCCTCATAATGATAGTCTGGTATTATTGACAGTCTACTGATCATAGTGCAACTACTTTTATTAATGATTGCTTAGGTAAATTACATACTAAAGTCCAATTAAAAAATCTTTTATGTATAGAGCAAACACTTGACACACTCCTTAAATTTTATGCTAGTACTAAAAATAAAGCAGGCTGGAGGCTCGGCCACTGCCACTTTCAAAGAAAGTGGCATCCTACAATTTAAACTTTTTCACAGTCTTTTTGGGAGTGTGTGGCCACCTTAGGAACAGCCTTACAAAGGATGCTCAGCATACAATCACCCAGGCTTCTCGTTAGAAAATAGAAATCCAGCTGACCTTCCTATTCTCCCCTGACTCAGCATTTGCTTGGACTGATACATTTGCATACATTCCAAGCAGCCTGATTCCTTCTAACTTAGTAATAAAAACATGGCAAGATGGGATACACGTCATGTTTCATGCATTTTAATGTCCTAATACTTGTTAACTTGGAATGAAATATAAAATATATCCAGTTTTAAGACCCTAGCAAGCTGAATGCCTTGCCATCTGTTCATTTCTAGCTTTTATATTTCTTAGTCATTTCACTTCTGCTTTTCATTGTAACGGCCACTTTTATGCTGATGGCACAAATCCTGAGACCCTTTTTAATGCCACTTGCAGTCCTCCTTCTGACCCTTCGCTCATCTAAAATGATGACTTGATCTCAACTGCTTTTAAATTTATGTTTATATCCAATAAGTGTTTTCTTGAATAATACAATTCCATTTTTTAAAACCTTATTTCCTGTTTCATTTTTCACACTGACAACCAAGCCCACAGTCTGGTCCCTAGGACTGTATCATTTCTCTTTCATGTCTTACTCTCTCCATTCCATCACAACTGAAACTTTCAATTGCATTATCCTACTGCACATTCTGATTTGCTTTCACACTGCCACCCACTCTGCTTAATTAAATAATTTGTTGACACACTCAGATTTCTGTTTACTCTAGCCCAGGCATTCTAGCCAAGATGATTATATCTAGGGCTTCAGGATCTGCCTGTGGCAAAATGTGAAAGAAGGAAAAAAACTGTGTCTTTGAGCTTTCTCCCATAGGACTTACTGATTCTGTTTCCTCTCTTTTCTCCTTCATTCCCGCTCCCCTTCTTTCTTCCCAACATGTGAAATGATCATCTATTCTGGATATTGCCATCCATTTCTGATTTTCAGTGCTCTTCCCCACTTGTCATTAAACCTAATTGTAAGTCCATTGTCTCTATATGGTTAAAAATATAATGAAATTGGCAAAATCTTAATCTTACTATTCCTACTAAAATATTAATAAAGAAGAAGCCTGTCAATTCCTAAGCACTTAGGAGTCATCTGTGTTCAAAGCACTATAGTGGGAGCCAGGCATACAAAGAGGGTAAAGGTAGCAGCTCTTAAATTCTCAAAGCATGGAGTTTAGCAAAGAAAAGAGGCAGAGACATAGGACGCTACGATGTCTTAATGATGAGTTTCATGATAATTATTTACATGGACATTGGGAGCAGATACGTGGCACCTACTCAGAGTCACTCGCCCTTAGTCTATATGGCCTGTGATTTTTCTGCAATAGGTGTTGTTTTATCAGATTTCTTATTAACTGTAATTGTGAACAGTTATTGAGAAAGTAACCTAGGCTACGGGTTGCTCTAACTATACTACATATATGAACTCTTCTAATTCTCAGAATACCAGTAAATTGACACTTACATTCCTGTTTTGTAGATGATAAACTATAGGCACAGAAGGCATCCAAAGATGAAATGACCTGCTTAAAGTCACACAGACAGCAAGTATAAAAGACTTCACTGAAATCCAGTCAGTTCGCCTCTAGAGCAGCACTGTCCAAAGAACGTTCTGTGATGATCCAAACGTTCTGTGTCTGTGTTGTCCAAGACAGCAGCCACTAGCCACATGTGGCTATTAAATATTTGAAATGCGGCTACTTGCAAGAGAGAAACTGAAGTTGTCATTGTATTTAAATTTTAACTGATTCTGACAGCCACAGCTCCTGACCTTCAGGACTGCTTCTGGCCTCCACGCTCTCCTCCTTTCCAGGGCAAAGTAATAGTGAATGAGAAGGAAGGACTAGTCTGAACAAGCATCTGCTATGAACTTCCATCAGAAGCATGGACAGTTTCATAGGCTGATCTAGAAAATACTTAAGACCTAAAGGAATAAATGCTGTCCAGGTGCAGTAATTAGTACCAATAACCTCTTGTCGAGGCACTTCCACCTGCCCACAGAAGGTACCAGTCACCTCAGCTTTGTTCCTTCCAACATTCTCAAGAGAAATGATGGTGAAGTTCTACAATTAGGCCTGAAGAGTAGAATTTATGTATCTAATTTTATTTTAAGCATTGTGAACTCCCTGGGAACCAGAGACAAATCCAAAATGTAAGTTTAAGGAGGAGAGGGAGAGTGACTTCTGATAGGAGCATATCAATAATACTGACAACAATGATAACATTTATTGAATATCTCCTATAAATCTAGCAGGCAACTTTGTGGCATTCCATATTTGTTACCATTTTGTCCTTACAATGCTGTAAAATGGGAATTATTGACTTCATTTTGCAGATAGATACATAAAAACACAGGGGGTTTATGAAGCTTTTCCAAGGTCATATGTCATGCAAGTATAGAACCATGATTTGAATTCCTATCTTATAAGTCTGGATTTGAAGCTTATGATTTTTCCCCTGTGCAAATCATCTTTCTGCTCAAACCACCTCACAAAGCATCTGATATCTGGGTGTTCAGTTCCAGCTTCTAGTCTCAGCTCCAATATCTGTCACCTGGGTTACTTATTAAAAGTAGCAGAAGACAATGTGAAAATTACCTAGGAGGCTCTCCATAAATGTTGGTTTTCCTTTATAGCTCATCTTCAAATACATCAGATCAATCTTCCTGTTAGAGAGTTTCATCCATGTTACTCAAAACTCTTAAAGAGTGCTGGTAGATCAGGCATAAATGTCCCAATCTGTCAGCAATAATCAGATTGCACTGATTGGTAGAGGTCCATTGGGCAGCATGTGTCAATGTAAAATCTGTACAGCTGACTCCCTCACCACCCACAAGCATGACCAGGCTCTTAATTCGTTCTCTTCTTCAGTCTGTGCTCCCTCGTTTCCTCCATCTATCCAGTATCTGTGCATGTGATAATGTCCAAGTCAAATCCATTCCTTTGCAAAACCCTCTGGACTACTCCAGCATCCATTCCCACCTCTCCCAACTCTGACCTGTCTCACCAGTTAGGATCCCAGCCACACGTGACACTCAGTCTGTGTCGTGTTGTCATCAGGCTCTGGCTTGTAGGTAAGTCTTGACTCTCCAATGAGACCACAAGATGCTCAAGGGCAGGAACACACTAGAGAGAATATTTGGTACTCACCTGGCAATTAAGGGCTGTTATAAAGGGCATATGCAATGACCAGGAAGGTCAGGCTCTCTATGGCCTCTAGTTCCCTTCTTCCTCATTTAACTGTGATCCCCCTAGGGCAGGGCTATTCCTTATTTATTTCTGTACTTTCCTAAGTGTCCTCAGTGTCTCTTCTAGGATCTTCAGAGAGTGAATGCTCTCTATGTGTCTACTGAATAATATTTATAGCAAACTGTGTGCCAGGCCTGTATAAAGTGCTGTTTACGGAGCATCTCATTTAATCCCCGTGGAACTACAGGAGGCAGTGTAGCAGGTACATGGTGTACTGTCCAAATCTCCTCCACAGAACTGAGATGCTCATCCTCCTGGCCCCCTGGGACTGCCCTCAGCTGAGGAGAATCACATCACCCAGAGTCGTGCTTCCCTCCCTGATAGGCTGATGCAATGATTTAAAGGCCCAGCCTCCTTCCCTCAAGGTGAGTGACTCTGACAGGCTGTTTTAGATCCTGGGCTGCACATGGGATCAGCTGAGGCCTTTGCTGGGACAGCCTTGCCGTTCAAGTCTTCCCTCTGCCCGTGCCTGTCTCCTTTACTCTCACACAAGGGCAGATACCAGGACACCTGCAATAACCTCTGGCCTGCAAATACCCACCCCAGAGTCCATCTCCCTGGAAACTGACAAAAGATAGTAGGTTTTACTATCATTGCTATTCCCATGATACATATGAGGAAAGAGAGGCTTAGAGACGTAACATAATTTGATTAAATCTAAACAGAGAGCGGAAGCAGGACGCAGAATGGCCTCTACCCTCTATGCTCTTCTAGTTGCGAAACACTGCCTCTCTCCCACCTCAAGACCAAATGCAGGCAGAATAAATGAGCTCTCCACCTCTGCATCTCGAGGGGATTCCCACTCAGGGTTATCCATGCTCTGGGTCTTTCCACCAAGGCAGCGAAGCAGGAGGGGATCAAATCTGTAGTGTTTGCTCAGGAATACGCACAGGGTCTGGGATCTCCAGAAGCGCCTGGGTTAATGCACCACTGGGGCACCTCCACCATCTTTTGGGCCCTCCTTTTGGATCACTGGGACATCATACAGGCCCTAACTTTGAAACTGTTAAAAATCTGAGTTCCTTAACGACAGAAAAGAAGATTGAGATAAGACCATTTAAAGAGAAAACATCATTTTCTCTTGAGGAATGGTAATAGCTGTTTTCTGTTGAACGTGACCAAACAGAGGAAATAATTATAAACATACACATGCCATGTCTGGCATAAACATGAGAATCTACTTCCTGACAATGAAGAAAGACTGTGAAGGATTTCTAAGCATAGTTGTTATAGTGGAATCCTTTCCTCGGAAAGAAAATATTAATGATCACAGAAACCAATAAGATATTTAGGGGATAATGTAGACTATCCAGAGGGTATACTAGGTTCTAGGAACTCTGCGTGTGTGGAAGCTTTCCTAGATCCGTTTAAGATGTAAAAACAACTGCGTCTGGAGGACTTTGAAAAAGTGTCTGGGTTGGTGTTGCAGGTGGTTTCAGAAGGCACCTCTCAAAACAGTGTGCCTTAAAGACCTCTGTGACTACTTTTGGGTTGAAAAATATGAGGCATCTCTTGTCTATGCATTTATTTTTCATCTTTTCCTGAGACTTTCTGTTAGTGTTTATGGGTAGGAGGTACTTGTACCTTATAAATTTAGTAATAGAGAAAAAGACCAAAAAGGATGAGACCTTGGAAAATGAGTGGTCAAAAACGAATTCTGTAAGCCAACTATTTTTCTGAGTTTACATGTGTACGTATGTGTGTAAGTGGATGAGTGGGCTTGTATATGTGCATGTGAGAGAGCCTTTTCTTAAAACTATTTTTTTTTAGCCTAGAATTTTAATTTGAGACACATTCTGGCAAAATTCTACAGCAGTTTGGACAAAATATATTCCTGACAGACATAAGAAATGAGAAAAGGCTCTCTTGGTTAAGTGTCTTGTAAGAGGAAAGATTAAGCTGTCCAAGTCCACATAGAACAATGCTTGCCCTCTCCTGTATTTGTGCCATTTTCAATTTACATGAATTTCTTTAATTCCATGTCTTAACTTATCCTCTTTTCCTTAAAACCTTTCATAACATCAAAATACTTTTTTTCAGATTTCAGCACACAGTTCATTCAAGTGCTTGCTATCTCCCACAGGCTAACCACTTAACTTAAAGATCAGGAAACCTTCTCTCTAGTTATGGCCTAAAAACACAAACCCTGGGGAAGCAATTTAGCCTCTTCCTATCTCTGTGTTCCGGTAGCCAAAATAAGACTAAATCACGGCCTCAAATGCTTACGGCACCAAGCAGATGACACAAATGAACTTGACCCCCGGAGATATTTCATTTTCACGTTAACCAAAAAGACACATTCTTCACTTCCACAAATAAACTTGTTCTCTTCTATTCTTTAAACACAAAACCCTCTTACGTTATATTTTGTTTTCTCATTTCTGACTGAGTCAGACATGATTTTCTCTCTTTATCATGCTACGACAAGCAGAAATGACATAAATAATAAAACAGACACAATGATCGGTGTCAAGTGACCAGTTTAATAATACTGCCAATCCATCAGGAAGCGGCACAGTGGTGTCACACTGGGGAGCCCGGGCCTGCATACAAGAAGCAACCCCTACTCACTACGGCTGCTGGCTCCCGGGTAGGAATGCAGGCCCAGCGCTGCCTGATAGTTCAAGTTTTCCAGAGAAAGATTTCAATGTATAGATTTACATTTGAAACACACTTAAAAATTTTGGCAACCTATCCCCCAAATTTTAAGAACTCAGCTTGTATCACCACTGTAGAGAAACAACATCCACTTAGGGCTAATTGCAGCCTGGGGGATGTCAGTTGAAGACTTTATGACTAGTTCATCTTTTAAGGTTTTTTTCCTACTCAAAACAGTCCTATGATTTTCATTAGGAGACCCTGAGATTTGGATCACAGGGGCACAAATCCAATTAAAATCATAGGTGCAAGAGCCAGAGAGAGAATCTCAGTGTCACCTACGTCCTGCAAAAGGACTCATCCTAAGAGAAGCCATCCATTACACTTAATAAGGTAGCTGGTAACAAGAAGCTAGGAAGACTACCAGTAAATTCTAAATTAAAAATGTTTATCTTTAGGTGCCCATTATAATTCTCTTGAGACCTATGGAATGAATGATAGACCTTCAATATTTGACGTCATTACTACTGATTGACAGTTAAGTTTTCTGAAACGGAAAGATCACTGTGGTATATTATTGACCAAAATTTCACGTCAGCCGCACCCATGGAACCCCGTGTCAGAGAGAAAGTACAGGGCAGGCCCTTGAGACCACTCGCTGGGCCGTAGTACATTACTAGTCCCATGCGTTCAGCAGGCACATGGCGTCTATTGCGATACGGTATTCACCATGTCAGCTTAAGTTATCTCCACGTGATGGGTGGTACCTAAAAATAGTTCCAGAGAACATGAATTGACATCATGGCATGTCATTTATTAGTTGTTTAAACTCCATGGACTCATTTTCTGATCTAGAAAATAGGAATTTTTGTGATAATTGTTCAAAACATACATGTAAGGCTGACCTAAGGTAGGAATACTCAGTAAATGTTCATTGAAATGAAAGAATGTGAGCAAATTCGCTTTTAGAAGATTCCAGAGTATATAGGACAGGGTTTCTTAAGAGAATATCCTAATACACATAGGAGTTGCACCAGTGGTGGGAAAGATGGATGTTAGAGTGTGCACATAGGAAATTACCCATAGCCCGAATCTTATCGCTACAGCACCCAGACCGTCAAAATCTGAACTAACCTTTGGTGGTGAGGTTAGACAAATGAACCTATACTCTAATAATAAAAGACACTGAGAAAGTCCAAAAATGCAATTTAAGTAATAAACTCCCTTACTATTTGTTCAGTTTGTTGTATCTCAGATCATTACTACATTTCAACTAAAAAATGGTCTGCTTTATTCCATCACATTATCAGAGCAGAAATTAAAGCAGAATTGATACAGCTAAAGGGGGAGCAAGGCTGGGAACTCCTGCTATCCCAGCTCAGAATGTGCCAAAGATGCAATCCACTTTATCACAAAGTCAGACTGTCTCTGCCACAGCCACTCTGACCTCATGAACCCTCTCCATCCCCGACTCCGTGAAATCACCCCGGGTGGCCAGCATCTTGGCCATCGTAATCCTTTAAATAGTTGTAAAAACAAGACACAAGAGCATTTATCAAGAGTAGAATTGAAGGTTGGGAGAAAACTTTGTCTGATGGATGCCTAGGACTCCTCTTTGTGGAGTCGGGGGAGTCCTTTCAAAATAAGGAGCAATTTGGAACGTCTGACATTCCAAGTTAGTGTTAATTTGGGTGACTTATGTGGGTTTTTACTTTGGGGAGAAAAGTACTTCCAGTACTGCATTTTGTTCTAAGAGTTGCATCTAACCTTCACCCCATTTTGCAATCTCTCCAGTCTTAAAGATGATGTACAGATTGCTTGAGATATAGACTAACAGATGTGTTTTCCCTGGCAATGCAAACACTTTGAATATAGGTTTTGGCGGTTGAAATGCTAGCCTGAACACTCTGCCCTGAAGTTCTCTGAGCATTCATCAATTTGTATTTAGGGATTTTTCAAATGGAAAAATGAAGTTATTCATGTTTTCACAGGCAGTTCCAAACAGCAAATTGTGTCCAGGGTAAAATGTTTCTGTTTGAAAGGCCAAGGCAGACTTGTGTAACCAGAAGACGACAATATAATGCTACCCCAGGAACAAATTATAGGTCTTTAAAATTTTGCTATTTTGTAACTTTATGCAATAGAAGGTGGTTCTTTCTCACCCCTTAGGGGAACAGAACTTGGCTTTCAGAGTAATCCTGAAAGGCCCAGAGAATCAGAAATTCAAATAATTATTACCATAAATAAGGAAGGTTTTGTTTTATATTTCCTACAGCTCTCTCTCCGAGGAGTTCCGCCAGTGCATTCTATGTGGGTTTTCCCATGTTGACACTGGTAATTGTGATCTTGTACTTTTTGTTTTCTTTTTTTTTCAAAACAGCTAGGGCTTCAGAGTCTTTGTGAGGCCTGACTGCCACACAGGCGCACAGAGTTCACCAGCCAAATATTTTTCTAGGCCGGATTCTTCTTACTAGTCCATCTCTCACTCACGTGTCAGGCTATGAAATGCGACAACATTAAGGCCCAGAAAAGTGGTTACTGAGGAGTTGAGAAGTATGCGGAAGGTTTTCCGTTTGAACTAAGGGTTTATATACTTGAGTTTGTATACCAGTAAGACTTTTTAAAAAGACAGCAAGCTGGCTAAATCAGCAATAGCGAAGAAACCAATACCAAGTCCTTGGCTGCTCTGGAGCTAAGGGATTCAAGAGGTAAATTCTAGATAAGGAATTAAGGAGAAATGAGGGGTCTGCATCACACCACTGAGAGAAACATCCTGATCTAGTGGCTTTTAATTCCAGAACCCAGGTTTTTTGTATAATACCATGCAGCTTTCTATCGGTAACTATTTCCACTAGGGAACTCTGATACAGATTTTAAACTACAGGTGTACACATGGAATATTTGCAAACAATGAGCTTGGTGAGGCATGGTAGTGACTAAAAGAACACTATTCATTTTTTTTTCTTTTAATAAGTTTAATTTGGTATCATTAATCTTCAATTAAATGAGTAATATTATGGTGATTACACTACCCCCTTCATCAAGTCCCGCCCCCCCAACCCCATTGCAGTCACTGTCCATCAGCGTAGTGAGATGCTATAGAATCACTACTTGTCTTCTCTGGGTTGTACAGCCCTCCCCGTGCCCCCCCAACATTACATCTGCTAATCGTAATGTCCCTTCTTCCCCCTTGCCCCTCCCTTCCCACCCATCCTCCCCAGTCCCTTTCCCAATGGTAACTATGAGTCTGTTCTTGGGTTCTGTGAGTCTCCTGCAACACCGTTCATTTTTAAGAGAAATTGATGCAGCTCTTTTCATAGATTCTTTGTGCCAAAAATTTTTGAAAGCTAATGTTTCTAACAGAAACTCTGATACACACCCTAAGCTACCACAGTAAAAGCATAGGATGTTGTAAAAAAGAGCTTAAGAAGAAAATAATAAAGGAGTTGGAACTCAGTCTCCCAGAAGCTTCTTTCATCCCCAGTAAGACAAAGCAGTGAAAATTATGTAACCAAACACTTTAAGGGAAGGACAAACTCTTTTTAAGTATATAAAAGCCAATTCAAACTGATATTATTTGTTGTGATTTGCTTGGCTTTGTGAGCACAAGCAGACAAAATGTTCTTCTCCACAGAGCCTGAGGATGGAAGATCGATTGGTTGGTCCATTTCCCTTTAGAAGGGCAGAACAATGTTCTATTAATCCTTGCAAGGCCTTAAAATATGATATAAGAGATTAATAGGTATAAACCTTGGAAAGGTAAGGGTATTGAACAAACAGAAGGTATTAATGCAGTATTACCTAAAAATGTTAAGCCTTTCCCACCCACTTTCTTGTTTCTTTACCTAAGATGACATAGAAGCCAACTATGTTTCTTCACAATATTTTGATTACAGAGCTTATCTTCCCATCTCCCCATTTTCCAAAGTTCTTTCTCAATTTCGTTTTCTCAGCAAAAAGAAGAAAAAGCAAGAGATCAGTAATATGTAGAACTTCATTATCTGTAGGAATTCAGTGATTATGAGTAAATAAGTTTAATCAGTTTATGTGTTTGACGGTTCAACATAGTTCGTGTTAGTCTGCAAGTATCAGAATGGTTATAAACTTCAGAGGGCCTGTATTTTTTATTTTCAGCCAATTTTTTATTTCACCATATATTTTTTGTTTTCACCAAATAAGATAAGAACGTATCAGTTAATTCAGGCTAAAGAAGAAATATTCATTTATCTCAAGTATTTATTAAAAGCTGATATATGACCCTGAGATGTGATGGTAACATCAGGAAAGAATCCTTGCCCTTGACAAATCTAAAATGATCTAGCAGAGAAGATGAACAAGAAACAAAATAAAGGTGCTAAATTATAATGACAGAAGCACTTATAGGAGAGCCCATGTGAGAAGCATCTAACTTAAGTTTCTGTGGTATTGGGGAAAGCTTAGAGAAGGCACGTCCCATAAACATCTCCCTTCTAAGTATTTGCCAGTATCTAAATTTATTCATGTGTTTGTTTCCATGTTTATTGCCTATCTGCTCCCAATAGTATGTATGCTTCTTAAGGGACAGTGACCATTTTATTCACTTTTGTATCTCCAGAGACTAAATAAGTTCTGGCATGCAATAGGCACTCAATAAATATTTGCTGACTAGATGACTAGCTGGCAAGAGATGATGCTGAGCAGGTAGATGATAGCCTTCTAAGTTATGGGATTTCATTTCCCAACTAGTGGGAAACATGGAATGGTCTACAGCAGGGGAATGGCATGATCAGATCTATAATACCACCCTAGTGCCATACGGAAACAGACTGGGCAGAAAGGGAAGGTGGTTGACCTGCAGAGAAGGAGCCACACCAGAGTCAGGATCTAAACTGATGGTGTCCCTAAGTCCATGATGATAATGGGGGTAAAGGGAAATGGACAAGTTCAGGAGACATTTAGGAAGTAGAACCAACAAGCCTTTGTGATTGGATGTGGTGCAGGGAGGAATTAGTCAAGAATGATTCCAGATCTGAAGCACTGGATGTTTGGTGGAAGTTACTGTCCATTAAGACAGGAAGCATGTGAACAAGCAGTCTTCTTGGGGAACATCAAGTATGCATTTTTGAACATGTGTACACTGAGGTGCCTGCATGATATCCAAGTAAAAATGTCCACTAGACAATCAAATAAATGAGAGTCAAAGCTAAGAAGGCCTGGAGTTCTAAGTTGAACTTAAAGCTCAACACATTCAGTTGAATCCCAAACTTGTTAGGAAGTTCCAATCAGAACAGAACGTTTATTCCTTTCCATTTTCATGACACCTGGCATGCCACACTCGCTAAGCCTTAGCGGCTGCTGATGACAACTTCCTGGTGTCAGACTCATCTTCAGGTTGAAGTGCCGAACCACCCTGACAGGGGCCTGGCCTAGTGCAATTTCCAAATTGTTTGGCAGCTGAAAGAGGTGAAAAACTCATTACCAAGCCATCTGTCCTGAGATTCTGTCCTAATTTCTAGGTCACAGAAATGTGAATAATTTTGAGAAAATTTATATACACATGCATATTGGTAAATTCATTTGCTGTCAGCTCTGTATCCTAATTTCTTGAGCATTAAAAACCTCAGAAAGCTAAGCAAGGTGGCAGTATTAGCAAATAGATACCCTAAACATAGCCTCCATTTCAGTAGAGCACACAATTTATTAAGGTATCCCTGCACAGTAAAATCAAGAGAGTAGTTAAGCAATGAAATTAATGTAATAGTCAATGTGAATCTTTTCCTTGTTGCAGAGAAACTCTTAAATTCAAATGTTTCTGCCCCTACTTTCCTCCAGTCCTCTCCTCCTCGTTTTCTTACCATTCTTTCTTGCTCTTGTTCCCCTCCTTCCTTCTACTTCTTTCTTCCCTTGTGTAATGAAAGGGCATGAGATCCTGAATCAGACAGAACTGGGTCTGAATCAATCTCTACCTTATTTTAATTAAATGCTCAGGACCTGTTTCCTAAGTGTTGAATTCCTCTATCTTGACCCAGTGTTCTTTTCGGTTTAGTACATTGGTTGTCACTAAAGGTAAAATGTTACCATGGGAAAACATGTAATTTCCTATTCACTACCATTAAAAATATCTTTATTTTTATGATTATGTAAGTATCACCCTGAGACAAAAATGCCAACTTTCAGTGACCATCCTTTCATACAGGGCTGCCACACTGCACAACGTCGGGGAGTGCCATTGAGACACACAGCACTGTGAGTGATGCCTGTGGTCTTATGAAGTCAGTGGGTCCTACTTTCATATGTATCTTTTCACATGCATGCCTCATAAGTACATACAATTTCATATAACTGGGACCGTTTAACGATGCTATTTCAACATGGACACCAGAGAAAAATACTCTCTTTTTTGGGGGGTGGAGGGGTAACTTGCTCTACTTTTCCCAAGGTAATTAATGTTAACAACCTGGTAAATATTCTTTCATGTTCACAAAATAATATGCAACCACATATGCACATACATACAGCCAATATGTAACTACAGTCAAAGTTTAGGCATTGTTTATTCTCCAAGAGGATTATAGTACATATACTTCCCTGCATCTAGCTTTTCTAACTCAACAGAAAATTATGAAAATCCTCAAAGTCAACAGGAATAGCTCTGTTTTTGAAGGCTTCATAGTAGACCATATATGCATGGACCAAAATGTATCCAATCATTCCCTTACTGATAAACTTTCAGTGTGTTTCCAGTTTGGATATTTTGTCTACTATAATAATGTTGCAATAAAAATATTTGTGCATACATACAAAATATTGATGAGTTAAAATGTCATGGGGTTACCACAAAGGTTAGAGGAGAGGATATATGTAAAATTCACTGCATAAACATGACTCACAGGAGGTATTCCATAAATATGGTTCCTATTCTCTTTCCATTTCCCTTTTCCTCCATTAAGAAGACTAGTGAGCCTCCATATAATGAAACTTGTTAAGCATGGTGAAGGTGGATTCAGGGAGTGATGAAAAAGAAAATCCAACTGTAATGGTTTCAGAAGTGAATGAAAAATAATGATTTATAGACAGTGACTTAACCACCCTACCAGCAAGTAGAAGAGGATAAAGTGTTGTAGAAAAAGGGAGCAATAGGATGAAGGAGAATCAGAGCTAAAGAAAAATTTTTGTTGGTGGTAGTTAGTAGATTTGGTTTTTTAGGATGAGAGGTTTGAGGGTGCTCATAACAAGGAGAGAAAAGGAAAGATCGAGAGGAGGAATATAAAAATGAGAGGGACTAGAAATAGAGAAAACACCTTAAGGAAATGGACTGTAAGTGCACTACCGATAAGAGCTTTTGTAGCTATGACCACAAATTGCCAAATGAACGCAAACTCCCTGTGACACTGCAAGCGAGGATTTGGAGACCCCGGATCACTGTGACCCAGGACTTCAACAGACTATTATTAGCCCGCGGGGCCAAGAACCTCAGTGTTCAGGGCTGAGGAGTACTGCAGAGACCTCCTCCACGCAGCTGCCTTTCCCTAAATCCTGAAACGGCAATTCCTCATGATATGTCAAGTGGTTGAGAGCTATACAGCTTAGTTAAGAGCTATTTGTGGGAAGTACAGACTTCAGTTGAATAGGAGCTCCAACATTTATTGTTTATATAATCTTGGGAAACTTTAAAATTTCTCTGAGCCTTGGTCTCTTTAAGTCTAAAATAAGAACAAAGACTCTGACGTAGTGAAATTGGAGATAATGTATGCCAAATAATTAATAGTGATTAGCATACAGGAAACAATTTTTGCTGTGGTACATTAGAGTACTGTAATTTGCCTATTTACCTATTATTGAATAATTCTTGTTTTCTTTTCATAAAACTTTGAGCACATCTATATAATGGGCTTGTACAGAGTTAAGCTGGTCTCACTGTCACCAACATTACCCTAGGGTGGTCAAAAAAGAGATAGTCCCAGGATTCAGAATGTGGCCTGAGCCAATGAAATTGTGACAGTCCCCCACAGAAACCCAGGACTTTTGTGCCACAACATGTGTGTGTAACATCAGTCTTAGTATCCAGCTTCCACAAGAGAAAAGAAGGAGCACGTTCATTAAGAGTTTCAAACTCTGAGGACGTGATCTTCAGGAACCTTCCCTAAGACTTTGACATCTATTCACCTATTTTGTTCAGGTTTGAATCAATATGATTATTTCCCAGTGTGATGGCAATTACGACATCAACAAAAGCACAAAATACGGAAATTCGGAGGAAAAGTGAATGTCTCATTCTACTTAATTTATAAACACCATTATTGTAATTCTCATTATTTAAGAAGTATTGTATTTAGCCAGTAGTTTTGACTAGACCAGTCCATTAAGAATGCACTTTTAATGTAACAAACTTGGAATGCCTACGATATACTTTATGACTGGCCTCGTTTTGGTATTGCTTTTCCTCATTTGTAAGTTCACATGCCACTAGAAAAGGCAGATTCTAACAGGTCGTCCTACGTATTATGTCATTAAATTGGATAATGAGGAATACTTGGCTTAAAATAACAGGGCAGAGGGAGGGGTAAGCAAAGGCCAAATAGAATGATGTTTTTGATGGAGAACTGCTTCTCAAACTTTCATGTGACTCTAAGGCAGCTGAACATCTTACTAAAATGAAGATCTAGGGTAGGCTCTGAGGCTTTGCATTTCTAACAAATGTCCAGGTGCTAAGCATGCTACTGGTCCCCTGCCATATTCTGAGTAGTGAGGAGGAATGTAGAATCTAGCCATGAGTGGGAAGACAACGGCAGTGCCCCCCCAGCTCAGCATCATAGAAAACATCTCAAATCTCAACCACCAGCCACCTGCCATTTGGAGTCTCTTAACTTTCACACAACAGCTCTCTGACATTTTGATGCTGATAACTGACTTATTCCCATCTGCAAGTAGAAGGCATCACCTCTGGAAACATTTCTTTCTCTAGAAACCTGGTGGACTTTGGTTAAGGAGCCAGAGAAGTGACAATAACAAGGTGACGTCATCCAGGGAAGCGTAAGAGCAAAAACTAGACCAGGAACCTAATCAACTGCCTTATTAGATTTGGGCCATTCCATACATCTGAAATTAATATAATGTTATATGTCACTTATATCTCAATTAAAAAAAACCAGGCCATTCCTTCACATGCTCCTATGGTGATTCTCAAGGTAGATCTTTGGGAAAATCATAACAAAACTTTCTATTGAGATTTTTTCTGGTGGGCCCATCAGCAAGGAGTGGTTCCTCTTTCCCTTGCTCTAGTATAAAAAAAATCAGATTCACATTCAATTTCAGTAGGTTTTGACTCTACACTAAGCAATTATTTTAGAAGGAAGTACAGGAGAATAATACTTAAATATATGAAAACCTCAAAGAGGTGGTATGCCCTAATTACTTGCAGAATTATTTGCTTCACTGAAAATGACACAAGAATGATAGTGAAAATCAATACTCTGGCTTATCTCTTTTTTAGAGTGTTTATTTTTATTAGAAAACTTCTGTTTCTAACAGCAGTCACCCTCTTTATGTAATGAAGGCAGACGAGTTACACCGACTTGCTTCCAATGATGGTCAGAGGTAGTATATATTCTCTCATGACCACAGGAAGATTGTCAAAGGTGTCCTGTGCATGAAGATGTTTATTCAGCAGTGAGCTATCACACATATTTAAGTGTTTTATCTTCAAGCCAGAGAGAATGTCAGAGCCTCATTTCCTGCCTAGACAATAAGCATCCTGTCCTAAGCTTGGACAAGCACAAGCACATCATATCGATTGTTGCGCAAGTGATGGCCTTAAGTATGACAGCTGACACCTTAACTAAACCATTATTCTTGGAAACAAGGCAATCTATAAACTCAGAGAGCAAGATTTTGTTAGCTGGGTGTTTATATCTACATTTGTCACCTGGGGAGAATAATAGCTTTATTTCAGAATGGTTGTATGAGCAGAGATGTAGCCTAAATTTTACAATGGGTGCAGCAGAACCTTTTGTTTTGTTTTCTTTTCAGTCATTTCAGTTTGGTTTTCTGGGTATCTGAATGTAAAATGACTCTTGAAAAGGATTTTGCAAATTTATCTTCTTAAACTGCACCTATCCTCTGAGCTAAGGAGTTGCTGTAATTGCTTCAGAAATGGAAACTCTGGCTTAAACTTCACAGGTATTTTCAAAGGCACTGCAGCACAGCAGGACCTTCATCCACTTGTCTTCGTTCCCGTGGTAAGTAGGAAAGCATCCTGGAGGAGAGGCAACCACGGGCGTCACTGAGAAGCTGGGGTTCATGCTCCCTGTGTGAGCCATTCATGCTGTCACTAACATGACACTGTACTTAAACTATCCAGACAAAAATAGATCTTCACTTAAGCTGGAAAAGTGGTGGGATGGAGAAGTACAGAACCACACATTTATTTCAGCTCTGTCTGTGATAATGACTCCCTGTGTATAGGTAACCTTGGTAAAGTTAGTTCGCTTGAGCTGCAAAGTACTGATCTACTTTTCCTGTAAATCAAGTAAACAACCACTTTTAAAATGATAATGAATGCAGTCAAAGAAAATACAGCAAATTAACTTGAAACCGACAGGATACCAGTTTGGACCACCACTGATGACATCTGGTAGGAAACAAATTATTGAATGTAAAGCTAATCTTCCTTTTTAAAAAATCACTGGGAAAATTTCCAACAACGGATTTCAATTCATACTGGTTTTACTTCATCAATTAACTTTTTCTAGGATGTAGCTATTGAAGTAATAAAACTCAGTTTGAAAATTACCTTTACTCTGCAGTGTTTTATAGGCATGCCGTGATCTTCCCAACTAGAGTATAAACTCCTCAAAGGCAGCAGTAATGTCTTTTTCATTCACACTTTAGGGTCAAATCTCTGTGTTACCCATGAGCCCAACAGGGAGAGGGAGATGGGAAAGGATTCTAGTCTGGCCTCTCTGAAGTCCACCATATGCAATAAGGGGATAAAATATGCTGTTGCACCACCAACTTCTTAGTCACTCGATTCCTTGTTGTGGCACAGCTGGATTAAGCCAGAAGTATACGGGGGACCTGGGGGCAGATGGAGAAGGCAAAGACATTCTTTGTCCTTGTCCCGCCTTATGGATGTTGTCCCTGAAGCTATGGTACCAACTCATTTGTCTGGCTGCTCCTAGGTCAGAGATCTGACTGGAGTAAATTTTATCTTCCCTGGCATTTAAATTTCCATCCCTTTGTTTTAATAAAACTGAAGCATCTCTATACAGTGATTCTTGGTACAGCCATTTATGTTGTAATTATAATGCCACTCATAATTACTATTTATTGAGCATGTATTAGATGATGAATTCTCTAAGTAGATTATCTGATTCAGTCTATTCAAAAACTGTGTGAGGTGGCTATTCTTAGTCCCCAAATGGAGACAAGGAAATGGAAGCCTAAAGATCTTTTCTAACCTCATACATCTGGGGAGTAAAAGAAGTATCTAAAACTGGGTCGGTCTGGCTATGAAGTCTGTGCTCCTAATATGGGAGTCTTGAATGTCTGCAGCTTATTCTCATCTTGGAAAATAAGGCATCTCTGTGTTTTCCCGTTGTGTAGCTACTGAAGAAACTCTCTTAATCAAATGTTACTTTTTATCTAGTGATGATGATCACGCAACAATGTGAATAGAATATACTCATTGCCTCTGGACTGTATGCTTAACAATTGTTAAAGTGGCCAGTTTTGGGCTATATGTTTTTTATTACCATTAAAAGAAAACCACAAGAGTAATTTTTAAAAAGTATAATCATGCCATGTTCATTGTGTTTAGCTTTGCTATCTTGTGAGAATCTTTCTAAGATCTCAGCCCTCCCTTCTCTCTGCACAGCCCATTCCTGTGCCGGACTGAATTCTGCATTATCATTCCCTTGCCATATTGTTTAGTCTTGCATGTCAAACAGCTTTATAAATGGAATCTCACTCTATGTATTTTTCTGCGGCAGCTCTTTTGCTTACTCGTTAATTCCTGAGATCCATTCTCATTGTTACGTGTAGCTGTACTTCATTTATTTTCACTGTTACATAGTTAGAACTTCTTTGCAAAGCAATCTGACATTATCTAGAAGAGCTGTTTTACTCCTAGGTGTGTGCCACGTGGACAGTTTGTTCACATATACAAGGAGAAAAAAGGATCATAGCAATGCTACATATGATTACCAAAAAAAAAAGAAAAGAAAAAGGGTAAAAAGAGAAACAACCCAAATATCAATCAACAGATAAACAATAAGTGGACAGATTATGGTACAGTCACGTGATAGCAGATTATGTAACAGTGAAAATAAATGAAGTACAGCTACACATAACAATGAGAATGGATCTCAGGAATTAACGAGTAAGCAAAAGAGCTGCCGCAGAAAAATACATAGAGTGAGATTCCATTTATAAAGCTGTTTGACATGCAAGACTAAACAATATGGCAAGGGAATGATAATGCAGAATTCAGTCCGGCACAGGAATGGGCTGTGCAGAGAGAAGGGAGGGCTGAGATCTTAGAAAGATTCTCACAAGATAGCAAAGCTAAACACAATGAACATGGCATGATTATACTTTTTAAAAATTACTCTTGTGGTTTTCTTTTAATGGTAATAAAAAACATATAGCCCAAAACTGGCCACTTTAACAATTGTTAAGCATACAGCCCAGAGGCAATGAGTATATTCTATTCACATTGTTGCGTGATCATCATCACTAGATAAAAAGTAACATTTGATTAAGAGAGTTTGTAGCAATGTTTAGTAATAAACATATCACCTTCATATCTTCAGTGCATTTTAGCCAGCTTATGATTGTCAGAAAAAGTATCTCATTTTGGTAAAACATTGTAGTGAGAGACTTGTTCTCTGTTGCTGAGAAAAGTGCATTGAGTTAATCTGGGGGACATTAATATAATATGTGGGGGAAGTTTAAGGTGTTTGATCCCTTGAAGCAAATAAAAAGCCGTTACAACATATTTTCAATGGGATCTGAAGGTTCAATGACACCTAGAGTTTAAGGAGTTCTATCCATTACCTGTAAGGCTGATTGTCAAACAAATTTTAAGTCAGATAGTTGTTTTATTGCATTAGTTAGATTTTATCTTTCTAATTATTTTATAGCCCAGTAGTTTAAAAAGAAAGTTTGACAGCTGCATCTGAACACTTTCCAAATATTACATAGTTAGAAATGGCAAGTAATTGTGTTATAATACTTTCCATGGTACCAGGTCTTCATGGGTTCTGTGAGGAGCAAGGAGAAAAGAGAAGGTATTTCAAATTTCCCATCAACACATACTTTTGAACATTATTGATTTCCCCTTTTTTCTCCAATGCTGGGATTTCAGACCCAAGCTTAGCAATTTCTCGCTGCCGTTGTTGATTTGTTCTCTGTGCCTGTTGCAGCATGACTTGATCATTGTTTAAATGCATTTGTAATTCCAGAAACTGAGACCAGAAAAAAAAGGGGGGGAGCAGGGCTGTGTTAGGCAAGAATTCTCTGCTTTTTAATAAAAGAAGCCATTGAACACCAAAGCTGATGATGAAACAAACCCCATCAATGTCTGAAAATTCCACCAGAGAATGAAGCATGATGGGAATTTTCAAGTCAGTTCCAATTTCTTTTCTGCCTGCAGTTCTCTGTGAAAAGCAATACATTAACTTATTTACAAAAATGTCTGGCAAGACTTCAAAAAAGTAGTTTAATATGCTACATTTTATGACATTTTATAGCTGATTCATATTCATTCATTTAATGATTATAATAGATTGTCTGATATGTTTCCCTTTTATAAGCTAGACTTTTCCTCATGAAGCATTGTTTGTTTCAATTTTTTTTACATCTCAGTTTCTTTACAAGATAGTCCCATAAATATTCAGGATGTATAATTTTATGTTACACGTTTATTATAAAGGCCATAGCCAACAATGTGCCATGAATAATAATGATAATACACTTGGCTGGTTCTGCTTCTTTAGGGTTTTAATTAGAAGTAAGCACA
This sequence comes from Smutsia gigantea, assembly GCA_032199065.1. Taxonomy (NCBI): domain Eukaryota; kingdom Metazoa; phylum Chordata; class Mammalia; order Pholidota; family Manidae; genus Smutsia; species Smutsia gigantea. Next base: position 36,441 of record JAVSCE010010981.1, read on the forward strand.
TAGACTAAGGAGGTGGCATATAGGTGATTTGTAACAACGTAGCAAAGTAAATTAAAATTGCAAATAATTGTTCCATCGTCCAAACACGTGAGTTTCACTACATTCTGAAGGGCAACAGAGTCTAGTGGATTCCCTTGGATAACAGATCCAGATTTGTTTTCTCAGTTGTAAACTGGAAATGACAGTACCATCAATGAACTTTACTGTCGAAAGATGAAACACTAAGTGTACTACATACACCTAATTATAATTTGTTGGGGACACTCACTTATTCTGGAAACACACAGTGATGCCTCATTAAATTTCTATAAATCTCTGAAATATTTTCCTTTAAAAAGAAACATTTATACATGTATGTGTGTGTGTATATATATATATATATACACACACACAAACATTATTTAATTTACATATTATTTAAATAATAAACAAGCATTTATATAGAGTCTATTATTACAATGTATTTATATTTATATATGACACACCTATGTGTGCCCACCCAGGCTCTAGGTGGTCCACTGTCAGACAGCAAGATCTAGCTAACACACTGTATTGCACATTTGCTCCTGGCTAAAGAGAATTATGTACCATATTGCAGAAGCCTCTGCCAGAGTACTGTACTTGAAGTTCTTATGTTCGAAACGTGTAAAATATTGTTTGCTTTGCTGTGACTATTCTATTATTTATTTTGTGTTACGGTGAAAAATTTTGACCCATAATGTATGACAAAAGTCAAAAAGTATGACTCACTCTTCCTAGGGAGTTGGGAGGCTTGGAATGGCAGAAGACAGTGGCTCAGTAGTCCATAATGGTTCATCTTGCCCAACCAACAGTGCCATATATATCTACATATACATACATACATATGCCATATATATACACACACATACATGTATATACATATATAGCCCACATCGGCCAGGTAAAATTAGCCCCTTCCCAGAAAGTGAAATCCAATCTTGTTTTCCAGATGGTAAGCAAAATGCTACAAAAATCATACCAGCAAGGTGATTGTACAGCAAGTAGGCATCTCACCATTTTTGATGTTAGAAAAAATAAAGATAATTCTAAGATGTCATAGCTAAATTATATATTTAATCAAAAGACAAGGAGTTTTCTTGTAGCTACTTACACAGGGGAAAACTTTATAAGAAACTGTGAAGGGTTATTTAAGTCTTTTTTCCAAACTGTTAACCCGGATATGTCTTTTTTTTTAGGCCCACTTTACATGAAATGGGTGTGTGGGAATCGAATTCATTCTTATAAAGATATTCTGTTTCTAAAAAAAACATTTAACTTTCATATTTTCTACAGACCTTTTCCCCTTTTCATTTCTCCATCTCAGAGAGTGGGAGAAAGAATATGTGAACTTCCATACTTCTCTTCCCTACCCTCATCTGTCCTACACACACATATATTTAGGGGGAAAGACAGGATAAAAGAAAGTCTTTGCAAGCAAATAAAACAGGGAGTTTGATCTCTGTCAATCATTTAACCTGTTCCCACTGAGTCTTCAGAGGTAGAAGGGCCAGGGTTATGGGAAGAGGGGCAGAGCAAGTGGGAAAGACTCAGGGGAAGTGACTTGCCTTCTGTAAGCAATGAGCAAGCTCACTGACCACCCTCAGATTCCACAGCTAATAACATACATCCCTGCTACAGCGGAACTTTCATTCTAAAGGTAGAAAAGCTAACAAATAAACAAACAATAGTAAAAATACTTATAAAATTTTAAGTGTTATGAATGAAACAACAGAGGGCTGAAAGATCAGAGATTTGCAGGGAAGGACAGGGCGAATGAAATGAAGAACTCCATTTAATGCCAGCACATTTCGAGCTTCTTAAGGGAAAGTACTGAATGTGTGTGGAAGGCTCATTAAATTAGTATCCAGGAATGTATTGCTGGATGTAGTGGTGCTAAAAATAAGCACAGAGGTCTAAAAATAGTAGCACAGTTTCCGCCCCACAAAATGCTTTCTCTAACAGATTAACAAGGGGCAGGTGCTCCTGTTCGTGAGTCCTCACCTAGTTTACGAGTCTGAGCATCAAGACAAGTGATTTGACGAAGCTCACATTCTGGAAATGTATCATTACCATATTTGGAGTAAGGTCCATTCTATTTAAGGAGAGATTCTCTCCATTTTCCTTGGACGTCTGTGCTTTTAGGGTTGAAGAGACTCCTGGAGGTCACAGACTAAGTTCTTGACTAGAGGACAAGTTATAAATCATACAAGATTGCTCATAGAAAGTTAGGCGAGGCTTTTCCTGTACTATCAGTTATTTCATTGCACTGATTCTTCAATGTTAATATGGCATAACAGCTATTGTCCAAATTTCATTGTGCCCTGATGCACCCATCTGCCCGACCTTCAGGGACCTAAAGTGATGAGATGCATAGTTTATTCTTGAAGGTCTCTAGAGAATGTGACTTCGGAGTTAGATCAATTTAATAAATAAGAGAATGTGCGTCATGTGTCAGAAATACGCTGGGGTGGAGCATACAGAGTAAACGTTGCATCATGTTTTTATAAACGGCTTCTAACTCCCACTTCTATTTTTTTAAATAGTAGCTAATATTTATTGAGCACTTAGTGTGTTTCATAAGTGTTTTAAGTAGTTTCAAGGAACAACTCAGAGCCAGCTATTTTGCATACAAATTTTCCACATGGAAGGAATAGGATGACCAACTTGTGCAGGGATGCTTAGGGATGTTTCAGTTATTGTTTTTATTGAGGCAATACTCACATAACATAAAATTAACTATTTTAAAGTGTAGGACTCAGTGGAATTTAATAAATTCCCAATGTTGTGCAATCGCAGCCTCTGTCTGGCTCCGAAACATTTTTGCCATTCCAGAAGAAGCTACCTAACCCATTAAGTGCTCACTTTCTATTTCCACATCCCCCAGCCTGCCCCCGGCAACCACCTGTCCGCTCTTTGTCTCTATGGATTTACCTATTTCTGACATTCCACATAAATGGAATCATCCAACATGTGACCTTTGTGTGGCTTCTTTGACTTAGCATAATGTTTATGAGGCTCATCAACATTGTAGCATGTATCAATACTCATTATTTTTTATGGCCAAATAGTATTCCATTGTGCATATATACCACCTTTGTTTATTCATTTTCAGTGATAGACATTTGGATTGTTCCTACCTTTTGTCTGTTGTGAACAGTGCTTCTATAAACATTTGTGCACAAGTATTTGAGTGCTATTTTCAATTATTTTGGGTATAACCAAGAAGGAACTGATGACTCATATGGTAATTCTATGTTTAACTCTTTGAGCAATGATTGAACTGTTTTCTACAAGGGCTCCATCATTTTACACTGCCACCAGCAATGTACAACAAGAGTTCCAATTTTTGCACATCCTTTTCAACACTTGTTACTCCCCATTTTGCATGTGTGTGTGTGTGATCATCTGGATAATATTACTTTACAACTTCTCTTGGGTATTTGGTAGCTCCCCTAGGCAATGTACAATGGAAACAGGAGTTTGCTTTAACCTTTTATGGCAGCTTCTCCCCTAGATCCTGGCTTGAGTATTCTAATTAGAGTTCACACTCGAAGCCACATGAACCATGGGGTGAGGAGCTGTGGGGAATGTGAGTAGGTTGGACTCTTCTAAGTATCAAAGTACCACAGTACCGGATCCTGAAAGTTCTTAATTTTAAGTTCTAACTATTTTTTCTTGTTAAGCAAAACCTGAATGATGTATTTGGGGGGTTAATTCCAGGCAAACTCTTCATTAAATGTCTATGAGGTCACTATTATGCAAAATGTCCTGATTGTTTTTATATATAGTTATAAACACATAGATATTTTATCTTATTTTGAGTTGTAAGACTGCTTGAGTTAGAATCCTACACTCAGCACTCACTTGTTACTTAACCACTTCATGCATCAGTTTCCCTGCCTATGCATGTTTGTCTGACCTCTGTAAAATGGGATTAATAATAATATCCGCCTTATATCTGAAGTTGCCGTGGGGATTAAGTGAGTTAATATATATAAAATAAAGCCCTTAGCACAATGCCAGGCACAATTAATAACCGTATTTTTAAGAAAAAAGTAAAAATGTATACATTATTTCCTCATCTAACTCTTATATAAAAGCTCTTTCTTAAAAAAGCATTGGCTGCTGTGGTTTCTAATCTAAAATGGACAGTTTATTTACCTGGATGTGAGAAGTTCACGGATTTAAGGGGTTTGATGCTATTATACACAGACCTCTGGTTTACTCTCTGACTTCTTAGGACAATGACTCAGATCACTGTCATCCAACTTCCCTGGCTGGTTCTACAAAATGACTTAGCTCTCTGTGCCCAACTCACAGGGAACAGATGTTAAAGTGAAAAAATAACACCATAACAATTTCCCCTAATTAGCACCTTTGTGAGTAAACTGAACAAGAAGACTGAGCCATCCTAGAAACTAAATTACCCTCTTCATCTGTAGGCGAAACTTCCAGCTTAGCGGATGAGTCACTAGTGAGCAGAGATAACTTCTGTGTGTCTCTTCTGTGAATAAATGGAGCCTTTGGTCTTTCAGGTTATAAATCTAGCCATTTTTAAAAGCACTTTAATCAGTCTCCACTTTTGAAAAGCCCATGTTTTTTTGTACTATCTTTTTCTTCTTTCCCTTCATAAACACAAAGTGAGATAACTATTTTTCACACTATGATGACTAAGAAATTCTGCTCTCTCTTATGAACTCCTATCAAGAGCAGAATAAAAATATTACCATATTAAGAGATAACAAGGTAACCTTTAGGGCAAAAAAGACAAAGGGTTGGGAGGAGGGAGAAAACCTTATTTTATCACAAGGAGTTCCCAGTAAAAATCAAATGATATCAAATGGTGATATTTGTTGTTCTAACATGAAATCCAACATACATTTGAGAAGAATATTTTTTCCTGACTTAACATTCAGCATCCCCTGATAGAACTAATTTTAACATCATGAGAATAAACTCCAGCATTTCAGCTACTAAATTTGCATACTATAATGTCTATATGATTCAGTTCCATATCAATTTGAAGTCCAGGAGCCCAAAATAAATGTATCATTATCACTGAATTGCAGCATTTTTCTCTCTTTACAAAGATGAATTCAATCTTGAAATAAATGTATTCTAATCCAACTAGAAATACATAGCCACTATCACAGATTCTGAGGACTGAAAGGAAACTTAAAGGGGTCCTCCAGTCAAAGCCAGACCACTTTTAGAGCCCATCAGATGGAGGGGTTTCAAGCCTAGTCTTAGGATTCTCCCAGGGAAGAAATTTTATAATGCTTCCCAATAACATCTTCTTCAGCTTTGACTATACAAGGTGTAATTACACAGTAATGAAACATGAAACATATTTCCATAAACCATTCTTGAAAAATCTCCCATTTCATAGTCATATGATACAAAGGGAGTTTCTCAGGTCATCAGAACAATATTTTACTTTTTGTGTAATTTTATTTAAGTTGTTAGGAAGAAATTTTCATGAGTTCATTATCTTTTATTTAGCTTCTTTCTTACTATTTTCTTTTTTCTTCAGTGCATTTTAACAGATGATATACTCTTTACTAAAAATTACTTACTTTGCACTAAGGGATTGATCATCAAACTGCCTTTATGATGATATTTGATCATAGATAATACAGCTGCCTATGATGTCCTATAAAAGGCTCATATTCACTCTCTGATGTAACAAAACAACACAAAGAAATGCACACACATAAGTGATCAGTCTACGGTCATGGAAAACTGAAGTATTTTTGCTGCAAAAACATTAACTAAATCAGTCCCTTTAGGAATTAAGTAAATATGCGAGTTTATGAAAGTCTATCCATTTTATAGCTTATAAAATGAACACTCCTTTTTCAAAAGGGCTCATAAATATTTTTGCTTCACAAAGAATGTTCTCTTCCTAAGTTTATTTCATATGCTCCTAAAGAGCAATGTGTTTTGTTTAGTAAGTATTTATTAATAGCCACTATCTACCAGACACTGTGTTCAAAGAAGGGATGCAAAGATGAGTAAAACCAGGTGCATACCTGGTGGAGACTGCAGTCTCCACCAGGACATAACAAATCATTTCCATATAAGTGCCATGAGGAAAGCTTCTGCTGGAGGATTGAAGGCCAGAGGCATGTGAATTCCGGGAAGACTTCCTGGAAGAGCTGTTTTTACTAACAAATTTCTAACTTAATTTTTAAGAAAACAGTCTGTATGATAGAAGTTTAAAAAATAGAGTTTATGGCAGAGAACCTGGGAGGGCACCTACTGGAGGATGGGAGTGAGGAAGAGCAAAAGGATTAATCAACCGCATCACTGACAAAGGGGAAGGATGTCCCCTTTAATGCTTAAGCAGAGCTGGTGAACATTCACAGGTCTGCTTCTGAGATCCTGACTCCAGTTCCAGTGTGTGGGTTTTCTTCACACCAAGTAATGCTCTGACACCAGCTGGGTGCCCCACAATTCAATTCAATTCTGACACTATCTACCTGGAGATAGCGTCAGATCCCACAGATTAAGCACAACTGACCCCCGCACCACCACGTCAGATGCCCATCGCAAGCCCAGGTTGTCGCCTGTGCTTCTGACCATCCGGCATGGATGGAAGGTTCCCATAACCTCCTCCTCGAGTTTGATTAATTTGCTGAAGCAACTCACAAAACTCAGAAAAAATCTTACTGTGTTTAAGCTGCCATGCTCTATCTGAGCATGCCACTCTCCCCACATCTCCATGTATTCACCAACCTGGAAGCTCCCCCAACACTGTCCTTTTGAGTTTTTAAGGAGGCTTCATTACATAGGCATGATTGAGTAAATCATTGGCCGCTGGTTGTAGAACTCAAACCTCCAGCCCCTCTCCGGAGCCTCCTGGAAGTAGGGGGGTGGGGGGCTGGTGAGAGTGGGTGGGGCTGAAAGTTCCAAGCCTCTAATCATCTGGTCAGTTTCCTGGCAACCAGCCCCCATCCTTAGGTGCTATTCAAAAGTCACTTTGCAAACATAAAAGTCCGTGTTGAAAGGTGTTTTTTATGAATATCAAGACATCTTTATCACTCTTACAACTTAGGAAATTCTAAGGATTTTAGCAGCTCTGTGCCAGAAATGGGACAAAGACCAAATACATATTTCTTATTATAAATTATAGTGTCACAATCCACACCCAGATCTTCGAACATGATCCATAATAACAAAACAGGCATTTTAGTCAAAAGATACTGGCACATTAGAATCTCATTCAGTTATTAATAACTATCCAGTCCATTATCATCACCTCATAGGAAAACGTCTCCTAGGAAGGCCACTCAGGTTTTCAGGCATTCCATTCTATCCTGCCAGGTTCCAAAACCAGGAGTAGTCAGATACATAGCTTCACCCATTCAAGCAGCTGGTATAATCGAACTAAGAGTCATATCATCTATTGCTCAGAGCCAATGTAATAATGGATTTCCCTCATTACATAACCCATTTATCCATTCCTTTAACCCAGAGCTGTTTTCCCTTCTCTCCATTTATACCCAAACTTTTCCACCTTTGGAAAGGGCCATTGGGCTCAGTCACCGTACTGAATGAGTCTAGATTACAAGCAGCAATACTAGTCTAGCAAGTTCTTCCTTCTCCACCCACACCCATCAGATAGGGTATGGTTACACAGATGCGGAACCAGGAGCTCTCTTCACTGTGATTGCATTCACGGATAATTCCAATTTTGCTAGATGGGGTAAAGGCACACCCTGCCCCACCAGACTTTTAGGAATTCTGATACACAGGTTAAAAATATAGTGAGTTTCTTGTTTAGGAATCATCCCTGTCTCCAGCCCTTACAGTTGCACCCCTGGTCCTATGACAACTGCATCAACTCTACGTACTATTTATTCCAAACCAGACTGTGCATTATTATCACTTGGACAGCTTTAAACAGACAAACATGTCTCTGAACACACATCAGATCTTACTACTGGGCATTTCTCTGGATTGTAGAAGTTTCCAAGCCCCAGACAAAGACATACAGACAAGGACTGGTTTGGAAGATGACTCCTTTCATGATTAATCAAGCCATCTTTAACATACAAGATCTCTTCTCTTTCCCTGTTTTATATATGTTTCTGTTCAGGTGAAGTTTGTATTAAAAAGGAAAGTATTTTAACCCATTTTGTAATTTTTCTGTATTCAGAATAATTGAGGAAAAATAGATCAGTGACATTGATTCTTTCTACTGTAACTGAAGTGCTATTATAGTGTTACCAAAAAAATTAAGATACTTTGGAAAAACCCATGACTATAAATTTTACATGCCTTCTTTACTATTCAGTGTGTTTTATCTCATAAAGTATTTAAAAATATTTAATCAAATCATATCATGAAATATTTGTTCCAATTACAGTCAATCCTCATCTTCCTTCATTTTATAAGTTGTTCGATACTTTCTACCTCCAAGAAACGAAAACGGAAATTTATTTAAACTTATAAGTACAACAAATTTAGATGTCAACTTAAAAATGACTGGAAAGGTACATAGTTTTATTGTTATTATTATTCATTATTCCTTTACTAGGGAAAGGAGCAAAGCGTGGCATTGGAGAGGCACGCGCAGACTGAACAGAAGCAAACAAATGTTCTTCCAGAAGACCCAAAAGTAAAGAAGAGAAAAAAGAATCCCTGTGAAGAAATTAGTCATTCACTACAAATGTTTCATTATAGTTATTATTTAACAGATGAAGTAGCCCCATAAATAGGTGAAAAATAAGTTTGCAAAAAGGGACTCTAGAAAACAATACTTTTAAAGCATTGTGGTCTTCTTTGAAAAAAATTATGTGTGTGTATATGTATATATATTATATATGAATGTTGACTTCTGTCATTTCACTGAAGAAGACTGTTGAAAAAGAAAAAATGAAAGCCTCTGATTTCTGTGAATCATCACTACTCCATAGCCAAGAGTATCTATCTCATTGCTTTATTTTCTCAAGTGTAGCCAAAAGTTAGCTTTTCTTAGGTCCTGTGATCTAGGTGTGCCTGATGTGAGCTGTACTGTGGAGTCATACCAGATAGAAACGTCTGTATTATTAATAGTATCAAAGCAATAAATGTGTTCCTGACATAGGCTGAACCTGGATTTAGAAGGCACCCCACAGAGCCTTTAAGAGTTCACATCTGCAGAAGGTGTGGAACTGTTTCTTCTAAAAACCTCTACTGTTAGCAACCCTCTTTTTCTACTTTAGGAATTCCAGATGTTACGGTCTCCTATAAAATCAAAATAATGTGGGAATAAAGTTCTTCCAGAATGTTGCTCCCAGCATTACAGATGACGTGTCTGTGGCCCTTCAAACTGCAGCAGTGGTAGCCATCTATATCGAATATTCCAAAAATGCTCTCATTAGAAGTAACACCTGTTTAAGCAATTTGGCGATTATATTTAGCCAGGTTGGAAAGTGCGGGGCAAATAAAATTTCCTTGATCAAGAAAAGAGAAAATGTGTGCTTTTTCATCAAAAAGCTAGCAATCTCCATGGCAGCACTTTGTTGAAATAACTATAGACATCACCTTACTTTTTTGGCATAAACAGTGTAAAGAATGGCAAGAAATAAACTTCCTGTTTTAGTGGAAAGAAGCTATTCTTGTTGTGTTTCTAGAAATGGGAGGAATCACCTGTCCTGGCCGTTCATCCATTCACTTACCTAGGGAAACTTATTTCAAAATTCTTTTCTTTTTCAAATATGTTCAGTACTATTGGTTTAGCTGCTGCTTCTTACAGTCAAGGCATGAAATCAAATGATTACTTGAAGGGAAATGAGAAACTTAGAAAATGATTCCTGTTAAAACACTAAAAAAAGAAAGAAAGATAGCCAAAGGGATCACATTTTAGAGCACAAGGGAAAGGCACCAAAAATGATGAAAGATTTCCATGATGAAAGGAGCTTTGCATGTTCAGTGTAGAAGACACTTCAGTGACAATGCAGAAAGGGAGCTGCCTTCGGTGTGGCTTATTATTCAGCAGTTAGATGTAGTATAACAGATCTGAGAATGCCCTCTGGACACGGGCACCCTCCAGGGCCGTTCCTCATACCCATTACAGAAGATCCAACAGCCTCTACCAGATGGGAGCAGATAAGGACTCTACTCCCTCCCCCTCTCATCTCTTTCCTTTGCTTTTTTCCCCCTTGTCTCCCTCCCCTCTCAGTAGCACTCACCTGTCTGGTGCCCTGTGTCCTTTACAATCCCACGTCTGCCCAGTTATATCTGCCCCACTTTGTGGAGGAACCTCAGTCTGTTCTGTGTGTAAACAGAAAACATTTCTTCCAATAACTACCTGCAAATATTTGTTGGAGCTCCCCTGTTCCCCCTTACTGATTAACTCCCCTAAAGACATTTTCAGCCACTTTAACTTATTAGAACAGTCTAATTCCAGTGTTTGAGGCATAGTCTATTCTTTTGGAAATGTCAAGTTGCTGGATTCAACTACCCTTCCTACACTGAGAGTGTGTGGGAAGGTGTGTGACCGGGGCAGGGCGAGTCCGAGGGACAGGCGCCTTGCGCTGCCCTGGCAGGCTCCCCCCTCTCCTCTTGGAGGTGCTGGCTCCCCCTCGCAGTGCGTGGGAACAGGAAGGAATGGGGCCCGTGGCAAGGCTGCAGTTCCCTCCACAATACTTGCTGGTTCTCTAACCCAGAACAACACACTTTGTTGCTGTGTATGTGTCAGGGAGCCCAACACTGGTCTGGAAAACACATGGGATTGTTTGCCGGGCCAGCCTTCCCACTGTAAGGTTTCCAAATTTGGGAAGAGAACTGTGGCCAGAACACTCGCCCACTCCCAGTAGTTATCACGGGCCTTCGGGCCCACTGCCTCTTGCTTCAGAGAACTTCTCTTCCAGAAAACGGCCTAGCCCCATCCCACTCCACTGCACGTCCTTGTCACCCCAAACGCAGGGGGCACTGCTGTGCCTGTGCAGCCTACTCTCCAGCCTGTCTCTGTCCCGACCTTTCTCGGCATCTAACGCTCAGCGGGTCCAACAGCCTCAACTTTCAAACGGGAGAGGCTTCGTGTCTGAGTGTGGGGTGACCAGGGAAGAAGAGTTCAGGCATCCTTCCCCTACCACCTCCAAACTTTACCCCATCCTCAAAATATTCCCTGGCGATCACCTTGGGTCTCCCTTTCTTGTCTTGGGAGGTGATAATGTATGTATGTGGATATCACCTTTTGAAAAGCAGCATTTTATCTCCTAACTTCCCCCCATGTTAAGTTGGGGGCATTAGCTGGGAAGGGAAGGCAGGGAAGCTGGCTGATTATGGGGCCAGTTCTCAGCACTCCTGGCACCTCTCACTACACCCTGGAGGGAGGTAGCCAGCCCACTGGCAGGTGTCACGCTAAATGGAGAAGGTGAGGTACTTGGTGTCTTTAATCCTGCAATAGCACAGTAACAAACATAACCCCATTTTATATCCTGCTGTGCGTGGACTGATCTAGATAAGTCACTGAGGCAGCATCCTCACTTTCAGTCCACTTGAAACAGAGTCCTGGGCTCCTGCTCCCGACTCACTGGACCCTCTGTCCTCCTGACTGATACTTGGCGCTGGTTAGGAAGCTTGCTGGTCCTCATCAGACCCAGAAGAGCACCTGGCACCTGGGACATTTCTTCATGTAATCACAAGATAAGGGCCAAAACTTCTCATTAACTCAGTTGTCTAATAACACAGAAACATGCAAAAACCAAGTGAGGGCAGAGACCAAGGAGCGGGATGTCTGCTATAGCTCAGCAACGCCTTTCATTTCCCCATAGACCTCAGAGTCCCAGCTCACCTCTCCTGGCAACAGCCTCCTCTGTGTACCCATTCCAGGCTACCAATCAGAATATTCTGGAATTACTCCCAGTCCACCCCAAACCAGAGAAAAAGAGCATATTAGATTCCCTGGGTTTATGGTTACTTCTATACTTATCTAAAAAGGCCTATGCTTTTCCCCAGGTGATAGATTCCTTTTGATGGACTGTCTCAGATTATCCAAATCTCATCACCTCAAGGCAGAAGTCCATGGGCGAGGCTTTAGCAGCACATTCTAGTTGCACCAGAGTGTGCTGTGTGGAACTATCACTATTACAGAAACTAAAACATACGTGCTAATGCAGGGCCAACCTATGGCAAATTGCAGGCAACTGGCCAAAGCCCTGTGCCTTGGGAACCATAAAATTGGAAGCTGGGATAGCAACTGAAATGGTATCTGTTGGAGGAAAAGCAGTAACTGAGTAGGAGGTGGGAGAAAAGCACAAATATCTTGAACACATACCCAATGTGTAATTTCTAACAGTATCTACACCAAGGAAAAGAGTAAAACTTCCTCTTCCCTAAGACACACTCTCCAGGGGGTCAGTCTATGACGTCTCTTCCCTGCAATATTTATATTGCAACATTGCCCTTAGTGGTTTTATGACCAAGATTCTGTCTGCTTCAAAATGTGGACAGAGAAAGGAAAATGGACAAAGAGATAGATTTGTGTGGAAGTGACTTTAGAAATTTTTTTCAACTCTTTGAATTTGCAGGTGAGAAATTTCTTTTTCCACAGCTACAGATATACAAATGGAAATGAAAGTAAACTTCAAAACATGTCTCTCTCTCTCTTCTCTAGAGTTATGTCATGAGTGATGAGTAAGGGAGAAATAGAACTGCCTAGGAAACCTCTTGACTGGTCACACCTTCTTTCTAAACAACACAAATACAGTACCATCCTCAAAGACATTCTCAGGTACAAAATACACTGAATAGTTGTAGCTTTGATTTCTTAATTTACCTGTCTTGATAACAAACTTCGATTGTTCTAAATCATTGTTTTATACAGTGATAATCTCTAATTTGGTTTCCTGGTGGCATAAAAGAATTAATCTATCTTTTATCAATTGAGAGTGTCAATAACTTCTTGAAAGTAAGTTGCCCTTCATAAGGATATTTAGAGAGAGGGAAAAAAAATAACAATCTTATTCCCTAGGAATTTAAAGAAGAACTTTGAGCAACTCACTTTGCCTTCCTGATCCTAATTCCATCAATCATATAATGCAGGTTATAATGATACCACCTGTAACCCAGAAGGACTGTTACAATAACTGTCATGGAAGACTTTATAAACTATCAAATCTGAAATAGACATTAGCTACCTACAGAAAGGCTCTACACTTGTCCACCTTGCCAGGTATTTTAATTGAGAACAACTGTCAACTAGGTGTGGATTTCCAAATATGTAATTATGTACAGATTGCCACAAGTTTATCAGGATCATTTCTGAACACTGCCCTTAAAGCAGTGCTGTGTATGAAAGCACTTGGCACATTTTAACTAAGTTAACAACACTCCAGCTTCACAGGGTCCTGTGAGTCTCAGCTCTTCAGCTATTGCTCACTGCAAATGAAAAGGACTCAAACCCCAGAAGCCCTATGGGGATCAGCCAGACTGCTCCAGGCACACTGCGCTGCACCTCCTTCCATGAAGCAGAAAGTAAAAACATCAATAAACTGGTTCATGGAGCCCTGACCACTGCCGGGCACAGTGCTAACAGCTTTCCAACACTTCTCACTTAATCCTCATGACAACCCTATGAAGTGAGTATTGTTTACCCTGTTTTTGAGATGAGAAAATTCTTATTTTCTACTAAGAAAAAAGCCAGACTGGAATTCTTAATCAGTGTGGTCATACCCAGTAGATGGGGGCTGTCCTCCAAGGCAGATGTAAAGTAATGCCAACCAATCAGCTTATCAGGTCTGTGGACAGGGGTTTCGCCTGCGTGAGCTTTGACTCTTTTGGCACCTACGACTAGGAGAGAAAGACGATAAAGCAGAAGCAGCGCCATAATGCTCAGTGAAATGAGCCAGGCAGAGAAAGACAATACCATATGATTTCACTTATTTGTGGAATATAAAAACAAAACAAACAGAATGAACAGCAGACTCAGAGACACTGAGAAGTGACTGGTGGTTACCATGGGGGAGCGACTGGGGTGAGTGGGTGGGGAGGGTGAGGGGGATAAAGGGGCACAAGGATCTCAATCATGATATAAATTGGTCACAGGGATGATAGTACGGCATGGAGACTGTAGTCAATGATTCTGTAACATCTTTGCTGGCAGATAGTAACTGCACTAGTGCGTGTAAGGATCTAGTAATTGGGTAACTGTTGAACTATTGTGTTGTATATTTAAAGCCAATATAAGACTGTATATCAACGGTACTTCAATTAAAAAAAAAAACAGAAAGCAGATCACTTTTCTGTTCTAGATGAAGTTTTTAAAATATCTGATCAGGAGGTACTTCACAGTCCCAGTTCTAAAGGGAAGATGGGACAGCCTTTCAGATTTAGTTTGCTTTGCCTCCTTAACCCTGAGATGTATCTAAACGGCAGCTCCCTCATCAATGTAAACAGCACACACTCTCATTAGCAGCTAAACCTGCATTCACCAGTAACCTTTTGAAAATCTGCCTGGTGTCAGAGTGAAGGTTTTTTTCCTTCTGCAACACCTCAATCTCAACTGCCTGCCATGTATTTTTGTTTTTACATTTTCTCCCAGTAAATGAAAAGAATTCCAAGGAATGATTGACAGTTGAGGCAAATCTTAACTTGTCTGAGGTGATTTCCCTGCACAGGGCAGCTGGTGAACCTGACTTCAGTACTTATGGAGCTTAATCCTGTACCAGCTCATACACAACTAAGTAGAGCATCATTCATTCCAGGCTGTCGGAGATGAACACACAGAGGCCTCATCATATTCTTGTGCCCAACGAAATAGAATGTATGCTAATAAACAAATGTGGTATAAGATGAAGCCACAGGATCATGGAAATTTACAATGAACACTTAGATGTGGTTTATTTATTCCACCACTCAGCCAGGAGCCCTATTTTGCCTAGACGTAACAGATAACACATTTATCTATTACTGTGTGATAAACTGCCACAAACTAGCAACTTAAAACAATTTTCATTTATTATCTCACAGCTCTGTAGGTGTCAAGTCTGGTGGTCTTGGCTGGGTCCTCTGCTTAGAGTCCCACAAGGCCAAGGTCAGGATGTCAACGGGGCTGAGCTCTCACCCGGGGACTCTGGAAAGGCACCTGCTCCCAGTACATTCAGACTGTTTACAGAACACAGCTCGTTGTTACTGCAGGACTGGGGCCTCCATCTCCTTGCTGGCTGTCAGCCCAAGGATGCTCTCAGTTTCTAGAGAACACCCACATTCCCCATCATGTGGCCCCTCCATCTTCCAGCCAATAGGAGCACATGAAACCCTTCTTGTGCCTTGAATCTCTCTGATTTTCTCTTCTGCCACCAGCAGAAAAAAGCTCTCTGTTTTGATGATCCATGCAGTTAGATTAGATGTACCTGGATAATCTCCCTTTGAAGGGTTAACTCTGCCATACAATCCAACACTTCCACAGGTCACAGGGATCTGAGAGCATGGAATTGTGGGAGACCATTTTTAGAATTCTGCCTACCACACTTAGCAAGTAGAATTTAATAAAAATATTGCTAGGCTTGTCATATCCTCAGAAGATCAAGATATTGTAAGTATAGGTAGAAAATGTTAGAAATAACATTGACAATCATGTCTATATTTCCAGACATGGAAGTTTCAAAGTTTAAAGTTAGACTGAAACAATATACTGTTAAAAAGAAGTACCTTAAAGAAACCAATCAATATTCTTGGAAGAAAATAGCAATAGTCCTTTAGCAACCAATTTTCCTTAATATGTAATTTTAGAAAACATGTTAAAATATCCAACCTTGCCTTATGAAAAATAAGAGGCCGTAACTGTCCTGCTAACCTCAAGCCTTTAATTCAGCAACCCCTTGATGTCCTCTCCCGCATTCATAGCGAAGTCTTGAAACAACCCTTGATTCATCTTGCACTGCATCTCCTGACCTGTCCCTTTGGTTCAGGAGTCCTTAGCACAACCGCTGTTTACTGCCCTCTATCACCCATCGGGCTCTCTTGGAGCTAACTGCATAGCTCTTCCCTCACCAGGTCTGCACGGCTTCCGGGAACTCAGTGAACAGTTTGGCAAGAGCTCCCTGTCTGCCGAGCTGGGGGACCCGTGGTTGACCTCTCTCAGCATCACACTACCTGCCAAAGAAAACTGCCCCATGCTCAAAGGGTAACTGCTTCTTCCCTGTCTAAACCTGTAACTCTTGAATTCCCTCTGTTTGCCACACCATTTTTATGCACGTTGTTCTTCCATTGACAAGTGATAAAAATGTATCACTTATTACTTATTTTACCCAGTTGCTTATTTAAAATGACCTGTACAGCCTTTATGTTTGGTTCAACATGATCTCTCTCAGATTAGGCACCTTTGCAGGTGGGCAAGAAGGTACTGCTTTGGGCAGTAATTGCCCAGGATGATGATATACATGGTCCAAAAAGTTATGGGTAGATGTCACCAATTTAATGCCCATAGATCACCAAATGCTAAAACCTATGAGGTTAAGATGAGCCCAGGTTCATAAATGGTAAATTGCCAGCTACATCTTTGAAAGGTGAGAGGTCAATAGACATTAGGAATTTTGAGTATAACTGGAACAAAAGTTGCTCCTGGCTAGCTTCCTAGTAAGTACATTTCCTGGTTGCTATAGGCTCAAGCCCATCTCAGAGGCCAAGTTCAGGAAGTTGAGTGGTTTTTTTTTTCTGGTTATTAAACATGTACTTTTATTTTGGTTTTGATTAATAATTAATATATTCATACAAGTAAAATAAAGTCTTCCTTAGTCACTGCATTCAGTTTTTAAAAAAACTGTTGACCTTGGCTTCCTAGTCTGAAATCCAAGCCTTGTGAAATTCCATGCTTTTCTTTTTTAAATGGGGAACCTTTATCAAAGCAGAAAGCTTTGTTTCAAAAATAAACTTGGGGAATCTAAACATAAATATACTTATATTAATTTTTAAAAATAAAAAATATTCTAAATATTCTTGGCTAAAGGCTGAAAATTGTTGCTAATATCATTTAAAATATTTTTTTTCTTTTCCCTCTATGTTATTAGGTAAGTTGTATTTTATTCTAGATAACAAAAATGAAGTAGCATGGTAATTGAGGATATCATCTCCTGATATTTCCAAGATGATGACAATCAACTTGGGTAGCAAGCATGTGGAAGCCCTCAGGGGCAGGAAAAAGGGTTTCATTCACCAGTGATGTTATTACCAGACCTTTGCCCTGGACTTCACCCGCAAAATCCCTGTCAGGTCTTTTTCCTGCCTACTGGATCCAAAATAAAGCTTTGTAGCCAAAATATTCAGTGACAGATGGCTCATTTCATTGCCATAATGTCACCCTTTGGGTTTCTAAGGGGATGAATCCAGGGATAGAAAGCAGGATAAATACAAGAATGGACTTAGCACTGAACATAAGCAGGGTTTCTCCAGTCACTGATAGAATAAGGAACTTCTACATTCTTCACATCTAACACGAGTGGTCCCTCATCTCTCTGTATATGATAATTAGTGCATAGATAAGGCATGGGTCCAATCCTTGCTGACCCTGACAAGCTTGATGACTTGAAGCCTGCTCCTCCATTTCCTTAAATTAAAAGGGACATCATAATAGAACTTACCAAAGGCAACAAAAGCAAACAAAAGTGGGGCTGCACCAGACTGAAAGTTGCTACACAGCTAAGGACACATCAACAAAATGAAAAGGCAGCCTACTGAATGGGAGAAGATATTTGCAAATCATGTATCTGATAAGGAGTTAATACCCAAAATATATAAGAACTCATACAACTCAAAAAAAAAAAGCAATTCAATTAAGAACTGGGCAGAGAATCTGAACAGATATTTTTCCAAAGAAGACAAACAGATGGCCAACAGGTACATGAAAAGGTACTCAGTATCACTAACCATCAGAGAGATGCAAATCAAACCCACAATGAGGTATCACCTCACACCTGTTACAATGCCTGTTAGCAAAGAGACAAGAAATAACTAGCGTTGGCAAGGATGTGGAGAAAAGGGAGCCCTTGTGCTCTGGCATTCCTTTGATGGAAATGTAAACTGGTGCAGCTACTATGGAAGACAGTATGGAATTTCCTCAAAAATTTAAAAATAGAACCACCATATGATCCAGCAATTCTACTTCTGGCTATTTATCTGAGGGAAACAAAATCACTGTCTCAAAAACTTACCTGCATCTCCTGTTCATTGCAATATTATAATAGCCAAGATACGGAAACAGCTTGTGTCCATCAACAGATGAAAGGATAGAAAATGTAAGGTACACACACACACACACACACACAACGTAATATTATTCAGCCATAAAAAGAATGAAATCCTGCCACTTGTGACAACATAGATGAACCTTGAGGGTCCTTGAGAGTTTAAAAATCTTGACCTCCAAATGGGTTTAGTCACTCTCTCTCACTGAATTCCTAATTTCCTTTTCTCAAGGTTCTTTCCAAACTGAAAACCACACCAGGATAATCTAGGACAGACAAACAAACAGAAAACCAAGCTCATAGATACAGAGTACAGACTGGTGGTTGCCAGAGGCTGTGGGGTAGGCAGTAGAGGTGGGTTAGGGGATGGATGAACAAAATGGGTGAAGGTGGTCAAAGAATACCAACTTCCAGGTATAAGATAAATAAGTCCTGGGATGTAATGTACAGCACAGTGACTACAGTCAACAATACTGTATTGTATATTTGAAAGTTGCTAAGAGAGTAGATATTAAAAGTTCTGGTTATAAGAAAAATAACCGTATGTGTGATGACAGATGTTAATTAAACTTATATTTCATAGTATATACATGTATCAAGTCACGTTGTATATCTTAAAACTAATGCACTGCTAAACATCAATTTTATATCTCAACAAAAAAAAGAAAGAATTTCCCCATTAGGAAAAACAGTACTTAATTTCTAGGATTCTTGTCGGGTCTAGTTAACATACGAAAAGGATTTAACTAAGAGCTCTGCTCTAGGCTAAGTACTCAATAAACTGTAACGTTTTCTTCCCACTATTTGTGGGAAGTTTATTTTAGTTTTGCCTTAAAGAACAGTGTGTACTGGAACATAAACCAAGATGTACAACATAGGAAACCTAATGGAAATAATATTTTGTTAACACTCTTAATTCATATTGGACTTAGACTAAATGAAACTAAAGCCAGCATTTAGTTGTGTAATTACAGAATCACTCAAACAGGCCTCAAGAGACAATTATTCACTTTGCAGCTGAAGCTAAGGGAGACTGTGACTTATTCCCAGTCATATCTAAGAAGTTCCCTTAATACAATTTCTCACATTGCTCTTTAAAACTGGTTCTAAATTTCATTTTGTAGTCACTTCCCTCTTGGAGAAAAATGTATGGATTGTGTCCATCACATGCATCCACAAAGTTATGATGCATGACCCTGGGAAGGTTGGTTGTTTTTCCTGACTCGGCAGAGCCTGATCTTTACCCTGGAGGTCTGCATGTGTGTCACTGCTTCCCAGTTTACCTGAGCATCACTGCCTCACCTTTTGGCACCTGCATCGGTGCAGCTTTACCACCATTACCCACACATCCCTCCTCTCTCCGTGCCTTTGCCTGGGTCTGCACTCCCATGACATGACCCATCGGCTCCTAAAGAAGGCCATGAAGGGGTGATGGTGCTTCCCATAGAGTTTTCTAGCTCTTGGCCTCCCTATGGGCTTAGTCACTGTCTATCATTGAATCCCTGATTTCCTTTCTCCACGATTCTTTCCAAAGTGAAAACCACACCAAGATAACCAGATTCAAGTTTTCTAAAACAGCTTCACAAGGCTTCTCTTTAATTAAGATTAATTTGGGGTTAATGCCATTTGTAGTTAATCACTGGGTGTCAGAATCTTTACGCATATGCCTTTTGATTATTATGGTAACTGTCTGTGCTAATAGGTGTTATTATCCCTATTCCATAGATGGAGAAACCAGGAATTGGGAGGTTTAAGTAACTTCCCCAAGAGCTGACAGTAAGTGGTTGCCTTTCTCACTAAGTCAAGATGTCCAAGACGGTCCTTGGAAGGACATACAGTTGTTCTCAAATGTTAGTATGCATAAAAGTTATCTTACATGCTTATTAAAAGTGTACCCATCCTCCAAATTCCAGGCTCCATCCCCCAGATTCTGATTCAGTAGGTGGACCCAGGCTCTGCCCCCTGGGAGACTCTGAAGCGGGCCATCTGTGCAGCACACGCAGCCTAGGAGAGACGCAGCCTGACTGCACTCCCAGCTATGTACCCACTTTGAACTAAGCACCACACTTCCCACTTTTATTCTCCTTAATGCCATAAATTAACCAAGTGTTGAAATTCGCTTTTAAAACAAAACTTAAGCTGAACGGCATTTTCCAGAATTCAGGTTCTGTTCAGAGGCACCTATAGTCTGGGAGTCAACAGGACTGGTTTCTCTGTCTCTTCCCTTTACTGACTTCTTCAACGTTACTTGATAAAATAACTTCTTCTCTGTAATGGAATGTGAGAATTTACGTCTCCCACTGACCACAGAAGACTTCTAACGAGGAAAACTGTGACCATGGGAGAAGCAAGGAAAGCTGCAAGAGAAGACTGTGGTGTGAGTCCTCCAGAGCCAATGACGTATCCAAGTGAGGCATGATTTTACTACACCTGCCATTTACTTGTGTGAATAATACATTCGGTCCGTTTGTGAGACTGCAGTGCAGCACCTCTCCATGTGCTGAGATCTTTACTCACAGAAGAGCTACTCTAAGTCTATGCCCCGCATTTTCTTTGTGTGTGACGTGGGAATAGGCGTAACTGGCCGTGCTGTGCTTCCTTCTGTTGCGCTGCACACATACTGCATGTTCCACAAATGGAAGGTTTGTGGCCACCCTGTGCCAAGCAAGCCTCTCAGCACCATTTTTCCAACAGCATTTGCTCACTTAGTGTCTCTGTGTCACATTTTGGTGATTCTCACAAATATTTCAAATTTGTCATTATTATTATTTTATTCTGATGATCTGTGATCCGTGATTAGGACTTACCAAAAGCTCAGAATAAGGTTAGCGTTTTTTAGCAATAAATATTTTTAATTAGGATGTGTATATTGTTGTTTTAGACATAATACTATTGCACACATAGGGGATTATAGGACACTGTAAACATAACTTCTATATATGTACTGGGAACCCCCAAAATTAATTCGATTTGCTTTATTATGATATCATTTAATTGCAGTCATCTGGAACTGAACCCACAAAATCTCCAAGGGATGCCTATAGTACCCTTACCAACCTCATGGGGTGTAGAGCTCTGACACTTTGCACTTGGCATAAATGACCTCTGGCAAATTGTTTGGGCCAAATATTTTCATTCTCAATAGCCTGGCTTTACACTTTTGATAATATTAGCATATTCAATCTTGAGTCCCCAGGATATGCTGTGAGAGAGTAGGTTCTACAGAAAACAAATAGGACACTGTCCCAGCTCTTAGGAAAATTAGTCTCAAGTAGATAAGATACTTACATGATACCTAAAGCAACTGACCTGAGGGTTCTTTCACAGCATAGTGTTAAGGGGGAAAAGACAAACACAGAAAAATATATATAATATGACCCTAGCTTTTAAAAATAATCAATGACTGATTCCCCCAAAATTTTGTGTGTGTATATTATATATATGCATACAAAATGTGTATGTATACTTACATAATATGCACTTACTAAATATATGTATACATATATATCATTAATATAAGTTGCTTTGGAAATGGAATAACAAAAATAAAGGAATAAAGAAAAGGAAGGAGACAGAAAGAAACTTAAGTAAACAAGACTGTTTTAGGAAACACATGGATATCCATAATTAAAACAGTACACGTGATATATCTCCATCTAAATAAATTTGCATCTGTATGTGTATATGTGTGTGTGAGATGCATGAAATATTATACCTCTAATACTAATAGTGGCTCTGTCAGAGCAGGAAGATCTAAGTGTTCTTAGCTGTTTTTCTGTAGTGTTTAAACTATTTTTTCATAATGACAGCTGTTATTTATAGTAACTGCAAGTATTTTAGAGAGAAGAGTCTGTGTCAAAATATTTATGATTATACTCAAGTATCATTTTATTTTGCCCTTTTCAAAAAGTTTGTATTACTTTGAAATGATAAAAGTGAAATTCTCTAAAGAGGTATTCTCAGTAATAATAAAATGCAGTGGAACAAAGTCATTCTTAATAACAGGCCAAGGCTGCTTCGGTTTCCCAAGTAAAGCAGAGTGCACAGTGAGCTTGTTTTGCCAGAAGAAACTCCGTTACTGAGCTCTTCTCTCTTTTCCTGCTGTAGATGTTTTCAATTATGTAAATCTTGGATTTGTTGAAAGAATCTAGTTTTTTTTTAACTTTACAATATGGTTTCACTTACATTTCTCCAGCTCATTATTATTTTCTACAACTCAGCGTATCCAAAACGGAACTCATGATCTTCCTTTCTGCCTCAACTTACCTCTCTTCCTGTCTCCTTTTTCAACAGCAATGTCACCACCTTCCTCCAAGCCACCCAAACTGGAGATATGGGAACCATACTGGGTTCCTCCCTCTGGTTCACGGATCCTCTGCATACAGTACATCAGTTATGTCTAGAGACACTATTGCCAGCTTAGTATCAGATCTTTCATCACATCTCTTCTCCAGTGCATTGTCCTCACTGGTTCTACCTAAATTGCAGCAATTATCTTGAAATCAGTACCCTCAACTCAGTCTCCAATTTGAGATTTTGATCAAGCAGGAGAATGTCTACACTTTAGGTGCTGTGCTGGCACATATGAGTTGTCTGCCTATCTTCACTGCCTTCAAAGAAACAGCCTCCCCCAAAATACGCTGTCTTGGGGACCATCAGTCGCAGTGCTCCCACGATATTATAAGCCAGGCAGTGGTTCAGGGATGGGCACAATAAAAGGAGGGTCAGGCATTCTGTCCCAGGATTTTTCTCCAAGAGTTAGAAGAAAAACTCTCTCTTGCTTTCAGAGAGTCACAGATTAATTTAGCAAACTCCTCTGTAAAGCCTTTTTCCCTCAAACTTTATCTGGAGCCTAAATTATTGTAGAGACACAGAGCAAGCCAATTATTTTAGTTGTCTTTTAGCCAGTTCTTTAGTTTAGATTTGCACCTGGTTTGGGAACCAGCTATAATTCTGGAATGGTAACCAGGTTGGTGATGATTTATGATAATCTTTACTGCATTACTGGTATGGTGGTTCCAAAAAAGGAAAGCTATTAATTCCAATTGCTAATTTCAACTAAGCTGTTAGTACCTATTTTTTCACACACCAAATCATGGGATTGCCATAGCAATTGTCTATGTTTTTTGTTCTTTTTACTTATTAATAGTATGTATAAAAAGTACACAAGGTGTTAGCTTAATGTTAAATGAATACAACTTTTCTACTGTATATTTTTATGCACATAAATAAACTTCAGGATGTCTATGGTCAGGACAAGTTTTCATTTTTTCAACACCTCACTCAATCCTAGGCCCAATGGTAATGCCCACGGTTGAGGTCACTGTCCTTGACCTGCCAAACAAAGGCATTTTATACCCAAAAGTCATGAGGTAGAAGGGTAGAAAGGCTACTCCCACATGTTCAGTTAACAATAATTATACTGATATCTAACAATTATCAAGGGCTTACAGGTACTATTATTATCTCAGTTTCACAGATCAGGAAACTGTGATGGAGACAGATTTAAAAAGTAACAGAGATCCAATAGCCGATAAACTGAAGGGCAAGACTCCAAGATAAGCCTTCATTTCCAAAAAAAATTTAAGCCATCTAGTCCCTCCAACTATGATAATTACCTTCCTCACTGAGATTGAGAAAAACTTAACAATCTTTATTCAGACTAAAAGACAGAATCCACTTTCTTTTTAGCAAACATTAGCAGTGCTTAAGGCTTGGAGAAGGAGAAAAGTGGAGTGAAGGCCAAGAGAGGAAGACAAGCTGGAGCACATACTATAACTTACAGACTCACTTTTTGATTGTGGGCATCTTCCATTTCTTCCCGGATCCAGATCACCTCTGTAGCTCTGGTTTCTTTTCCATGCTGTTGTCTGTATGGAATCTCCGAGATTCTTAGTTTGGGTGCTCTTCTTGGTGCGTGGGATGGCACTCCTGAGTCCTGGGCATTTGCCTGCCTCTCATCTCTTGAAATACCTGTCATTATTACAAGAGTATGGATGAAAACGTCAGATTGTCCTTGAGGATATCAAGAAAATCCCAACCAAAAATACCTCACAAAATCACACTTACTCAAATTGCTTAGGGTGAAGACATCCTTCAGTTTCCTTAAGATACGTTAAAATTGAGAGAGCATTCCCAGATGGCACTGTAGCAAGTCCCTGAACCTACCTCCTCCCATGGATGCACCAAATCTACAGCTACCCACGGAATAATTCCAGCTGAAAAGTAGTTGAATGGCTTTCTCCACAAAAAGGAATAAAAGGGCCACATCAAGACAGATAGGAGAAACAGAAATACAGTCTGGCCAAAACACTACCCCCAAAGATGTGGCTGGTACCTCCTAGAAAGGAGGTCATAAAACCATCTGAAGCCCCAGTACCTGCAGCTGTTGCCCACAGAACACCTTCAGATCACCTGCATCTGCCTCCTGACCTACAGGGTCTGTGACTGCACTTCCACAGCACTGTACGTATCTGCACACTTTAAAAGCTGCTGCCTAAGGATCTGGTTTCCAGTCAGCCTGAATCTAGGTACTGGCTGAGATCACTCCCTTTAGGATACTGACAGGTCCAGACAGGCCCTCAACAACTGGGCCCTATCAAGAAAAAATCAGGTTACTTAGACAAACACGAAGGTTCAAGAGACAGCCAAGAACTAGGGCAAGGCTGAACACTCAGCTGCACGTCCTAAACCAGGACACTCCTTCCTCTGGGAGAGGTGGTAGTTTCACCTAATGCGTAGAAACACAGAGACAGACAAGCAAAATGAGGAAACAGAAGAGTATGTTCTAAACAAAAGAACAAGGCAAAACCTCAGAAAAAGACCTCAATGAAATAGGGATAAGAAACTACCGGATAAAAAATGCAAAGTAATGATCATAAAGGTGCTTGCCACACTCAGGAGACAAAAAGATAAACATGGTGAGAACTTCAACAAAGAGATAGAAAATATACAAAAGTACCAAACAGAAGTTGCAGGGATGAAGAATGCAATAACTGAACTGAAAAATACACCATGGGGGTTCAACAGCATCCAACATGATATAGAAGAATGTGTCAGAGACCTGGAAGAAAGGGCAGTGGAAGTCACCCAAATAGAAAAACAATATGAAAAAGGAATTTTAAAAGTTAATATAGCTTAAGAGACCTCCAGGAAACAACAAGCAGAATAATATTCACATTATAAAGGTCCCAGAAGAAAAGAGAGAGAAAGGGGCAGAAAACTTATCTGAAGAATGGCTGGAAACTTTCTTAATCTGGAAAAAGAAACAGACATCCAGTTTCAGGAAACACAGAGAGTTCCATATAAGATGCATCCACTATGTTCCATTCACTATGTTTATCTCATATTTTATAACCTCTGAGTTAGGTACAATTTTTTCCCCCATTTTAATTTAGTTAATAAATGTAAAAGCTTAAACACTGTCTTCCATATATTAGGTACTATTTAAGTTTTTGCTATTGTTATTAGAAGTTACTTTCAAAAAGATATGTAATTAATTATGACATTCATTTCTAGTTTTAATAATACTTACAAAACTAGGAAAAGTATTCTTAACTTGAAAGAGCAATTAATAAAAATTGTGATATAATTTTTTTTCAAGTCCTCACCCTCTCTGTTGCAGTCACTGTTTATCAGAGTAGGAAGATGCTATAGAGTCATTACTTGTCTTTGTGCTGTACTGCCTTCCCCGTGACTTACCTATATTGTGATTGTGAATTATATTGCCCCTAAATCCCCTTCTCCTAGATTCTGTTTGGTACTTCCAGGTCTCTGACACATTCTTCTATATCATCGTGTATGCTGTTGAACCTCCTACCCCTCCCCTTTGGTAACCACTAGTCCCTTCTTGGAGTCTGTGAGTCTGCTGCTGTTGTGTTCCTTCAGTTTTGCTTTGTGTTATACCCCACAAATGAGTGAAATCATTTAGTACTGGTCTTTCTCCACCTGGCTTATTTCACTGAGCATGATACCCTCTAGCTCCTTCATTGTCCAGTTTTCCCAGCACCAGTTGATGAAAAGGCTGTCATTTCCCCATTGTATTCATGGCTCCTTTATTCTGCATTAATTGACAATATATGTGTGGGTTTAAATCTGGGCTCTCTATTCTGTTCCATTGATCTCTGGGTCTGTTCTTGTGCCAGCACCAAATTGTTTTGATTACTATGGCTTTGTAGTAGAGCTTGAAGTTGGGGAGCTTTGTTCTTCTTTCTCAGGATTGCTTTACCTATTTGGGGTCTTTTGTGGTTCTGTATGAATTTTAGAACTATTTGTTCTAGTTCACTGAAAAATGCTGTTGGCATTTTGATAGGGATTGCATTGAACCTGTAGATTGCTTTAAGGAGGGTGGCCATTTTGACAATATTAATTCTTCCTATCCATGAGCATGGGAGATATTTCCATTTATTGGTGTCTTTAATTTCTCTTGTGCTTGTAATTTTCATAGTATAGGTCTTTTACCTCCTTGGTTAGGTTTATTCCTAGGTATTTTATTCTTTTTTTGATATAATTGTAAATGGAGTTGTTTTCCTGATTTCTCTTTCTGCTATCTCAATATAAGTATATAAGAATGCAACATATTTCTGTGTATTCATTTTGTATCCTGCAACTTTGCTGAATCCAGTTATTAGTCCTAATAGTTTTTTGGTGGAGTCTTTAGGGTTTTCTATGTAAAATATCATGACATTTGCAAACAGTGACAGTTTAACTTCTTCCTTACCCATTTGGATGCCTTTTATTTCTCTGTGTTGTCTGATTGCCATAGGACCTCCAGCAATATGCTGAATAAAAGTGGTGAGAGTGGGCATCCTTGTCTTGTTCTCGATCTTAGAGGAAAGGCTTTCAGCTTTTTGCTGTTAAGTGTGATGTTGGCTGTGGGTTTGTCAACATGTATATGTTGAGGTACATACCCTCTATACCTAAAATGTGAATATTTATTGAATGTACAACTGCATTATTGACAATAATCTGTCCTACCAAAACACAAAAGTACACAAAAATGTCTATATAAAATTGCAGTATTACTAGCAGTATTCAAAAACTGGTAGTATTTGAAATGATATAAATGTCCATCAACAGAGGGGCAATTTAATAAATTGTAGTACATTAACGTTATAACACATTGTGAGGATATTTGAGAAAATGACATAGATCTATATACACTCACAAGGAAGAGCACTTGCCATACATTAAGTAAAACAAGCAAGTTACACATGTATAGTATGATCCCATTTTGATTTTACATCGCATTTAAATTTGTATAAAAGTATACACATATATTTGCATATGTTTCAGGACCAGGACTAGAGGGAAGTGAGTGAGGTACCTAGGGGGCACCTGAGTGCCTCTTTAATTTTACCCACTGCAGGCCTATTCCCCTAGTCCTGGCCATGATAACGTTTACATGTACAAAAAAAACCTTTGAGAAGAATCACACATGAGTAAAGAAGTATTCTCATTTTAACTCTTCACTTCTACATAATTTGATTTTTTTTAAGTAATCATGTAACCTGAAGCAAGTTATTTAATGACACCTGTCCCCAAGGGACCAATGGAGACCACACAGCAATAATAGACCCATTTTAGCCCACCTATAGTGCAGTAACATGTCAGTACATGAGCTGGCTTCCATGTTCAGTTCCCCGTAACTTCTGACGACTTTCATGTATCTTAACTCTCTGACCTTTGAACAGAGGAAATACTGCCAGCACTTTTATTGTATGAATAATCATACATACTTCTATTTGCATTTTTTCATGTTATATTCTCAATGCATATTAGTAATAGCTCTTCCAGGTCACAGTTTCTGTATGATTACCATGTAATCAGCTCAGCAAAAATTTATCTCTCTCTAACAACACAGACAGTGGTCAATTATTTGCCAAATAATCATAGTAGCTCGAGTCACTGTACCAATAATGCTGCTAATTATGGAATTTCCAAAATGAATATGAGTGAATCATTCTTTTTCATTCAGTCTATTTACATTTTCTCCTGATCAATGTTCATGCCCTTCATTGTGTTTTTTTCAATTTTTGTGCTTTACATGATTATTTTAAATGAGAGTTGATAACCTTATTTTTTAAGAAGAACATATTGGCTGTATCCTGCTACCTTTAGTAATTAAAGCTAACGATTAGCTTAGCTGTATTTTAGTGTGTACATTTTTCACAAAAGATAAAGACTAGGAAGTGTGCCTTCCCTGTTTTACACTGATAATAAATTGACACAATCCTCTTGCTATTTATATAACATCCCCATATGATGTGAAACATTTCCATTGTGTTTTGTTGTTTTTCAAAGACAGGACTAACAGCTTCCTTTTTTAAACTGCCCATAAAAAGTCCAATCCAGAATCTTACCACCCAGATTCACAATTACAAATTAGTAAATGACTGAAATGACAAAACATATTCAAGATACAGATTATCTGACTTTTATTTTTCCAAAGTGTAATCTTTAAAGACAAATGTAGTGTCCCCAAATCCTCTACTATGATGCCAACATGTCACAACCGTCAGTTTATGGAAGAATGAAACCTTTATCTAAGTCAGCCAGCTGTTTGGGCTCCATGATGCCAAACAATGGATTTGATCATTTTTCCTAATGACTTGGTCAACTTTGGTAACATGAAAATGCTGGTAGTTGCTTAGAAATTAAATTAAGATGGTGTCAATTTATAATTTTAACCAAAGTTCCATTTCAATAGAGGAAGTGATTATTATTTCTTTAGAAAGTGAACAAGCTAAATTAATTTTTTAAGTTTATTTTGATATCATTAATCTACAATTAAATGAGCAATATTATGGTGATTACACTACCCCCTTCATCAGGTCCCCCCCACCAACCCCATTACAGTCACTGTCCATCAGCATAGTGAGATGCTATAGAGTCACTACTTGTCTTCTCTGGGTTGTACAGCCCTCCCCGTGCCCCCCTAACATTACATCTGCTAATCGAAATGCCCCCTTTTCCCCCTTGTCCCTCCCTTCCCACCCATCCTCCCCAGTCCCTTTCCCTTTGGTAACTATTAGTCTGTTCTTGGTTTCTGTGAGTCTGCTGCTGTTTTGTTCCTTCAGTTTTTTTAGTATGAAATAAACTAGTTTATGTTTTGGATGCATATCTGTTTGTAAATTTTATCTACATTTCCTAGTAGAAGGAAGAGTGAAGTCGCTTTCAGGGAAAAAGAATTAACTATTTTTAAATTAATAGACCAATTTTATTTCACTACTATGGTTCTTTTTGGCTAGGCTAAATTGCATGAAAAATAACATTAATTTGGCTCCTAAAAGTCACAGTTGGCCTTGAGAAATTTAAATCTTTTAAGATCCTTTAGCTTCCATTGTTTATTTCCATTATTATAATCACATGGAAGCATTTGTCTATAATCTTTATTTAATATCTTAGTTGTTTCCTTCTGGACCTAAGTTAACCTGCATAGAAATTTAAAATTAGAAAGTTAAAAGACCAAATACCGTGTGATTTCACTTATATGTGGAATCTAAGAACAAAATGAATAAAACAGCAGGAGACTTGTAAACACTGAGAAGTGACTGATAGTTACCATCGGGGAAGGGTTAGGATGAGCAGGGGTGAGGGGGATAAAAGAGGCACAAAATCTTAATCATATTATAAGTTGGTCATGGGTTTGCAAGTGCAGCATGGAGAATATACTCAATGGTTCTGTAACATCTTTCTATGTTGAAAGATAGTAATTGCATTAGTTGGGGTGATGATTAATAATGGGTGTAACTGATGAATCACTGTTGTATACTTGAGACCAATATAATATTGTATATCAACCATACTTCAATTTAAAAAAGAAGTTCAAAGAAATTATCTCTATAATCTTAAAATTCTATAATACTACCTAAACTTTGAAATGGTTTAATAAAAATATATTCTTGCTCTGTGTGTTATTTGATGTGCATAACTGTTTTCTTTTAGAACTTCTGCCTAATACCACATTTCTCTGCCACTATTACAAATTAACTTACTACTACCACTATTTGAATTACGTGTATTAGTAGTTACCTTATTTTCAAGGGCAGAAACATAGTTTTTAACTGAAAACAAATTTTTTAACCAAAAACAAAAATGATGGCTCACGTATCTGGGAGATTCAAGGGCTCACTAGCTGTGGATAGAGCAGAATCCAAATGTCCAAATGTCCTCAGGTACTTGTCTCTTTCCACATCTAAGTTCTTCTTCCCTTTGTTCTGGGTTTAT
The DNA here is from genome assembly GCA_032199065.1 of Smutsia gigantea. NCBI lineage: Eukaryota > Metazoa > Chordata > Mammalia > Pholidota > Manidae > Smutsia > Smutsia gigantea. The sequence continues at coordinate 66,863 of JAVSCE010010981.1, forward strand.
TTCCAGGTATGTATTTCATGTGTAGCATTTAAAATGACTACCATTAGCTTCATTGTCTTTACATCCTGTGAACTCAGCAACCCCACTGTTGCAGAAGTGCATTTCTCCTGATAGCTCCAGAAGCCCTGGGATGGACATCTAGTTAGCCTGACTTGGGTCATATAGCCAAATCTGAACCAATTTCAGTGTCCAAGATAACTTGTATTCTCCCTGGACAGAGACCCACGTCATGCATCCCATCACTAATGTCAACTATTACGGCCACCATAGTCACTCTGATTGGAACCGTGTGGACTCAGAGTGGAGGAGTGCTTCCCCCAAAAGATTAGGTGCGCCCTGTTTAAGGAGAAGGAAGTGTCAGGCATGCAAAACTACCAGATGTACACTCTGCGAACTCTTGATAGTGTCCCATCAGCCTGAATCCCCATGCAACATACACTAGTACACCATCTATTTGTGCAGCTCGCGTTAACAAAATTGAGTCCAAAATATTTATACTGTATGGCACTGACTTGATATTTTCCATAATATAGTACCTGATATGCAGTAATGAAACACTTTTAAAACAAGTATAAAACATATTTTGTTACAGAAGTTTCTTTTATTAACATCTTGCACATCGTTTTCAACCTTTTTACGTACATATTATCTGCTTTAAATTCACTGTGATAACGAATGAATCAGTAAACATTATTCCCTTGCTCACTTCCCAAAGTTCTAAGATTTGAGGCCCAGTAAATTTTCTACTTCTCCTCAAATTCTTTTATTCTAAGCTCTTCATAAGAAAAAGCTGTTCAGTCCACTTGCTACTCACCATATTCTCTTCAAGGACCTTCTTTATGAAACCCACTTATAGCATCTACCTACTTAACACTAAAATCCTTATAGTACCAACTAAAGATGCTAGTAGAAGATCCAATACAGACATATACTAATTGGCAGCTAGATCCTAATGCAGCTAATTTAAAAAATTAATTTTGGGCAACTGAACCTTTTAAGTAAGCTTTCTTAAAAACCACTTGAAATTGCTAACAAAAACAAATTTGGCACTCGGATTCAAAGTCATACTTGTACTTTCCTCAGGATTTTAGTGTAATTGATCATTTTAATGATTTATCCAAAATATTTTTACTATAAGGAATTGAGTTCTTTATAGAGAACCCTTCACCTAAGTGAGCCTCTTCAGACAAGATCTACTCCTTGAGGTAAATAGTACACTTCAGATGCAAATGAAGAGACTAGAGTCTAGCCTGACTCACAGAGCCAGATATTCTAAGCCTCCAGATAGTCTTATGCTGTAATTAAGCACCATTGGAGACCTATAGGCTATTAGAGTACCAATTTACCAGGGTAGTCCACATAAAGGACAAGGAACACTTTTCTCCTTCTTCTTTCGTTTGTTAAGAGGCACAGTGTTTATTTCTCCTGGTAGTAAACCAAGTTCTGAGTGATGGTGGGTAAGAGACAGCCACACCTCCTTTTCATGAAATTTAACACTCTTAGGGAAGCAATGGTAGCAGCCATCACTTGCCTATATATATATAGGTATATATATGTATTTTTGGTTATAAAACTTGTGGGGAGACCTGATCTACTGATTATGAAGAAGGCTTCTGAGGCATTCTAAGGGGAGACATCTGTGGACGTATTTAGCTGCTTTGCGTGAAGAAAAGCCCAGTGAGAACAGCTAGAACTTGATCCTAACTCCCCTTAAGGAGGAACAAGAGGAAATTATTGCTGAGAGAGACCAAAGTACCACTGCAATGGCCCTTAGAGGCCAAACCAAAGGCTGTGGGCAGCAGGGCATGCTTTCTGGCTTTCCCCAGTTTTCCCCTTTGGTGGGATTTCCCTAGATGCCGCTTATCCTGGGTGTGGTGTCTGTGGTTGGGGGCAGATTCACGTAGTAAGAAAGGACAGAAGTGTTTCATTTTACAAACTGGTTAGACAAGACCTGGCTCTAGTCGGCAGCCTCCCAGAGTGTGTCTGACCTGGGAATGCATTACAGGGAAAGGATGAAGCCGCAAATAGGGTGCTTAAGAGCTGGGACTCTGGGTCAGAAGGACCTAAGGCCCAGGTGGCGTTGCCACTTACTAGCTGAGTGACTGCAGAAAGTTGTTTTACATTTCCAGAACCCTCTTTCCTCATCTAGACAGTGGAAGAATTAACACTGTCTACACTGCAGGGGCAAGTGAGTTCCAGACACATATTTAAATTCAATCTAGAATGGTAGTAAAACAGTGGCCCAGAAGACTGGCAATGGTGTCGAAGCTGGTTGACAGGGGAGGGAGAAGTTGGAACAGGAAAAGAGTGTCCCTTTACTGAAGTTGGCCACACTGTCACAGCAGGCAGGGGACGGGCATCTGTCCACACCCACGGGGCGGCCTGTTAGCCAGTTAGCCATCTTTCTAAAACTGGAACGTGTGGTTGTAGTGTAAGACACCACCAAACCAACTTCAGGTTTAATCACAGATTTAGAAATAAAATAAATAAACCCTCTGGTTTGAAAATAATTTCCCTAAATCATGTGGTCTGTCTCCCATTCACTTCACAAAACTCAATTTGAACATTGCAAAAGATATAACATGACTGAAATTTCAAGTATCTGTAGATAAATAGTTTTCATAACTTTACCTCATGAATGATTTCAGCTGCTCAACAATCTTCACCTCAAAAAGACAACAAATCTGAATATACAGTGACTATTCTAATGTGTAATGACTTTCTGTCTCTAATGGTCAATTCTAATTTATTCTGAAGGGTTTGCTTCCTTTAACTGAGTTCTGGATCAGTATATTGAGTCCTTAATGAGAAAAATGTAGAATATTATGAGTTAGAGTTCCACATAATATGCCCTGTTTGGAGCATTCAGATTTGGAGCCATGAATGTGAAGCTCCACCTTCTCACTATAGCTCAGTTAGATTCTCACAAAAGGTGGTAGTAAAGTCAGTCCCCTACCCATCTCTGCACAGTATCGCTTGATTTCATTGTCCTCAGCCATTCTGCACATTAGAATCTGCCTGGGAGCCTTTAAAAACACCTGATGCCAGAGATTCAGTGCACTGGCCTGGGGCGTGGCTGTACTGGTCTGTCCCTTAAAGTCCTCAGGTGATTGACAGAGTTGAGAGCCACTGCTCTCTGTGGAATTATACATGCAAAGGCATGAAATACTCTTTTCTCTTTCTTTTGTCCTTTAGCTTCACAACTTTGTCTTTCTAAGAAAGATTATGGCATGAATATGATCTCTAATTAAGAATACTTAAATGATTGTATAATGACTCTGCCTTTTCTTTTGAGTGATTTAGAGAGGAATGATATAGGAACTCCTACACTTACTATAAAATGGTCTCATAAATTGTATCTTTAAAAAATTATTGAAACTATGTTCACCAGCTAATGAACTCTTTTTTTCTCTTTTTTTGCTAAAGCAAAGCAGAGAAGAATTTCTGTAAGAAACTGATGAGCATTTTTCACCTTCCAAAGAGAGACGTCTTCTCTGTTTTCAGTAACGCCACCACTAGTCTCTGAGTTCTTGTGTCTCTACCACACTGCCTGTAATGGGCAAAAGATGAGCTCATTTTATTTTCAATTTATAAATAAAAATACCCTATTTGGTGGATGGGGGTTTGAATAACCAATGCTTCCTTCTGCTTCATAGCGACTTTCATTGGTGATCCTGTTTCTGAACTTCTGCCTCTATTTCCAGGGTGTGCAGGTTCCTGCCTCTTGACAGTTCACCAGACATTTATTTGATGAATACTCATGAGGCACCTAATTTGTGCCAAGCACTATTTAAGATTGTGGACCTGTGGCAGTGAGCAAGACAGGCCAGAAGAGCCAGTTCTGTCGTGGAGACTGCCCTTCAGAAAGGGAGACAGAATAAAGGATAAATAAGAAAACATACTGTGTAGCCAAAGAGAATGTAACATATTGTTATCTTGTGTTCCATGGAACACACGTTGAGACATTCTGGTCTCCTGTGTACATCTAAATAGGCTCCCCTTCCTTGGCTATCATAAATTCAAAATGATTTAGTTATTTCCTCCCAAGAAGTCTTTCATTTCCCCCTTACTAAAAAACTTCTATAGAGTTAGGTTTAGCTAAACAGTTTGCAGAATTTCATCTGTTGAGAGGTCCCTCCAAGTGTTTCTTCTTGAAGTTCGAGAGAGAAATGTTGAAAGGGGCATTGCCATAAAATTTCACATGAACTTACTCTTGCTGGGAACTACCAATATGCTGTTTTTTTTTCCTCTTACTTTTTTGTCCTTTTCTTTTGGCCTTGACTCTAAATTTTCTTCATTGACCAAAGATGAGATTTTTCTAGCTCTTTCCAGTAACCTAGATATTCTTTCCCTTAACTCAGCTCCTGAATTGTTTGCCCCATATCACTTTCACTCTACCCTTCCCACATTTTGTTGGCAGACCTGGTAACTCCACATTATCAGGAATCAGCAAAACACATGTGCTACTTTCAACTCAGTGTGTTAATTATTTGACAAACAGTTATGACAATCTACTGTGTTTAAAGATACTTATGATGCACGGCGGTTACAAGATGAATAAAATAGGGCTCCCTCTTCTAAAAAAGTTCACAGATGCTTAAGGATAAGTTCAGGATGAGTTCACTTGGTTAAATCAAAAACTATTTGAAGTGGAAAATTATAACACATAAATAATGGGTGTATGCTTTTAGCTTTAAACCTTAAATATATATTCCCTCACCAAACTTTAGACATAGGTCAAGGCCTTTTCTTCCACTGCTGATCAGAATTTTACATGGTCTTTCTTTCATAGCCATGGAATCAATCATTTCTAGTTTCAATTACTTGAAATAGCTTAAGAGTATTATGACACTATACCAGTATCTGAGTACCAAAACAATTTAGACCTCGGGGATTTTTTTCCCCAGTCTTACAGTTGTGCTGCTCACATCTATTCTGACAGCACTCATTTTAGCATCTCATTTTGATACTCATTCCAAAGTATTCCCATAAGTTTTCAAGAAACAACTCTTTCATTCTACATTTAGTATTTAAATTACATGTTTTAAAACACTAAGTATAATCGACATAATCAGGTTTGAGTACAAACAGGACTGACTCTTGGTAAGCACACACCCCATGTGGAGGGAGGCAAAGGTGTGAGAACAAAAGAAAGAGAGACCTCCCAGCTGGGAGCATTCTATAACTTGCCGTATCTACCGCTATGTTTCTGCTTAATATGGCAGGTTGCTTCAGAGACCTACTTGTATGATATCACTGCAGTACAATATAAATGGTTTAATACAGGCTTATGCAAAATGTTGTTTTATCTTAAATAGATCCTTCCCTATTAGCCAGTAGGAATACTGTTTGGAATTTTTCCTCTTTTTTTCCTTGATTTTTGATTATCTTATATTTTGGAATAAGCGATATAATTCCATAGTTCAAAATTTCTAAGGTAAAACAAACAGGGAAAAGAAAAGCTGGTCAAGAACTTGGCAGATGCTCTGTGTTGAGCTGACTAACGCTTCCAGCAGATGGCCACATTACGTCCCCATTACTACTATATCTTGATTCTGTGCCGGTTTTGTAAAACTATATCAAGAACACATCACTTGTTTCCTCTCTGAGGTCAATTCAACATCATTTCTCTCTTTCATCCATTTGAAATGTACGTATTTTGTGGATTTCCTTAAAGGCATATCTTCTTGACATACAGTAAACACCTTCCCCTCCTATCAGATTTTCGGTTATGATTTATTATGTGGTGCATGAGATAAACTATTTCATGAAAATATTTCCAACAAGTCTTGATATTTCCCTTTTGCTTGCATATGTGTATACATGCTACAACATGAATTCATTTTATTTACAACCCGTATGTTTTATGTTTGTTTTGGTATTTGAATTTCTAAGTCATATTTTCAGTCTCTTCTACTTATTTTCTCATGAGAATCCTTGAGAAGTTCCTTCATTCTTGTTTTCCTTTCCTTGTCCTATCTGTTCTCCTCCAAAGAAATCAGCACCGTGGCTTGATCTGGAAGTTTATTTTGCTTTCTCTACATTCTCAATGTATAGAGCCCTCTTCAACGGGTCAGCTAACCTCTGGGAAAACACGGTTGTTCTCCATTTTATAACACGCATGCCACTCTAGCCAAGAGCCTCTCATTCATTCCAGGATATGAAGTCATGGTCCAGGTACCAAAGCCTGTTTTGTCAACACTAACTGCATTGTCAGTAGTTCCCTTCCCGGAGATTCCTCTGTCTCCCAAATGTCCTACTCCAGTGGAAAAGAAACAATGAAGGCAATATCTACAGTCCACTAGTTTCCTGCCTGAAAATTCACAGTCCCTCAGGATGCTTCCCTAATCTTGTGCCCATGTCTTTTTCTGTTCAAGAATGAAAAATTTGCTAATCTGCCAGCTTTGTTAATTAACTCATTACTTTACCCAACAAATATTTATTTAGTACCCAGGGGCTGAGTTGTTAAAAATTAACTTACTAACTTTCACAGTAATTTATTGCTGTATGGCTGGCTATAGTGCCTATAATTTAAATTGGCAAGTGTTACAAAAAATATGTTACACATGCTATAGGAGCAGCAAGGACGGAGTGACTAACTCTGGTGACAGTAGTGGAAGCAAGTAGGAATTCTTTACAGAAGAGAAAGCCTGGGATTTCAGAAATAAGTGGAATCTGTCAGTCAGGTAAAGGAGAAAAGTACATACAGGCAGACAGAGGACTTCGTGCAGAAGCACAGAGGTATGAACACACACGTAAAGCTCAAACTAAAGCAACATCACTAGTAATGAAGAGGTGAATGCAGAGTTGGAAGACAATTTAGAGTTAGAATTTATAGGGCTTGCTGATATTCAGGATATAGTAAATGAGAAAGGTAGGATTCAAGAATGAATATCTGAGTTTAGTTATGTCTAGAATGAGGGATGGTGAAGTCTGAGATTAGGAATTCTGAAAATGGGAACAGGTTTGGGTATTGGACTGATGATAGTGAATTCAATTCTGCACATACAGATTCTGAGGTATCTTTAAGCTATTCAAGCGGAGGTTCCCTATAAACCAAAAGAAAGCACTCTGTATCCAAGAGAGAAAACTGAGGAAGACAAAGTAGGGGAATTATTAAGGTCGTGGAAGCAAAATTTGCTATGGATTGAGAAATTAATGAGAAGTAACTGGGGTATCTTGTCTTAAACACTCTTTCAAATAAGAGGTAAAACTGGGAACTTTTTTAAGCCATTGAGCAGTCTAAACAGGATAGTAATGGGAAAATATGTAGTAATAGTAATAGGAAACATTAGTAATAGAAATAGAATAGTAACAGTGATAGAAAAAATAGAAAAAGTAATAGAAAACAGACATAAAAAATATATATTGTCACACAATATAAGATTTCTCCTTTCGGCCAAGAACACCAGCTTTGCACTTTGCTATTTATGATCCTAGTTTGGAATCTTTTTTTTCCAACCTCTTCTGGCAATATCACACCAGATCCTACATAGAAATTAGACAGACACTAAAATTAGTTAAGTCACTTTAGGCGCCTACAACTGAATTGACCAAATCTTTGTATTCACTCAGAAATTTAACACACAGTCTATAACTTCCGGTTACTGCTACAGGTGATGACCTACCAACTGGCTACTTTAGCTGGTTTTTTACACTGGATATTTGTGAACACCAAAGGAATAATAGGCAAAATGTGGCAAGTGATTCCTTATTGCTGTTAACAACTATTCAAGTTACCCTGACACTGGGTTGTAAAAGTTTTGGTTATTTAGCATTTTGAAGTTTCTCACTCAATTCAATCAATACACAGTAAGGAAGTTAAATTTGTCCTTCACATGTCACACCATTGGCTGGAAGTAGGATCACTTTCCTTTTCCTAAAGTGGCCTAATTCATGAAAATGAAAAATTAAAAAATAAGAGTTTGCAGAAATTCCAACACAGACACCAAATACAATACACAATAGAAGGAATTCAGGCAAAGCAGAATTGCAAAATGTTGCACTGAAGGTAAAGAGGTCTCTATTTCAGGAGAGAAGCACACCCACAGAGGCGAACTGGTTTGAATGAAGTTCCTTTTGATTCATTTCAGGCTCTACAGGAAAACTGTCAAAGATGCTACAGAAAGCTAAGTTTTCAGATTCTTACAGTTTCCTGCCATTTTGAAGGGCAAAACCAGATCACTGAATCTTTTGGTCTCATACCATTCTACCCCCACTGTTCATTTATAGAATGGAAACTGAAGACATTCTAATACAAGTTACATGAGAGCAGTGACTTTGTTTAATTTAAAATTGTATCTCCAGTTGCTAGGTCAGCACTTGGCCCATTGTAGCTGGTCAAATATTTATTCAGTTATCACGGTTGCATATGGGAAAGGTGGGTAAATGACTTCCCAGAAGAGGTAGTATGTGGACTGAGTCTTGAATAACAAGTAGAAGTGAACCAAGGAAGTAACATGTGTAAAGTTATGGAATCAAGGGAAAACACAGCACATTCAGGAAGCTGTAGGTGCTGATTTAAAGATGGATATAGATATTGAGAGACGAGGTCAACAGACCAGACACAGGTAGGCAGGACTAGATGAGATTAAGCCTCTATGCTGCCCTAAGGAGTTCAACTTTCACCTGAACCCTCTACATAGCCACTGAAACACTTTAGTTGAGAATAGCATTTCCATAATAGGAAAAGTTATCTGATCACAACGGAAAATACACTGAAGACAGAGCTAGACTGCAGAAAGGCAGGTTAGGAGAAGCTTTTATAGTTCTTTAGAAAATCAATGAAA
>JAVSCE010010982.1:0-27137 GCA_032199065.1 Smutsia gigantea
TACTTCCAGACAAGTATTTGAGGGATTTATAATTTGAGCTCAGCTCTGTTAATTCAGCAACAGTATAAAATCCCTTGTCCTCTTTCAGTTTTTCATGTACTATAGTTGTCCCTGATCCTCTCATTCTCTCCCTTTACTTCTGGTTTTACCAAACCCGAAACCATGTGTCCACTGCTTTTTTTTTAATAGTTTATTTTGGTATCATTAATCTACAATTACATGTGCAATATTATGGTTATTAAACTACCCCCTTCATCAGGTCCCCACCACCAACCCCATTATAGTCACTGTCCATCAGCGTAGTGAGATGCTATAGAGTCACTACTTGTCTTTTCTGAGTTATAGAGCCCTCCCTGTGCCCCTCCAACATTACACCTGCTAATCGTAATGTCCCTTTTTGCCCCTTGTCCCTCCCTTCCCACCCATACTCCCCAGTCCCTTTCCCTTTGGTAACTATTAGTCCATTCTTGGGTTCTGTGAGTCTGCTGCTGTTTTGTTCCTTCAGTATTTTTTCTTTGTTCTTATACTCCACATATGAGTGAAATCATTTGATACTTGTCTTTTTCGGCTTGGCTTCTTTCACTGAGCATAATACCCTCTAGCTCCATCCATGTTGTTGCAAATGGTAGGATTTGTTTTCTTCTTAAGGCTGAATAATATTCCATTGTGTATATGTACCACATCTTCTTTATCCATTCATCTACTGATGGACACTTAGGTTGCTTCCATTCTTGGCTATTGTAAATAGTGCTGCAATAAACATAGGGGTGCATCTGTCCTTTTCAAATTGGGCTGCTGCATTCTTAGGGTAAATTCCTAGGAGTGGAATTCCTGGGTCAAATGGTATTTCTATTTTGAGTTTTTTGAGGAACCTCCATACTGCTTTCCACAATGGTTGAACTAATTTGCATTCAAACCAGCAGTGTAGTAGGGTTCCCTTTTCTCCACATCCTTGCCAACATTTGTTGTTGTTTGTGTTTTGGATGTTGGGTATCCTCACTATTGTGAGGTAGTATCTCATTGTGGTTTTAATCTGCATTTTGCTGATGATTAGTGATGTGGAGCATCTTTTCATGTGCCTGTTGGCCATCTGAATTTCTTTGGAGAACTGTCTATTCATGTCCTCTGCCCACTTCTTAATTGGACTATTTGCTTTTTGTTTGTTGAGGTGCGTGAGTTCTTTATGTATTTTGGATGTCAACCCCTTATTAGATACGTCATTTATGAATATATTCTCCCATACTGTAGGATATCTTTTTGTTCTACTGATGGTGTCCTTTGCTGTACAGAACCTTTTCAGCTTGGTATAGTCCCACTTGTCCATTTTATCTTTTCTTTCCCTTGCTCGGGGAGATATGTTCATGAAGAAGTCGCTCATGTTTATGTCTAAGAGATTTTTGCCTATATTTTTTTCTAAGGGTTTTATGGTTTCATGACTTACATTCAGGTCTTTGATCCACCTTGAGTTTACCTTTGTGTATGGGGTTAGACAGTAGTCCAGTTTCATTCTCTTACATGTAGCTGTCCAATTTTTCCAACACCAGCTGCTGAAGAGGCTGTCATCTCCCCATTGTATATCCAAGGCTCCTTTATCAAATATTAATTGACTGTATATGTTTGGGTTGATGTTTGGATTTTCTATTCTGTTCCACTGGTCTGTGGGTCTGTTTTTGTGCCAATATCAAATTGTCTTGATTACTGTGGCTTTGTAGTAGATTTTGAAGTCAGGGAGCATAATTCCCCCTGTTTTATTCCTCCTTCTCAGGATTGCTTTGGCTATTCGGGGTCTTTTGTGGTTCCGTATGAATTTTAGAATTATTTGTTCCAGTTCATTGAAGAAAGCTGTTGGTAGTTTGATAGGGATTGCGTTGAATCTGTAGATTGCTTTAGGTAGTATAGCCATTTTGACAGTATTTATTCTTCCTAGCCAAGAGCATGGGATGAATTTCCATTTGTTAGTGTCCTCTTTAATTTCTCTTAGGAGTGTCTTGTAGTTTTCATAGTATAGGTCTTTCACTTCCTTGGTTAGGTTTATTCCTAGGTATTTTATTCTTTTTGATGTAATTGTGAATGGAATTATTTTTCTGATTTCTCTTTCTGTTAGTTCATCGTTAGTGTATAGGAAAGCAACAGATTTCTGTGTTAATTTTGTATCCTGCAACTTTGAGAATTCAGATATTAGTTCCAGTAGTTTTGGAGTGGAGTCTTTAGCGTTTTTTTATGTACAGTATCATGTCATCTGCAAATAGTGACAATTTGACTTCTTCTTTACCAATCTGGATGCCTTGTATTTCTTTGTTTTGTCTGATTGCCATGGCTCGGACCTCCAGTACTATGTTGAATAAGAGTGGAGAGAGTGGGCATCCCTGTCTTGTTCCTGATCTTAGATGAAAAGCTTTCAGCTTCTCACTGTATTGTATGATGTTAGCTGTGGGTTTGTCATATATAGCCTATATGATGTTGAGGTACTTGCGCTCTATACCCATTTTGTTGAGAGTTTTAATCATGAATGGATGCTGAATTTTGTCAAATGCTTTTCAGCATCTATGGAGATGATCATGTGGTTATTGTTCTTTTTGTTGATGTGGTGGATGATGTTGATGGATTTTCGAATGTTGTAGCATCCTTGCATCCCTGGGATGAATCCCACTTGATCATGGTGTATGATCCTCTTGATGTATTTTTGAATTCGGTTTGCTAATATTTTGTTGAGTATTTTTGCATCTACGTTCATCAGGGATATTGGTCTGTAATTTTCTTTTTTGGTGAGGTCTTTGCCAGGTTTTCGTATTAGAGTGATGCTGGCTTCATAGAATGAGTTTGGAAGTAGTCCCTCCTCTTCTATTTTTTGGAAAACTTTAAGGAGAATGGGTGTTATTTCTTCTCTCTATGTCTGGTAGAATTCAGAGGTGAATCCATGTGGTCCAGGGGTTTTGTTCTTGGGTAGTTTTTTGATTACTGCTTCAATTTCGTTGCTGGTGATTGGTCCGTTTAGGTTTTCTGTTTCTTGTTTGGTCAGTTTTGGAAGGTTGTATTTTTCTAAGAAGTTGTCTATTTCTTCTAGGTTTTCCAGGTTATTAGCATATAGATTCTCATAATATTCTCTTATAATTCTTTGTACTTCTGTGGGGTCTGTCGTTATTTTTCCTTTGTCATTTCTGATTGTGTTTATGTGTTTAGATTCTCTTTTTCTCTTAATAAGTCTGGCTAGGGGTTTATCTATTTTGTTTATTTTTTCAAAGAACCAGCTCTTGGTTTCATTGATTTTTTCTATTGTTTTATTCTTCTCAATTTTATTTGTTTCTTCTCTGATCTTTATTATGTCCCTCCTTCTGGTGTCTTTGGGCCTCATTTGTTCTTCTTTTTCCAATTTCAGTCATTCTGTCTTTAGACTATTCATTTGGGAATGTTCTTCCTTCTTTAGATAGGCCTGGATTGCAATATACTTTCCTCTTAGAACTGCCTTTCCTGCGTCCCACAGAAGTGGTGGCTTTGTGTTGTTTTTGTCATTAGTCTCCATACATTCTTTGATTTCTGTTTTGATTTGGTCGTTAACGCATTGATTAATTAGGAGAATGTTGTTAAGTCTCCACGTATTTGTGAGCCTTTTTGATTTCTTTCTAAAATTTATTTCTAGTTTTATACCTTTGTGATCTGAGAAGTTGGTTGGTAGGATTTCAATATTCTTGAATTTACTAAGGTTCTTTTTGTGACCTAGTATGTGGTTTATTCTGGAAAATGTTCCATGTGCTCTTGAGAAGAATGTGTATCCTGTTGCTTTTTGGTGTAGAGTTCTGTGGATATCTGTTAGGTCCATCTGTTCTTGTGTGTTGTTCAGTGCCTCTGTGTCTTTACTTATTTTCTGTCTGGTTGATCTGTCCTTTGGAGTGAGTGGTGTGTTGAAGTCTCCTAAAATGAATGCATTGCTGTCTATTTCCTCCTTTAATTCTGTTAGTAGTTGTTTCACATATGCCGGCACTCCTGTGTTGGGTGCATATATATATATATAATGGTTATATCTTCTTGTTGGACTGACCCCTTTATCATTATGTAATGTCCGTCTTTATCCCTTGCTACTTTCTTTGTTTTGAAGTCTATTTTGCCTGATACAAGTACTGGAACACCTGCTTTTTTCTCCTTGTTGTTTGCATGAAATATCTTTTTTCCATCCCTTCACTTTTAGTCTGTGTATGTCTTTGGGTTTAAAGTGAGTCTCTTGAAGGCAGCATATAGATGGGTCTTGTTTTTTTATCCATTCAGTGACTCTATGTCTTTTGACTGGTGCATTCTGTCCATTTACATTTAGGGTGACTATGGATAGATACGTACTTATTGGCATTGCAGTCCTCAGATTCGTGGTTACCAAAGGTTCAAGGTTAACTTCCCTAGTATCTAAAAGTCTAACAACTAACTTAATATGCTATTACAAACACAATCTAAAAGTTCTTTTTTTGTTTATTTGTTTGTTTCCTCCTCTTTCTTTCTTCTCCAATCTTTATATATTAGGTATCATATTCTGTACCGTTTGTCTATCCCTTGATTGACTTTGGGGATAGTTAATTTAATTTTGCATTTGCTTCGTAATTAGCTGTTGTATTTTTTTACTGTGGTTTTATTAATCTGGTGACAGCTATTAAACTGTAGGAACACTTCCATCTATAGCAGTCCCTCCAAAATACACTGTGGAGATAGTTTGTGCGAGGCAAATTCTCTCAGCTTTGGTCATCTAGGGACTGCTTAATCCCTCCTTCAAAATTAAATGATAATCTTGCTGGATAAAGTAATCTTGGTTCAAGGCCCTTCTGCTTCATTGCATTAAATACATCATGCCACTCCCTTTTGGCCTGTAAGGTTTCTGCTGAGAAGTCTGAAGATAGGTGATGGGTTTTCCTTTGTATGTGATCTTATTTCTCTCTCTGGCTGCTTTTAATAGTCAGTCCTTATCCTTGATCTTTCCCATTTTAATTACTATATGTCCTGCTGTTGTCTTCCTTGGGTCCCTTGTGTTGGGAGATCTGCGCGCCTCCATGGCCTGAGAGACTATCTCCTTCCCCAGATTGGGGAAGTTTTCAGCAATCACCTCCTCAATGACACTTTCTATCCCTTTTTCTCTCTCTTCTTCTTCTGGTACCCCTCTAATGCGAATATTGTTCCGTTTGGATTGGTCACACAGTTCTCTCAATATTCTTTCATTCTTAGAGATCCTTTTTTCTCTCAGTGCCTCAGCTTCTTTGTATTCCTCTTCTCTAGTTTCCATTTCATTTATTGTCTCCTCCACCGTATCCAATCTGCTTTTAATACCGTCCATTGCATTCTTCAATGCTTGGATCTCTGACAGGAATTCTTTCCTGAGTTCTTGAATATCTTTCTGTACCTCCATGAGCATGTTAATGATTTTTATTTTGAACTCCCTTTCAGGGAGAGCCATAAGGTCCATATCATTAAAATCTTTCTCAGGAGTTGTATTCATAATTTTACTCTGGACCAGGTTCCTTTGGCGTTTTATATTTTTGTATGGCGCCCTCTAGTGTCCAGAAGCTCTTCTCTCTGGAGCTGTTCAGCCCCTGAAGCAATGCAAGGGATTGTAGGGGAGTGATATTGGTGCCTCTGGGAGGAAAGGGCTGTTTCCTGGTTCCTGGCTGCTATGCCTGTCTCCACTGCCTGAACCAGTGAGCTGAGCACACAGGTATAAGCCTCTGTGCTTTGCGTTTTTAGTTGCTGTAGACAGGTCTTCCCTCTGGCTGGCGTAACACCAGGGAAGGATTTCCCGGTTTGCAAGCCCAGTGGGGCTGGCCAGAAGAAAGGTGCACTGGTCTGCCTGTCACAGAAGGGGTTCTTGGAGCTGTGTAGGCCGTCAGGGAACTGGTGCACCTGAAGATTGTGAAAGCTCCCAACCTGCTGGGCAGAGTGCACCTGGACAATTTTGTCTACCTGTCCTTTTTCCTGAGCAGTAAGCTCTGTGCAGTCCTTGCCCCTTTAGCAGCCCTCTTGCTAAGGGCTTCTTTGTTAGGAAGTCTCTCAGGCTGCCAGCCTTCCTTTTGTCCTGGAGCAGCTGGGTATGGATCCCTGCTTTCACAAGCAGCTGGAATGTTAGTCTCTCCAGGAATTCTGCCTGTCTTAGCTTTCCAACCCCCTAATTACGACAGTATCATGCACGCACCATGAAATGTAAGTTTGTGCTCCCTGAGCAGATCTGCAGACTTAGGTATTCAGCAGTCCCACATCTCCACTCCCTCCCTGCTCCGTTCCTGTTCCTCCTGCAGGTGAGCTGGGGTGGGGGAAGGGCTTGGATCCCGCAGGACCACAGCTTAAGTAAGTTACCCTTTTCTGTGAGGGCTGCTCTTGTCTCCAGGTGTATGCTGTTTGTTTCTGGCCAAGAGTAGTTGTAGTAGCTTTATTTTCATATTATATGAGGTTTTAGGAGGAAGCCTCTGTCTCACCTCTCACGCCGCCATCTTTAATCCCCCCTATTTATTTTTTTCTTTTGGAAGTGGGTATAGCTTTCTTGATTGCATATGTAAGATTCCTGCCAAGTTTGTCCCTAATTTTGGGCAGAGACCATGAGTGTGTAAGTGGGTGATGAAGGACAGGAAATCATAAGTAATTTGAAGATTTACTTGCATAATGAGTGCAGTTTGTGTTTCTGGTAGTCTGAGTTTGGGTGCTTGCAAAACAGATCCTCAGACAAGATAAGGGCTTGAGTGCAAGTAATTTGCTTGGTAGGTGAAGGAAGTGTGTAGGGAAGTGGGAAAGAGACACAGGGAAGGTGAGGTAGCCACTGTGGGAATCACTGTCAAGGCATTGCTATCAGTGACTAAATCTTACACTTCTGGGAATTTCTGAAAAATAGGGTAAAGCACACATCTTGCCTGTGGGGTGAAGAGGCTGGACATTTGTATAGTAACTCCATTGAGTCATTGGTTTAGGCTGCTCCCTGGGGTGGAGGCTTTAGTTCTTTGGACCTTAGGCCTGCTGTGCTCAGGCACTGTGGCCTCCCAAGGCTTCAGAGAGTCTTGGGCAAATACAGATACTGGTGGTTGGAATTTGTACAAGACCAGACACAAGTAACATGCCCCAAGGGACATGGGCAGGCACCCAGGGGCACCTGCTTGAGACTGATAGTCCACAGTTTTTATTTTCATCTTTTCCAGTTATTTGGCACATGTAAAACAGCACATATTTCTTGGCCCATTTTAGGTACTTTTTATTCTCTTCAGTAAAAAAAAAGAAATCTGCATCACAAAATAACTTTTGACATGATTAATCTTCATGCCTGAAAATTTAACTTATCATTAATGGCAGGATTATTTCAAAACTAGTCTTATCAAGTAATATTTTAGGGTGTTGTGTGTTTGATCTAAACCATTTTAGTAAGGTCTATTATAGTCCTGCAATTTTTGATTGGGGTGCCTTTATATGTTTTAATGCTTAGAGTAGACATATGTTAACCAATCTATAGAATTACAAGATGCTAGAGTTAAATATAATCATACAGATTATGTAATCAAGCCCTCTGCCACCTGGTAGCTAGTTAGCAGGTACAGAAACTAAGGTTTAATGAGAACCACTTGCCTTAATTTGTGAAAAGAGTTCTTTCTTTCTATAACCCTGCATAAAATTGGTGAGAACTCTGGGTCCATGGTAAAATATCTGGGACTGAGGATTAGAGTATAAACTTTTCAAACTAATATAAAACTCTGCGCTAAAGTTGTTGGCCATGCCTTGGAGGTTAAGCCATTTGTTCCTGTTTTTTTTTTCCTTTTCCTTGTGGCGGAGATACCAGAACAGTAGTCTTGCCTTACCTTCTGTCCCATACACATTGTTCGTATGGCATACTTGTTTTTTTCAACATAGGCTTGACTTTCATCATCTGCATCCTTCTTGCTCCCACTCTGCTGGCCCTATTTTACATTCAACACTCTGCTTTGCTTCTTGAGTTCTTATTAATTTTACTTCCAGAAAATTCCCTGGACTGGCTTCTATTATGAACGCTCATTATTAAAACTGAGAGGAGTAAAGTATGTAAGCAAGTGGGGATAAGTCCCCCATCCTAATTTCTACTAGATATTTAAAATTCATAATAAAGTAACAGAGACCAAATGCCCAGACATTAAAATATGGACTTTCTTTTTATTTCACCAATTGTTTCCTGCTTCTTATCACTGTGCTACAGAGCCTGTGAACATTTTCTTGGAAAATTTTTAAGGTCTATCACAATTACTTAAAAACATCTCCTTAGATGGTAATGGATTTTAAAGTATTAAGATAAAAATCTCATTTTTTTGTATATAACTCTAAATTAAAAGGTATTCTCAAACAAATACAGTAATCCAAAAACCTAAGATAACCAAAAATAATCTCAGCTGTATGAGAATTGAGAAATTCTCTTCCAGATTATTCTTGAGCCAAAGATAACAAAAATTGCAAACTCTTTACAAAGTGATGAAATGAAGCACATCATACCCAAACCTACAGGTTATCGTACAAGATGTACTCAGAGTCCTAATGCCCATATTACAAGAGAAGGCAAAAGTTAAGAATCTAGAAGTTAGAAAAGAGAAAAAATAACCAAAGAAAGCTGGAAGAGGAAAATAGAACCGAAATATGTTATTTATAAACAAGAAAGGAAAAATTAGAAAAAAATACTAGAAGGTAAACGCTCATCTGTTTTTTTGAAAATGCCAGTAAAATTCGTAAGCCCCTTAGAATCTAAATAAGGAAAATTATAAAGTAAAAATATTGAAAATGACCAAAAGTAGCACATATGTAATTGTTAAATCATGAATTTATAGAATGGGAATTGTGTGCTAGGCATTATACTAAGCATCATATTTCACTCAATCTTCAAAAAACCCTTTGAGATGGACATGACTTTCATTCTGACTTGACATGTAAAGAAGCTGAGGCTTAGAGAGGTTAGAGAGAGTAAGTAATGTGTTCAGGATCGCCCAGTTGGAAGTCAAACCCAGGCATTTTAACTCCAGCATCTTCATTCCTAACCGTTAGTTGGAGATGGCAGTTCATATTTTCTTTGTTGTAGTTCTAATGGGAAACTCCAGTGTAGGTTCTAAAACATCGCCCTTCTAAGAATTCTGCAGAGTTTAAAGTACTTTTCAGTTAAAGAAATTTTCCAGTAAAACTAGTGGATGGCCTCAAACTTTCAAAAAGTTTGTTTGCAAATACATAGAAGTGTTTTTTGGATAATCACCTTCTGCAAGTGTAGGAAATTTAGTATCTGATTAGGGTGGTGAACTTGATCTCTTTCACTCCCAAAGTTCTGTGGTTCCTTGGTGTGGGGAAGTTGGGGTTCCTATGGACAGGATCCTCACTGAACTTAAACCACCTGATGATGTAACTGGCCTGTTGCTAGGCTACCACTTCCACATCTTTAGGCAATAAGCTATTATTGTGCTATATAGAGAGTTGGCCCAGTGCTCTGGGCAGAGGCAGAGACGCTAGTGCTCAAGCTACCGCCGGGAGAACAAGCCGGGTAATAAACCCTTTCACCCCAAAGAACGTTTTGCTGTCAATTTCTTTGGTCACATTGAATCCATAGTGAACTTGCCTGTGGCCGAAACCCTTTGGCAAGACAATTGGCGTAGTCGGCAGGATTCATTGTTGACCAAGGAAAAAGACAGGCTGCCCTTATGGGAGGGGTGCTTCAGTGGGCTGCCCCTGTGAATGAGGAGACAGTGGATTGTCCCCCAATGGGTATGTGGTCTGAGGTGGCTTTCCTCCTAGTGGACTGGACCCCACCCCAGCACTGGAGGCAAGTGGAGGTGACCCCTGAGCCAGTAGGGGTGGCCCTTGGTATAGTAAGTAAATCCTTTGAGAAACAAGAGTGCCCGTGAGGCAGTGGGGACTGTGGGTTGGCTGCTTCTCACAGTATTAAAAAGGTCTACAGAAGAGACCCAAGAAATGGCAGCACGAGAACACAGCTGTAAACTGTGGATTCCCTGAAAAAGGAAATGGCATTGATGCGAGAGGCAGCATGAGACCACGAGCTCCAAACTTCTGTGGATTCCCTGAAGAGGGAAATGGCATTGATGCAAGAGGAGATCACACAAGAATGCTAGCAGCAAGGTGCCATTGGAGAGGTAAACAATTCTTTACAGAATGAGATGGCAGTGCTGCCAGGTGCTCTGAAGGAGGAAGAGGCCATCAAGGAAAAAGATGAACTCCTGAGGGAAGCACAGGCAGAGGTGGCATGAGAACGTCAGCTGCGAAGCATTGAGGTGAAGGGAAGAGACCTTCTGAAGACTGAGGTAGCATTGCTGCAAGGCACAGTAGAAAAGGTAAAGGTTGTAGCAGAGGAAGCACTCAGGGGAGGGGAGAGAAAGGTGCCATCAGCCCCAGAAATGGAGGAGCTGGGGAAGGATCAAGGGGTGGTGCTGGAGATACTGGCCCCTCCTGTATTGAAAGCACACCCAGTGGTTGCGAAGAAAATAAAGACCCAGCAGCTGAAAGTTCCCGAAGGAGAGGAGCAGCCCCCTCCCCAGGTGGTGGAGCACTTTATGCTCCACCCCTATATTCAGGCTGAGCTGGTGGATTTGGGCTCCCGGTTTAGGCAGAAGCCTTCGGAGTCAATATCAGCTTGGCTCCTGTGTCTGTGGGACTTAGGGGTGGATGGAATTGTTCTGTTGGGATCAGAGATGGGAAAGCTGGCTTCCCGACAGTGCAGCCTGCCTTGAGGCAGTGATTACAAAATTCACATCAGACCCAGGGAGTCACTCCCTCCTTGATTGGCTTATGGCTGCACTTTGTGCTGTGGGGCCCAATCTGGGTGATCTGCCATCCTCCCCTGCTAGATAGCAGACATTTGCTGAGCTCCAACAGGTGTTATGAGAGCCAGGCATAAGAAATGCCATCTATAGTGCAGAGAATTATTGCCCAGATGAAGAGATTTTCACTACTGGGATGAGAAATATTGTACTTCGAATGGCTCCTACATCCCTCTTTTGGGTCTCTAGTGGCCATTGTTTCCCCTCACTTAGGGCATCCCATAAGCGAAGTGACACATACAGTAGCAGACTTAGGAGAGGCTGAAGCAACGAGAACTCAGAAAGAAATAATACCTGTCACTCACAAGAAGAATTTACAGGGCCCCGTGAAGGTTACGAGGACCCAGATGTGGGTTGATTTAATATGGGCAGAAGAAGATGGAAGGAAATTAGATGGGAAGTCAAATAGGATCTTACTAGAGCTATGGCAACAGCTGAAACCAGAGCAGCAGTTCCAGCCATTAAGACCAAAGAGGCAGAGGTCAGAGACAGAGCCACGAGTCTGGCCTGTGTGTTTGTAAGACTTCCTGCAGGAGAGCAAGGCAACCTCACTTGAACCCACACAGGAAGGTGATTGGGGAACATGGTTTGACTGAGGGGAAGGTCAAGGTATCTTCCCTGAGGGGCGGGAGGGGGACCAGAGGCCACTTGTTGAAATAGCTATCCATTGGTCCCCAGTGAACATACAACGTGTCCTGGCTTTGGTGGACACTGGGGCTGAATGTTCACTGATTCATGGTAACCCTCAGTGGTTCCCTGGGATGCCCACTATCATAGATGAATATGGGGTAAGGCTGTCAGAGTGAAACAAGCCCAAATTTCTTTGGGATTAGGACATCTACTCCCAAAAGAGTATACTGTGTATATATCTCCTATCCCTGAGTATATTTTGGGGATTGATATCCTGCAGGGTCTATGGTTAAAGACCATTGCAGGTAAGTTCAGACTGAGAGTATGTGTGGTGAAGGCAGTTCTGAGGGGACATACTAGGCACCTGCCCATAGCTTTGCCTGTGCCTCGATGGTGACTAATATCAAACAATACAAACTGCCTGGAGGGCATAAAGAGATTGGAGAAAATCTCCAGGAGCTGGAAAAGGTGGGTATTATAAAGCCCACTCATAGTCCTTTCAATTCCCCAGTGTGGCCATTAAAAAAGCCAGATGGCTCCTGGCATATGACTGTGGATTACAGAGAACTGAATAAAGTCATACCCCCTATGCATGCTGCTGTCCCCTCTATTGCAGGCTTGATGGATACCCTCAGCCATGAACTAGGAACATATCATTATGTGGCAGATCCTGCTAATGCCTTCTTTTCAATTAACATTGAGCAGGAAAGTCAGGAACAGTTTGCCTTCACATGGGATGGATGGCAATGGACTTTCACCATCCTCCCACAGGGATACCTCCACAGCCCCACCATCTGTCATGGACTTGTAGCCCAGGACTTGGCTACATGGGAGAAACCACCAATGTTGTGGCTGTACCATTATATTGATGATGTCATACTTATGTCTGATTCTCATTCAGATCTAGAAGGTGCAGCACCTAGACTGCTGCAACATTTACAGGAGAAAGGATGGGCTGTGAACAGCACCAAGGTTCAGGTACCTGGTTTTTCTGTCAAATTCTTGGGGGTCATCTGATCGGGTAAGTCCAAAGTTATACCAGAGCAGTTATAGATAAAGTCCAGGCCTTTCCTACCCCCACAACTGTAACATTGCTACAGGAGTTTCTGGGTCTTCTAGGCTACTGGAGAGTGTTTATCCCTCACTTGGCATAAATTCTGAAGCCCTTATACCGGTTGGTACAAAAGGGCGTCAGGTGGGCCTGGGATGAGACATGTGCAGCTGCCTTTACTACAGCAAAACGGGCAGTCAAGGCTGTGCAGGCCTTTAGTGTGCTAGACCCATCAAGGCCCTGTGAGCCAGACATTCATGTGACTGAAGACGGTTATGGCTGGGGTCTCTGGCAGTGGCTTGAATGAACTCATCAACCCGTTGGATTCTGTTCACAGCTCTGGAAAGGGGCAGAGGTATGATACACTTTGATAGAAAAACAACTGGCTGCCGTGTATCTTGCCTTGCTGGGTACAGAACCCATCACTGGAATGGCCCCGATAAAGGTAATAACCACCTATCCCATCTTGGGGTGGGTATAAGACTGGACCCAAAAGCCAAGGAGTGGTGTGGCACAAACACCCACACTGGCCAAGTGGGGTGCTTACCTACAGCAGTGTAGTGCCCTCTCTAGTAGCCCCTTGAGTGAAGAACTCCAACGCTTGCTGGGGCTGGTGACATATACTAGTTAAAAGCAGGAAGAACTTGCTTTTGAACTTGCTTTAGTAGCAGAGAGTCCCTATTGGGAGGGAAGAGCCCCTATACCCAAAGATGCATGGTACACAGATGGCTCCAGCCGTGGGCGGCCCCCAAAATGGAGGGCCATGCCTTTCCATCCTAAGACTGAGACAATATGGATGGAAGATGGTGAGGGGAAGAGCAGCCAATGGGCAGAGTTGTGGGCTATGTGGTTTGTGATTGGCCAGGAGCCCTCCCCTACAGTTGTCTGCACTGAACCCCCGAGACTCCATTGAGTGGACGTGGCCTTGCACCTTTTGACACATGGACCAATGATGGATGGCTCTCCTGGCACCTTGAGGACAAGGTCTGGAAGCTGGCCTCCTGTGTACTTCTGGAATAATAGCAGAGTGGCCGCCAAAGATCACAGTAGTATATCCTGAACGGCCAGAAGGTAGGAGCATCTTACCAGGGAGTTTTTTTTAAATAATTATGGCCAGTGCATGCCCCTCCAGTAGCACTATATATAGATCCTTCAGTAACCCCCACGGGGAAAGGAGTAAAATTATGGTATACTAGACCTGGAAGGGCCTCCCTTCCTGCTACAGTCCTATCACAGTACCACTCTCTTGCATGCGTCCTACCTGATGGACAAGATTTGGCAATGTTGGTGGCATTAAAACATGTGTCTTATCACCCCTAAGGTCTTTGTGGATTTGGAACTTCCTCTGGCTTGAGGATTATTATAATTTTTGTTACCTGTGTCGAAATCTTGCTGTATCTTAATTTTTATTATCTCTAAGTTGTTGTTATCTTCTGTTGCTATTGTGGAATCTGATTACAGTGTTCCAGCTTTCTCGCACAGGAACCATTGCGGAAGATGGAAAGCGTGTAGGTTGTAAGGAGAATCCTGGAGGGTTGGAGTGTGGGGTAGTTGGGGATCCTATGGCCAGTATCCTTACTGAACTTAAACCACCTGATGATGTAACTGGCCTGTTGCTAGGCTACCGCTTCCACACCTTTAGCAATAAGCGATTATTGTGCTATACAGAGAGCTCGGCCCAGTGCTCTGGGCGGAGGCAGAGATGCTAGTACTCAACTGACCACCGGGAGAACAAGCTGGGTAATAAACCCATTCACCCCAAAGAACGGTCTGCTGTCGATTTCTTTGGTCACATTGAATCCATAGTGAACTTGCCTGGGGCTGAAACCCATTGGCAAGACACTTGGGTTAATAGGAACTTTGTAGGAAGAAATATGTTCTCTTGCCTGTAGAATCTGGCCATGGCTCTGGAGGGATGTCAATGATTAGTGGGGATTCCAGTGACACGAAGTCTCCAGAACTGGATTTCTTCCTTTACTAAACAATCTTTTCAGCACTACAGAACCGACTAAGATTTAATGAGGAAAATAGAAAAATATCCCATCGCTACGGATGACAGTTTGAACTAGAAAGAATTTTTTCTCTAAAACTACATTATTTCTCTTCACACTTAATATGCTCATTGCCTTGAAAATGCAGTTTCCAAATCTACTCAACTGTCTGCTTTTTTCTTTTCTTTTTTTTTTTTAAATATAATTTATTTTATTATCATTAATTTACAATTACATGTGCAATATTACGATTGTTAAACTACCCCTTCATCAGGTCCCCCCCACCAACCCCATTACAGTCACTGTCCATCAGCGTAGTGAGATGCTATAGAATCACTACTTGTCTTCTCTGAGTTGTACTGCCCTCCCCATGCCCCCCCAACATTACATCTGCTAATCGTAATGCCCCTTTTTCCCTCATATCCCTCCCTTCCCGCCCATTTTCCCAGTCCCTTTCCCTTTGATAACTATTAGTCCATTCTTGGGTTCTGTGAGTCTGCTGCTGTTTTGTTCCTTCAGTATTTTTTCTTTGTTCTTATACTCCACATATGAGTGAAATCATTTGATACTTGTCTTTTTCGGCTTGGCTTATTTCACTGAGCATAATACCCTCTAGCTCCATCCATGTTGCAAATGGTAGGATTTGTTTTCTTCTTATGGCTGAATAATATTCCATTGTGTATATGTACCGCTTCTTCTTTATCCATTCATCTACTGATGGACACTTAGGTTGCTTCCATTTCTTGGCTATTGTAAATAGTGCTGCAATAAACAAAGGGGTGCATCTGTTTTTTTCAAACTGGTCTGCTGCATTCTTAGGGTAAATTCCTAGGAGTGGAATTCCTGGGTCAAATGGTATTTCTATTTTGAGTTTTTTGAGGAACCTCCATACTGCTTTCCACAATGGTTGAACTAACTTGCAATCCCACCAGCAGTGTAGGAGGGTTCCCTTTTCTCCACATCCTCGCCAACATTTGTTGTTGTTTGTGTTTTGAATGTTGGCCATCCTCACTGGTGTGAGGTGATATCTCATTGTGGTTTTAATCTGCATGTCTCTGATGATTAGTGATGTGGAGCATCTTTTCATGTGCCTGTTGGCCATCTGAATTTCTTCTTTAGAGAAGTGTCTATTCATGTCCTCTGCCCATTTCTTAAATGCATTATTTGCTTTTTGTTTGTTGAGGTGCGTGAGTTCTTTATATATTTTGGATGTCAACCCCTTATCGGATATGTCATTTATGAATATATTCTCCCATACTGTAGGATGTCTTTTTGTTCTACTGATGGTGTCCTTGCTGTACAGAAGCTTTTCAGCTTGATATAGTCCCACTTGTTCATTTTTGCTTTTGTTTCCCTTGCTCAGGGAGATATGTTCATAAAGAAGTCGCTCATGTTTATGTCCAAGAAATTTTTGCCTATGTTTTTTTCTAAGAGTTTTATGGTTTCATGACTTACATTCAGGTCTTTGATCCACCTTGAGTTTACCTTTGTGTATGGGTTTAGACAGTAGTCCAGTTTCATTCTCTTACATGTAGCTGTCCAGTTTTTCCAACACCAGCTGCTGAAGAAGCCGTCATCTCCCCAATGTATATCCAAGGCTCCCTTATCAAATATTAATTGACTGTATGTGTTTGGGTTGATGTTTGCATTTTCTATTCTATTCCACTGATCTGTGGGTCTGTTTTTGTGCCAATACCAAATTGTCTTGATTACTGTGGCTTTGTAGTAGAGCTTGAAGTCAGGGAGCGTAATTCCCCCTGTTTTATTCCTCCTTCTCAGGATTGCTTTGGCTATTCGGGGTCTTTTGTGGTGCCATATGAATTTTAGAATTATTTGTTCCAGTTCATTGAAGAAAGCTGTTGGTAGTTTGATAGGGATTGCGTTGAACCTGTAGATTGCTTTGGGTAGTATAGCAATTTTGACAATATTTATTCTTCCTAGCCAAGAGCATGGGATGCATTTCCATTTGTGAGTGTCCTCTTTAATTTCTCTTAGGAATGTCTTGTAGTTTTCAGGGTACAGGTCTTTCACTTCCTTTGATAAGTTTATTCCTAGGTATTTTATTCTTTTTGATGCAATTGTGAATGGAATTGTTTTTCTGATTTCTCTTTCTGTTAGTTTATCGTTAATGTATAGGAAAGCAACAGATTTCTGTGTGTTAATTTTGTATCCTGCAACTTTGCTGAATTCAGATATTAGTTCTAGTAGTTTTGGAGTGGAGTCTTTAGGGTTTTTTATGTACAATATCATGTCATCTGCAAATAGTGACAATTTGACTTTTTCTTTACCAATCTGGATGCCTTGTATGTCTTTGTTTTGTCTGATTGCCGTGGCTAGGACTTCCAGTACTATGTTGAATAACAGTGGAGAGAGTGGGCATCCCTGTCTTGTTCCCGATCTTAGATGAAAAGCTTTCAGCTTCTCGCCATTAAGTATGATGTTAGCTGTGGGTTTGTCATATATGGCCTTTATGATGTTGAGGTACTTGCCCTCTATACCCATTTTGTTGAGAGTTTTAAACATGAATGGATGCTGAATTTTGTCAAATGCTTTTTCAGCATCTATGGAGATGATCATGTGGTTTTTGTTCTTCTTTTTATTGATGTGGTGGATGATGTTGATGGATTTTCGAATGTTGTACCATCCTGCATCCCTGGGATGAATCCCACTTGATCATGGTGTATGATCCTCTTGATGTATTTTTGAATTCGGTTTGCTAATATTTTGTTGAGTATTTTTGCATCTATGTTCATCAGGGATATTGGTCTTTAATTTTCTTTTTTGGTGAGGTCTTTGCCAGGTTTTGGTATTAGAGTGATGCTGGCTTCATAAAATGAGTTTGGAAGTATTCCCTCCTCTTCTATTTTTTGGAAAACTTTAAGGAGAATGGGTATTATTTCTTCTCTATATGTCTGGTAGAACTCAGAGGTGAATCCATCTGGTCCGGGGGTTTTGTTCTTGGGTAGTTTTTTGATTACCGCTTCTATTTCGTTGCTGGTGATTGGTCTGTTTAGTTTTTCTGTTCTTGTTTGGTCAGTCTTGGAAGGTTGTATTTTCCTAAAAAGTTGTCCATTTCTTCTATGTTTTCCAGCTTGTTAGCATATAGATTCTCATAATATTCTCTTATAATTCTTTGTATTTCTGTGGGATCCGTCGTGATTTTTCCTTTCTCATTTCTGATTCTGTTTATTTGTGTAGATTCTCTTTTTCTCTTAATGAGTCTCGCTAGGGTTTATCTATTTTGTTTATGTTTTCAAAGAACCAGCTCTTGGTTTCACTGATTTTTTCTATTGTTTTATTCTTCTCAATTTTATTTATTTCTTCTCTGATCTTTATTATGTCCCTCCTTCTGGTGACTTTGGGCCTCATTTGTTCTTCTTTTTCCAATTTCAGTAATTGTGTCTTTAGACTATTCATTTGGGAATGTTCTTTCTTCTGTAAATTGGCCTGGATTGCAATATACTTTCCTTTTAGAACTGCCTTTGCTGCGTCCCTCAGAAGCTGTGGCTTTGTGTTGTTGTTGTCATTTGTCTCCATATGCTGTTTGATTTCTGTTTTGATTTGGTCATTGACCCATTGATTAATTAGGAGAATGTTGTTAAGTCTCCATGTATTTGTGAGCCTTTTTGTTTTCTTTCTAACGTTTAATTCTAGTTTAATACCTTTATGATCCGAGAAGTTGGTTGGTAGAATTTCAATATTTTCGATTTTACCGAGGTTCTTTTTGTGGCCTAGTATGTGGTCTATTCTGGAAAATGTTCCATGTGCACTTGAGAAGAATGTGTATCCTGTTGCTTTTGGATGTAGAGTTCTGTAGATGTCTGTTAGGTCCATCTGTTCTAGTGTGTTGTTCAGTGCCTCTGTGTCTTTACTTATTTTCCGTCTGGTTGATCTGTCCCTTGGAGTGAGTGGTGTGTTGAAGTCACCTAAGATGAATGCACTGCTGTCTATTTCCTCCTTTAATTCTGTTAGTATTTGTTTCACAAATGCCAGCGCCCCTGTGTTGGGTGCATATATATTTAAAATGGTTATATCTTCTTGTTCGATTGACCCCTTTATGTAATGTCCTTCTTTATCTCTTGCTACTTTCTTCATTTTGAAGTCTATTTTGTCTGATACAAGTACTGCAACACCTGCTTTTTTCTCCTTGTTATTTGCATGAAATATCTTTTTCCATCCCTTTACTTTTAATCTGGGGATATCTTTGCGTTTGAGGTGAGTTTCTTGTAGGCAGCATATAGATGGGTCTTGCTTTTTTATCCATTCTGTTACTCTGTGTATTTTGATTGGTGCATTCAGTCCATTTACGTTTAGGGTGATTATCGAAAGATATGTACTTATTGCCATTGCTGGCTTTAGATTCGTGGTTACCAAAGGTTCAAGGGTTGCTTCTTTACTATCTAACAATCTAACTTAACTTTCTTGTTAAGTTATTGTAAACACAGTCTGATGTTTCTTTATTTCTCTCCCTTCTTATTCTTCCTCCTCCATTCTTTATATACTAGGTGTTTTATTCTTTGCCTTTAGTTAGTTTTGGATGGTCTGCTTTCTTTGCTATGATTTTATTTTCTCTGGTGACAGCTTTTTAGCCTTAGGAGTGCTTCCCTCTAGAGCAGTTCCTTTAAGATGTCCTGTAGAGGTGGTTTATGAGAGGCAAATTCTCTCAGCTTTTGCTTGTCTGGAAATTGTTTAATCCCTCCATCATATTTAAATGATAATCGTGCTGGATACAGTATTCTTGGTTCGAGGCCCTTCTGTTTCATTGCGTTAAATATATCATGCCATTCTCTTCTAGCCTGTAAGGTTTCTGTTGAGAAGTCTGATGTTAGTCTGATGGGTTTTCCTTTGAAGGTGATCTTTTTTCTTTCTCTAGCTGCCTTTAATACTCTGTCCTTATCTTTGATCTTTGCCATTTTAATTATTATGTGTCTTGGTGTTGTCTTCCTGGGGTCCCTTGTGTGAGGAGATCTGTGGGCTTCCATGGACTGGGAAACTATTTCCTTCCCCAGCATGGGGAAGTTTTCAGCAATTATTTCTTCAAAGACACTTTCTATCCCTTTTTCTCTCTCTTCTTCCTCTGGTACTCCTATAATGCGAATATTGTTCCTTTTGGAATGGTCACACAGTTCTCTTAATATTCTTTCATTCCTAGAGATCCTTTTATCTCTCTCTGTCTCAGCTGCTCTGTGTTCTTGTTCTCTGATTTCTATTGCATTCACAGTGTCTTGCATCTCATCCAGTGTGCTGCTGAGCCCATCGATGGCTTGTCTCATTTCTGCATTATCTTCCTGACTTCCCTCACTTCGTCCCTTAGCTCCTGCATATTTTTCTGTAGATCCATCAGCATGGTTATGACTTTTATTCTGAATTCTTTTTCAGGAAGGTGCTGCGTTTCCATCTCTTGAGATTCCTTCTCAGAGGGGCTCTGAATCTTGCTGAACTTTGTCTGTATCATTTTCTTCTGTCTTGTCATGCTGGCAGGAGTGGTCGCTGGTAGGTGCCACTTATGTCAGCTGGGCTCTGGAGTGGATTCTCTACACATGCTGTAGGTGTCGCTGTTGCTCCACTAATTCGCAGCTGCAGCTGCACCGTTTTTGTAGGTAGGAATGAATGGGACGCTATTGTTTTCTGTATAAAGTTCCAGCGTGGTTGCTCCCTTCTTTCTGTCACTAGTGAAGGAGACTGAAGTTCTCCAGGACTTCCAGCCTGCAGGGCTGAGCCCGCTGGGGCGCTGGTGTTCCCTCGCTGGGCCCCCCGCCTCTCCGAGACCGCTACAAATGGCGCGCGCTTTTCTCTTGTCCCTGGGCACTGGCTGCACGGTCCCGGCACCTTCCCGGCTCAAAACCTGCACCTTCTGCCTCTCCAATGTCTGATGCACCGTGCGATGTGTGTCAGCGCTCCCGGTGCTCCGGCGCAGACCACCGGGGCTGGTTATTTCGCGGACCTGCTCCTACACTCCCTCCCAGCTCCGAATCCTCTCCTCCCCCTGGCGCCCTGGGCTGGGTGAGTGTTCGGGTGCCGCCGGGTCACGGCTCTGTATCTTACCCGCCTCGCGGGGTGCTGAGTCCTCCCAGGTGTGGCTGCACCCTGTGTACTTTCCTGTGTGCTCCGATTTCTCTTTTAGGAATAGTTGTATTTGCTGTGTTTTCATAGATTTATATAGTTTTGGGAGGAGATTTCTGCCACCCTGCCCACACCGCCATCTTCCCGGAAGTCTTGTGATGTTTTTTTAAAATCCAACTTTTTATAATTTTGTCAAACAGAAGACTTGATATAATACCAATTAATTTGTCATACCTAGAAAGGGAAATCTCATGATATTAATTTTTATATTGATTATTATGCCTTGTTCAATCAAAATATACTAAATATGTAAGTAGAGTCTTCAGAGAATGTTCTGTTTAAGAGTTTGACTTTCAGTCTTTCCTTCAAACTCTTATTATATTGAAAAACTTCAGAATAAGAGTACACTAAAGTGCCTTAACAAAGGATTTAACTGAATTGAGTATGAGTAGGTGATAATGTCAATAAGAATTCGAAAGCAAAATTCACTCTTGATTATCCATCTGTGAATAATTGAGAGGTGTCTACTTGAGCAAAGAATTTCTATGATGCAAAGACTCTATTAAATTGAAACTGTTTTTAAAAGCTGTTGAATAATTCTCTTTCTTAAAGCTGAGGTCTGATGTCTTCTAAAATTTGTAGTCATGTTATAAGGGAAAAGTTGTTTGACTCTAGGACCAGAAAAACTGGTAGCAAGATATTTTGAAATGTCGCTGGTCATTTTGTTTGTGTCCTCATGATGTAAAAAGAACATTGCACTGGCATAAAGGTAATATGAATCACAGTTCAATGGCTCTGGAACCTCAAA
Organism: Smutsia gigantea; assembly: GCA_032199065.1. Lineage (NCBI taxonomy): Eukaryota > Metazoa > Chordata > Mammalia > Pholidota > Manidae > Smutsia > Smutsia gigantea. The sequence continues at coordinate 21,325 of JAVSCE010010982.1, forward strand.
GTTGTGTGACCTTTGGTAAGTACTTTCTCCTGCCTCTTAGCCCCCACACCCTCACAGTATCTGAAACTTGGTAAAGCCTTAAAACTTATATCACAACCCTCAATCTTCTGCATGGTAGACAGAGAAGAGACCCATTATCCCGGGTGCCATAAATGAATATCTAACAGGACAAGTCCTTAGTCTGAGTACTGATCCACATTAATGCTAGAAATGCTTTCTGCAAATTACATTTCATAGATATTTATTGAGCACCCACCATATGGAAAATATTTGATTAAGTCTTTTAGGGATATATGTGAGCCATAATTTAAGAGTTGACAGTTAAACAGTCAAGTAGACAAGGCAAAATGAGATAAGAACTACAACAATCATAAGGAGACTGCTGAGAATCCTCAGAAGTGGGGCCCATATCTGAAGTGTAGAAAAGAGGGAAAGAAATTGGGATGGGCTCCAAAGAGATCATACTTAAGATCAGCATTAAAGAAATAGACAGACTTTTGATAGGCAACTATGGCAAAGGAAGGGAATGCAGATAGGGGAACTATTCAGAGGGGACAAATCATCTGAGCGAATGAAGAGTGGGAGGAAACGTGATGCCCCAGGAGACTGGAAAGAGACGCAGTGCCATGGATGTTAAAAAGCTCTGGCTATGGAGTCACATAGGTTTGGGTTCAGATTCTGGCTCTGCCACTTGTAAGTGACCTTGAACAATGTCTTAACTTTGGATCTCAAATTCCTTATTTGTAAGATGTGGATAATGACAGTAATATTGAGGGTGATTGCAATTATTCACTGAGACAATTGATAAAGTATTTGCTACATTGCTAACCACCTATAAGTGCTAGCTAGGACTACTTCATTATTGGCAGCACAAGGCATATACTGGGGTCTCAGAGCCCTTGGAACTTACCAGAAACAATTCCACAATAAGGGGGTAGAGTTGCAGGGCACTGAAACTTAGCTGGTGAAATCCTCTTTGAAGCTCTGAACTGACAATCACCCAAGGGTTCAGTGTAAAACATGAGGCTGAATTTCAAAGAGGTAAAACTGTCCTGTTATTGATAACAATGCATATATCCAAATATATCCAAAGAGATTGTCTTTAATAGCCTAGGGTGGATATGTTCTTACTTCCAATGAGATCTGACACCTCTCCTTCAGTCCTTTCTCTCCTCAGCTGCACAGCAAGGACACTTGCACTGTAAAGAGTTAGGCACAAACTCTAAATGCCTCAGCCAGCCGCAGCTTCCTTCCCCAGAGGGCCCCTGGCAAGAGTGTACAGACGGAAATTTATCATTACCAACAGCCGTCATCCTCATTAAGTACTGTGGGAAAACTGTATTAATGACTGTTTTTAACACTGCACTGGAAATCTAGGGATTTGGCTGTGTATCATTTTCTTCTTTAGGAATCCCTCGATTTTGAGCCACCAGAAGGATAGCTTCTGAAAACTTGTTCCCAAATAAGCCTGTTACAAGGAGATGCATTCTCCCTCGGGGAGAGAGAGAAGTAGTTAGCAGCAGTTGGGAATCTCCCCCAAGGCTTGTTTGAGGACTGGTTCAGACCTTCTTGGCAGAGTGGGATCCTCTAAGACCTACCCACATCCCCAGACCCTGCCAAAGGCTCTCCAGAGGCAGCTAGAGGCACATGAAAAAAACAGTAGCTCTAAATCTCCATATGTATCACTTAGTTCCAGTTTCAGATTAGACCTGAGCAGGTAAAGTAGCATCTCTCAGGTAGGTGCCCAGTTAGGTAAGAACAGCTTAATCAGGATATGCAGCTCCCTATCACTTAAGGAAAATCTCCACACTGGGGGCTTAAGCAAGTAAGATTTCAGGGAGTAAGAGCATCCTGCCTGTCTTGTGATCAGGAGCTAAGTGATTTTAGTGGATAATAGTCAGTCGAACAATAGAAGCAGAGCAGTAACCGAACTTATTCTTTCCTTGAGGGTGGACACCTCAATTAGAGGGAAATGTGGTTTATTTTGACTTCCTAGTTTAATGGGAAGAACTGCCAAACTCTCTAGAAGGGTGTGTGTGGCAGGTCTCTAGGAAAGACCACGCTGGTTGAAGTATTCTGAAGAGAATTCAGAGCCAAACCAAGGAAGAGCGAGAATTAACCTGGAATCTGAGTCTTAGCTCAGCATCCCCATCCTCTCTCCCCAGGACTCTCTGACATGACCCCAGGGCTCCTGCCTCCCTGACTCACCTACTGCACCACAGGGAACCTCCTTCCAGATGCTTTTTTCATAACTTCCTCCATTACTGAAATGCTGTTTTCCCTCACAGAACTGCTCACCTTTCAAATATTATTTCAAATTAATTCATTTCTTAAGCCTTACGATTGAAAATGATCTTTTCTACCACTGAGCTCTTCTTAACTTTCACTGTTCATCCATGCAATTCACTGAGCACCTGGGCATCGCATTGTAGTATGCTTATTTCAGCCAATGCTCATGCCCTCCCACAAGACTAAAAATCAATCTGTGAATACACTGACATTGACAACTATATACACAGAGACTCTTAAAGCCACAGATGCTAGTATGGTTCTATATTCTCCTTTAACATAACTCTAAAGGTTCAAGATAGGTCTTTAACTAAAGCTTTCAAAATGTGGTCTACAGATAACCTCCATGAAAATTGACTGAAAAGCTTTACAAATAGTCATTCTTAGGCTTCACTGGAGACCTACTGAGTCAGAATCTCCACAGGAGGGGAAGCTGGAAATACACATTTTAAGGAGTCCATCAACAGTTTCTAGTACATACTAGAGACGACAGAATCATGTTTATAGTTACAAGGTGAAATGAAACCAAAAGATATGAGTGAAACTAGAAGCACTGCAGTTAACATTTTGTATACAAAAGAGTCCAACACATTTCTGAATGTTGCACTCTCTTAAAGTACATATTCACCACTGCATCACTGTTTCAGTAATAGTGTGAAATAATCATCAGCTTATAGAGAAGCAGCCGACTCAATCATCATGGTCTAGCTTTGTGTGAGTTTTTAGAACAGACCCTTTTACTCCTTCAGAAATTGATAGGATTCAAACCCTTGGTGATGGGAAATACTTGCAGTTTTTTTAAGGGAGTCAGGTTTTCATACAAAAGAGAAAGTAACACACACTTGATGCTAGACAACAGCTTATGAAAGTCAAAAACAAGAGTCACTTAATTTATTTGCAAAGCTGTTTGCTTCTTTGTTTTCTTTCCTTTACCTATCCTTCCTTTCTGCCTTTGCACAGCTTGAATACACCGTTTCTTCCTTTATCAGCTGGCCAGATTACTGTTCTCTTTTGCAATGTATTCATTTTAGTAGAATTTATTAAATAAATACCAAGTTATTACACAACAGAGAAAATGTAGTGGAAAAATAACAAAATATTTAAAAAGAAAGAAAATACCCTTCAGGAAGCATTTTGGGATACCGAAAGCAGCCTGGTGCTAGACCCTGAGATGAAATCAATGCCTGCTTGTTTGGTTCTATTTTAAAACGGTAATATATTTCCCCCTCACTTTTTGTTTTGTCTTTTTAAGATGAGGAAACTAAGACTGGGGCTTCATTGGAACATATCTCAATGCTAAATTAATTTTGTTATTTTGGAGCAGCCAGCTTTTCATTAGTGGAATATCTCTATTCACAGACAACAAACTAATCCTGCACAAATGTCAAGTCATTTTGTGGCCTCCACTACCCGCTTTTAAGTCCAAAGAGCATTCCCTTTGTTATTTTGTTCCTATATATACCAGAAGACATAGACCCAGAATCTGAAAACCAATGAAGCAGATAGACTAAAACAATTAAGTTCTATGTTCCAATAATAAATTAGTATTTACTGAATACCTGCCTTGATGCTAGGAGTCAGAGAAAAATTAGGCACGGTACTGAAATGGATGAATTCAAGTCTCATAAGGAAGATATTCATAGAAACCAAAAAAAATGCATGTGAGTTTGCATGGAGGTTTGTATAAATATTTGTTTTGGTAGCCTTATATGACTGCAGTTGCTCACATACTGAAAATGACTATTAATCTTCTTATATCGACATGCCTACATTTAATAAGATGCATCAAGACAATTAAATTATTGTGTGTTATGCATCTATATGAATTCTATGGACGTGTTTCTTAAAAGCCTCAATAATTCAAACTTACTAATTCAGGACTAATTATACAAAAGATGGTGTGGATTGACATTTTACTTAGCTAAAGTGGTGCCTCTATGTTATAAGAGCATAAGCAGTGTTCATAGTTTGTCCAACATGTCATCTCTGATAAAATACGGTTCTTGACTTTTTTTTTTCAACTGAACTCGCAAACGTATTTTATTTTATTTTAATATAATTTATTTTATTATCATTAATCTACAATTACATGTGTAATATTACAGTTATTAAACTACCCCTTCATCAGGTCCCCCCCACCAACCCCATTACAGTCACTGTGCATCAGCGTAGTGAGATGCTATAGAATCACTACTTGTCTTCTCTGAGTTGTACTGCCCTCCCTGTGCCTCCCTAACATTACATCTGCTAATCGTAATGCCCCTTTTTCCCTCTTATCCCTCCCTTCCCGCCCATTTTCCCCAGTCCCTTTCCCTTTGGTAACTATTAGTCCGTTCTTGGGTTCTGTGAGTCTGCTGCTGTTTTGTTCCTTCAGTATTTTTTCGTTGTTCTTATACTCCACATATGAGTGAAATCACTTGATACTTGTCGTTTTCCACCGGGCTTATTTCACTGAGCATAATGCCCTCTAGCTCCATCCATGTTGTTGCAAATGGTAGGATTTGTTTTCTTCTTATGGCTGAATAATATTCCATTGCGTATATGTACCACATCTTCTTTATCCATTCATCTACTGATGGACACTTAGGTTGCTTCCATTTCTTGGCTATTATAAATTGTGCTGCAATAAACATAGGGGTGCATCTGTCCTTTTCAAATTGGGCTGCTGCATTCTTAGGGTAAATTCCTAGGAGTGGAATTCCTGGGTCAAATGGTATTTCTATTTTGAGTTTTTTGAGGAACCTCCATACTGCTTTCCACAATGGTTGAACTAATTTGCAGTCCCACCAGCAGTGTAGGAGGTTCCCTTTTCTCCACATCCTCGCCAACATTTGTTGTTGTTTGTGTTTTGGATGTTGGCCATCCTTACTGGTGTGAGGTGATATCTCATTGTGGTTTTAATCTGCATGTCTCTGATGATTAGTGATGTGGAGCATCTTTTCATGTGCCTGTTGGCCATCTGAATTTCTTCTTTGGAGAAGTGTCTATTCATTTCCTCTGCCCATTTCTTAATTGGATTATTTGCTTTTTGTTTGTGGAGGGGCATGAGTTTTTTATATATTTTGGATGTCAACCCCTTATCGGATACATCATTTATGAATATATTCTCCCATACTGTAGGATGTCTTTTTGTTCTACTGATGGTGTCCTTTGCTGTACAGAAGATTTGCAGCTTGATATAGTCCCACTTGTTCATTTTTGCTTTTGTTTCCCTTGCCCGGGGAGATATGTTCATGAAGAAGTCGCTCATGTTTATGTCCAAGAGATTTTTGCCTATATTTTTTTCTAAGAGTTTTATGGTTTCATGACTTCCATTCAGGTCTTTGATCCACCTTGAGTTTACCTTTGTGTATGGCGTTAGACAGTAGTCCAGTTTCATTCTCTTACATGTAGCTGTCCAGTTTTTCCAACACCAGTTGCTGAAGAGGCTGTCATCTCCCATTGTATATCCAAGGCTCCTTTATCAAATACTAATTGACTGTATATGTTTGGGTTAATGTTTGGATTTTCTATTCTGTTCCACT